>JAZKLR010000244.1:1200000-1560482 GCA_037103525.1 Ganaspis brasiliensis | reverse complement strand
GTATGTAATTTAACAAACTACTACTTTAGGGTTAACATTATATACTATTTTTCTGTAAGAATAGCATATGCTAATGGCAGCCTGTAATAACGCTATTTAATGAATCAAAGACAGATGTCATTGATTCAATAGCATTTTTTCTCAGTGTAGTAAAGGCAGAAAATGTCTGAAACTTTTCTGGTAAAATACTAAATATTTTTAACCCCGAGTTTTGTAGAATTACTTAAAATATCATTAGGAAGGTTTGTCTGACTCATGGACTTGTCTTTAAAATTAATTTATAAACAAATCTAAATAAATTTGTGTCAGGCAAACCTTCTTAATGATATTTTAAGTAATTCTACAAAGTATCGTGACAAAATATTCAGTACTTTAGGGGTCATCCACAAAGCATGTGATGCTTTAGGGGGAGGGGGGGGGTGTCAGCAAAATATCATGCTACATGTTAAAAAAATTTTTAATGCATAGAAAAAACATCACGAGGGGGAGGGGGGGGGTTGTTAAATTTCCGAAAATATGCATCACATGCTTTATGGACGGCCCCTTAAGAGAAAGATTACCGACAAATCTGATCGATTCTTTCGGTCATACTAAATTACATGCTATTATAACTAACACTCGTGATTGAATTTGGCTTTCATTGGTCATTACGATTATGAGCTTTAAATATGTTACTCAATATTAAGGTAATTTGCTAGTTTAAACTAAATGTTTGAATGGAAGATTAGTAGTTATTCAAATTTGAGCACCCCAGTTTATTTTTATTTAGAAAATTTATTTTCCGTTTAGTCTAAATTATATATGTCGTAGGTAATTAGAAAAATTCGGCATTAAGCTTAACTCTGGGAACTATAAAAAGATACGTAATAGATTCTTATTTTTCTATTTGCCTGGAATCAATCAGTCATTTAGCTTATTGGACAATTCTGCATTTAGTGATATATAATTCAAACATTTAAAACCTTTGGAGATATTACATCACCTGATATGTTTTGGAAAACATTATTGTAATTTTCCCATTTTCGGTTACTTTGTTTGAAACACTCCATAATCCAGAAAAATTGAAGGAAAATTTGGAAACTTACACAGTATTCAGCATTGCAGTATCAGCTCAAAAAAAAGTCTTTGACATTAAAAAAAAATTATATATTATTTTTATATTGTGTGGTTTTTACTTTAAATATTTAAACACAATTGTGCACAAATTGGTACGTGTCTACAAATAGGGACATTTACCTTATATATTTTTTCTAACTGGGAATTAAAAAATAAAGTAAAATCATGGCGAAATTTAACTGTTATTTGATATTAGAAGTACTGCTATAAATCGAATTGTTAATTTTTTAATTAATACAAATATCTATAAGGTAAAACATATTAATGAGTATACTTAATTTGATAAATTATGTTGATTTTAAATGCTTACTTGAAAAATCTTTGTTTTGTGCTAAATATAACACGGGCTCCAAGCAGAAACCCCCTGAAATTGACAATTATTCGGTCCTGTCGCAACTAACGAGAAGAGCGATAGGTGCCGGATCGACGCGACGACGGAATAACAAAAAAACATACTAGGACATTTTTTTAACTTACTAAGGATTTACTCAATATTTATAAAATATTTTTTAAAGCTGAGACTGCAATGCTGAACGCTGTGTAAGTTTCAAAAATTTCCTTCAATTTTTCTGGATTATAGAGTGTCTCAAACAAAGTAACCGAAAATGGGAAAATTACAATAATGTTTTCCAAAACGTATCAGGTGATGTAATATCTCCAAAGATTTAAAATGTTTGAATTATATATCACTAAATGCAGAATTGTCCAAGCTTTTAAACAATCTAAGTTTCATAGTATGTTATGCACTAAGGGTGGAAAACCCGAGTTTTTTGACGAGCACAATGTTCGGCGAACGAGTCTAAGCACGAATGAAACAAGTGCAAAGACGAGTTCTTCGAACATTGTGTGAGTCAATAAACGAGGTCCACCCGCGGTTCATAAGTTATTTTTTTTTACAAATGCGTAAAACTCATGTGTTTGTACTTGTGAAGCGGTTGAAGTCGAAGTTTTATTGTCAGATGACGCTCGTGCTACACTCGTTCTTCGAACATTTGTGCGAGACAAAAAATCGGCCTCCCGAGGTGCATATGCTATTCGCGCGCCGCAATGCGCCTGCGCGATGAGAGTTTTTTTTATCTCTAACGTCACTAACCTGAAAACTGTGAGTTCTGCCCCGCTTAAGGCGAACGAAAACACGAGGTTTTCGTGCATGTGTGGTAGAAAATACTTTTTATCACACTTACATCAAAATTTAGATTTTACGGCTTGTTTGGGAACCTTTAAGAGCTCATTTCACGGCCTAGGCCGTAAAGTAAATGAAGTCGCAATCTGATTGGCTGATGCTGGTCAGCTGACCTTTACTTTATGGTACAGCTGCCCAAACTGGCCCAATAGGGTGTCCGTTAAAAAGTCGACTTTCGAATTATGTTTACGATACCCTCCAGTTTGGTTCCAATATAAAAAAAAAAAAAATTCTGTAAAATTGCAGCCTGATTGATTAATATTAACCCGTGCCAGCAATCGATTGAAATTTCCCATTGAAAATGCATGGGAAAAATGAACTTTTTTTTAAAAATTTCATAACTTTTTTAATTTTTTTGCAAATAAATTTCCAGGTCACAAATTTCTTCATTTTCAGCTATATTTTAAGGCAGCGTTTTTAGAAAAATTTAATTTTAAAAATTTTAAAAATGGCGGAACTTAAAAAATGGGTCAAAAATACATTGCAATATTTGCAGCGTTTTATCACATAAATATTCAAGGAAACTCAATAGATATTCTTATTCAGGGGTTTTTTAGGTCGCTAATGAAGATTTCGATGTCAAAAAAAATGTTAAAAATTGCAATATTTTTTAGTAGAAAATTACTACTAATTTAACAGTTGCATAACTACTAATTGAGAAAGTGAACTTTCACAATTTTAATTAATAGATATTTCACTTTTAAATTAGTAGTTTTCTATTAATAGCTAGTAAAAGTTTTTACTATTTAATAGTAACCGATTTCTCGCCAATTCATTAGTAAAAAATTACTAATTGAAAGTCAGATTTAGAGATCAGTTTTGCTTATTATGGATGATCAAAAACTGAATAATTAAAATGTAAAAATGTAAGAACTATATTTAAAAAAAAATAAAGTTTGTTGAATCCGCCAAATTGGATCGGCTTTATTGAAAAATACATTTTTGACATGAAATTTGTTAATGGTGACCCCGAAAAGTCCGATAACGGTGTTTCAAGGCGATTTCTTGAAAAATGTGGAAATGCAAAATTTTGAGTCCGCCATATTGGTTCCAAAATTATGAAAAATTAATTTTTGAAAACTAAATTTTTCTAAAAACGCTGCCTTAAAATAGAGCTGAAAATGAAAATGCCTCGGCTACGTTCGATGAAGCCTCGTCACCACCTCTACTTCGCCTCGGCTGCGATTGGACTTAGGCTCGTATTACGATACATACTCGTACTATAAAGTGCCATTTAGGGTCCTTGTGTCATAAATAACTATTTTTTCACTGTCCTGAGTCTTTTTCCCCTCTGACGTCATCTGACAATAAAACTTTGATTTCAAACCATGCTTCACGCGTACAAAACGCAAGTTTTTGTGCATGAGTGGAAGAAATATCTTTTCTTCCTCCAAAACAATGATTAAAATTAATAAATTCTTTTCTACACAAAATAATGTATTACTTTAAAAATGAATTATATAATATTTCAAATTTAACTTAAATGCCGGATACCAAACCCAGACACTGATTTATAAACACAGTTCGAAAGCTCACGTAAACCCAAAGTTTGTATTGAATAATATTAAAAATCTAAGCCTGTAATTTAGTAACGTAAATAATTGACAAATATCCAAAGAATCTGGTATTTGAGTTAAGTTTGAAAAATTATATAATCCATTTTTAAAGTACATTTTTAAATATACGGACAAGAATCTAGATGGTACGAGATAGAATCTGGATAGTACGGGTTAGCATCTGATAGCATCTTGATGGTACGATGTAGCATCTAGATGGTACGGTGTAGTATCTTTGATGGTCGAGTGTAACGTAACATCTCTACCATCAAAAATACACTGTAAAAAGTCTTTCAAAATTTTTCTTGCGATGGTAATTTTCCTTTACTAAGTCCCTGGTAAAAAACTATATTTAATGCAGGGAAATTGCATACTATCTATTTCTCTCAGCAATGTTCTTACTTTACCCAAATTTTCAACCCCCTCGCCCCTCTACAATTTTAAATTAAATTGCATAATATTTGGTGGTTAAAGTTCTTATCCATAGCACTAAAGTTTGTGCAAATATTAGTCCGATCCAAAAACTTTTAATTTTGACGCAGGACACTTGAGAAAATTTGCCCCATATATATCAATATATCATTCCTCTTAAATTGTTAAACATGCATTTTAATTAGAAGCAGATTATTTAAAAAAAGCCTCAATTCAATTTTCTAGGTTAGTAAACAAGTGATAATGACTAAGGCTTCATTTTTAAATAAAATTTCAATAAAAAATTAGAAGAAAATAAAGTTTCCACGAAAACTACCCTTTTTTATAAGGTGAAAACTTAAAGAAGTTAAACATTTCCACTTGCCTGGCAACAGTATCGGATTGAATTCCAATGATTTTGAATAAGTTTTAATCAGAATTCTTCCGGGGCATTCCGAAATTTGTTTCCGAGCCAATCAGTTTTTATCCAAATCTAAAAATGCATGTAACTTGACGAAAAATTCTTTCCGAATCATTCCGAAATAATTCGTTTTAATCCCGTTATTTCATTCCGAATTATTCCGAATCAATCCGTTCCAATTTTATTCGGGTTTATTCGAATATGAAACGTATTGATTCTGATTGATTCGGAATGAAATAACGTGATTCAAACGAATTAAAATTTAGCTTCGGAATGAAACGGATTAATTCGGAATGATTCGGAAAGAAGTTTTCGTCAAGTTACATCCATTTTTAGATTCGGATAAAAACTGATTGGCTCGGAAACAAATTTCGGAATGACTCGGAAGAATACTGATTGAAATTCAATCCAATACTTTTGTCAGGGTTATATTGCATTTTATACATCCTTTCTGCTTCGACGTCTGCTCACACAACTACAATTAAGTGGGGGAATGTATGCATGGTAGGAAGATGGGTTTAAGGTAGTTCTCCGGCAGTTATACTTGACAAAATCGATTTTCTATGGATTTTCTTTAAATTGTGAGAAAACGTTATTTTATGTGTCTTCTATCTGGTTAAAATTTCAGGACCCTTTACGATGCTCAAAATTGAGATATTCAGGTTGGAAATGTCAATTTTTGTATGGAAAATGATTAAAAATAGGAATTTCGAACCTGAATATCTCAATTTTGAGCATCGCAAGGGGTACTGGAATTTTAAACAGATGGCAGGCACATATAAAATAACTTTTTCTCACAATTTAAAGAAAACCCATAGCAAATCGATTTTTTTTAAATATAACTGCCGGGGAACTACCTTAAATAGAATGCAGCAACAACAAATGTTGCCATTCGTGGCCACCTTCTTTTCTGACGGCGCATGAATATTTCCTAAAGCCCATGAAGCCTAAATCCCATTTAACCTAAAATGCTCTCAGCCTAAAGTACATTTACCTACAGTGCCGTCCAGCAGGATTTGCCCACCAATAAGAATTTTTGTTTTTACAAAAAGTTTTATATTTTGTTACTTAATAAAGATAAAACAATAAATGAGGACTTTTTTTAAAGCTTATGTGCTCTACTTTTAGGATATTTAATTGCCGAAAGAAAAAAAAAATTGTTGATTACTTAATTCATATTAACAATAGTCAAAAAAATTCCTTTTTTTTTTTTGTAAATTTTAAACTGATGTATTTTTCAAACAGATTATTACATTTTATTGGCAGATAATTCATTTGAGAAGTAATATTATCACCTTTAAAATTAATTTTTAAAAATTGTTCTACGATTTTTTTTAACAAAGATATAGGTAACTGTTTAAAAAAAACAGTAATTCTTTTAAATTATGCATAAGTCCAGAACGGACTTAGGGTAAGTGCGTTAGTTGCTGCGGATGCTTCAGTTGCTGCGGTTTTCAGAAAAATATTACTAATTTCTATTTAAGAATATGTACTTATTTCAAAATGTGTGATAAAATTATTCTAACCTTTACTTAATACAATTCCATCAAAAATCTTATTTTAACTATTATTAATTTATAATTATTTAAGTTTAAATTATTGTTCCCGCAGCAACTAAAGCAAACATTTGGTTTGTATGTGCTTTAGTTGCTGTGGGAAATCTAACCTCCAATTACACGTTATTCTGGCCGCAGTAACTAACACGCATCAACTGACTCAAACCCGCAGCAATAGATGCATTTGATATTATTTTTAATTTCTTAATTTTGTTCAAATAATCAATTTTTATGGGGTTTTGATGTTTGAATAAATATCTAAATAACACAAACTACTCATTTAATAAGTCGTAAGTTCATTGTTATCAATAAAAAAGCGGTATTTTTTAATAAAAAGAAGTCTCGGCTGAGAGCCCGCAGCAACTGACACATTTACCCTATGACAAAATTTTTTTCTTTTTTTGAACCCCAAAAGCAACTTAAAAACTATCAATTACCATTAAAAAATCAAAATAATTAATTGTTAATTTTACGGGACGGTAGTTCGAAGAAAAACCAGAAAATACGATATACTTAGTATGCCAAGGTTTCAGCATTAGGTCCCTTCTCTCGCGGAGCGTCACATATTTTGAGTTTTTTAAATTTTTTGTTTATTAGTCATAAGTCCAGAACGGTTGATTTTAGAAAAAAATTATTAAGAACAAAAGTGTGCCTTCTTGTGTGTAGAATCACAAAAAAATATTTAAAATTAAAAAACAAAAATTTTTTTTACCCTATTTTTAAAAAACTCAAAATGCAGTAAAAAATTTTTTTGTTTTTAATTTTAAATATTTTTTTTTGATTCTACACATAAGAAGGCACATTTTTGTTCTGAATAATTTGTTTCCTAAATCAACCGTTCTGGATTTATGCATAATTTAAAAAAAGTTCTATTTTTTTAAACAATTACTTATATTTTTGTTAAAAAATATCGTAGAACAATTTTAAAAATTTTTTTTTAAAGGTGATAAAATTACCTCTCAAATGCATTATCTGCCAATAAAATGTGATAATCTGTTTAAAAAATACACCAGTTTGAAATTTACAAAAAATATGGAATTTTTTGACTATTGCTAATACTACACTGAGAAAATTATATCTGTAACGATTACAGAACTGCTATGGTACTGCTCGGACGAAACGCCACCTTCAGTAAATAGTAAATAAAATGATGTTATAAAAAAAACGAGATTGTCTCATACTATTTAATGTTACAGAAACACAGAAATTAACGTACGTAGTGATAAAATTACAGGACAAAATATACTTAACGAGTATTAAAGAATCTAAGAAAGACTTATGTTATAACTTGGAAAAAGATATAAATTCACCATGAAACGTTACTTATAACAAATATATTTTTTTTAACTATTTGAAAACAAATTCGCATGGTGAAAGATTCAAACTCGCGCGACCGGACCCTATCACGAACGCCTTAACGACCACAGCTATCACAGCACATGTCAGTTAGTTTTGACCCGTCTATATGAACTACAACGTCGTGTGTAGCGTCGTCTGTTGCCGAGTTTGAAGCCGTAAGATGCCGGAAGAAGCCGAAAGCTGCCGAACGTTACCTTCTTTAATGTTGCGTACGTAATGCTTACAAAGCAGTTCTGTAAAATTATCTTGCCTATACTGCACTCTGTGCCTAAAGGAACCTTACAGCTTTATATAATGAGTTTTGTAATAATTTAACTTTCTTTTATGACAGTCCACTGTATTTAAAGGTAATTTTTTTCCTCCTAATCCTGTAATAATAACAGAACAAAATTTTGATGCGAAGTATAGTACAGCTTATGACAGATTACAGGACGTTTTGTAAGATTAGCAGACATATTCTTAAGAACAACAAGGTTAACAAGTAAATAAAACAGAAATGGTCATTTCGTCCGAGCAGTACAGGTTAGTTCTGTAATCATCACAGATAGAATTTTCTCAGTGTATTAAGTAATAAACAATTTTTTTTCTTTCGGTCATTAGATATCCTAAAAGTAGAGCACATAAGCTTTAAAAAAATCCTCATTTATTGTTTTATCTTTATTAGGTAACAAAATATAAAACTTTTTGTGAAGACAAAATTTCTATTGGGTAGGCAAATCTTGATGGACGGCACTGTAAATCCCTTTTTACCTAAAATGCATTCAGCCTAACACCCATTTAATCTGAAATCCATTTAACCTAGAAGGCATTCAGCCGATATTTTATTTAACGTAAATCTTATTTAACTTAAATTCCATTTAACCTCAATTGCATTCAGCCTAATACCCATTTAACCTAAAATGCATTCAGCCTTAAATTCATTTAACCTAAATCCCATTTGACCTAAAATGCACTCAGCCTAAAACCCATTTAACCTAAAATGTGTTTTAGGCTGAATGCATTTTAGGTTAAATAAGATTTAGGCTGGATACATTTTAGGTTATATGTGTTTTAGGCTGAGTGCATTTTAGATTGAATGGAATTTAAGCTGAATGCATTTTAGGCTATATGGTTTTAGACTTAATGGGTTTTAGGGAATATTCATGGGCTTCCTTTTCTGTTCACAGCCGTACCTGTCCCTGGAATTTTACAAGTCCTGTAAATGAGCACGGTCTACGTATTGATGTATGAACTTTTTAAACTGCGGTACCAGTATTATAACCAAACTTTTTTTGTTCATTGAAGGTAAATAGTTTCAATTCTGATCTTCGTTTTTAAAAATGAATGTATATTTTGTTTGATTTATGAGTATGTATTTAAAATTTATTAAATAAATGTCTAATGTTTTTAGCTTTGAATGTAAAGGTTATTTCAAGACACTCACCCTCATGGACTGAGTGGTTCTTAACAATGGACTTTGGGGTTTTAAACCCCTTAGAGCTGGACTATGAGGTCTTGCTCCATTAAGGGTTGATGGTGCAGGGTCTGCGGGTGTGGGTTCGCTTGGAATTAATGTTCTCCATCGTCTAACCAAGTCCTTTGCTCTCTTCGCCAGCTCAACATTTCCTGTTTTCCGCCTAAGTTTATTGATGTGCATACCAATCCTCGTATCCTATAAAATTATCAAATTTCAAATTTTCTTTTATTTTGTTGCATGGCTTACAAAAATATTTGGATTAAAATAAAATATAAAAACGTTTGTAATTTCAGGGTTTCAAGCGAAGACGTGGAATAATGAGTATGAAATTACTAATAGTAATTTATTTGGGGCCAGCCAGCAGAAAAAATAATTCAAATTTAAAGAAAATAAATCGAAAATGTCAAAAATAATTGAAATATGAAGAAATAATTGAAAAATGACAAAAATAATTCAACTTTGAAAACAAAATTGTAAAATGACAAAACTAATTAAAAAATTAATTAAAAATCAAAAAATGAAGACAAAAATTGAAAAATTGAAATTTGAAGAAAATAATTGAAAAGTTTAAAAATAAATTGAAGTTACAACAAAACAATTGGAGAATGATAGAAAATAAATCAAATTTAAAAAAAATAATAATTTGAGACTGGTGTAAAAAATTAAAAATTTTGAGTACAATAATTGTGATATTGACAAAATAATTAAAATATAAAGAAACTAATTGAATAATTACATCAAAAATTGAAAGCTGGCTTAAAATTTAAACTCTTCAGACAATAGTTTGAAAAATAAAAAAGTCATAGAAGTTTCAAGAAAATTTATTTATTTATTTATTCTTAAACGGGTACATAAATGGTGCCATATCGTACAGAAGTACTTCTAAAATAATTGAAACTTGAAGAAAATAATTGAAAAATGTCAAAAATGTTTGAAAATTGACAATAATAATTATAATTTGAAAAAAAAAATTAAAAAATGATAAAAATAATTTATAACTGGTGTAAAACTGGAAAAATTGACAAAACAATTGAAATGTTAAGAAACTAATTAAATAATAAAATAAATAACTTAAAGCTGGTGTAAAAATTAAAAATTTATAGACAATAATTTAAAAAATATATTAGGAGTAAAAAATATATAAAGGAAAATAAATGAAATTTGAAGAAAATAATTAAAAAATGGCAAAAAAATTTAAATATGAAGAAAGTAATTGAAGGTTGTAGGAAATAATTGAAATTCGGAAAAAATAATTGAGAAATGACAAAAATAATTGATAACTGCTATAAAAAATTAAAATTTTGATAACAATACTTGAAAAATTGAAGACACAATTGAATGTTGAGAAACTAATTGAATAATGACATAAATAATTAAAAACTGGATTAAAAATTTTAAATTTATAGATAATAATTGAAAACTTGGAAAAAATATTATAAGTTTGAGGGAAAAAATTGAAAGTTAAAGGAATGAATTCAAGTTTGAGGAAAATAATTGAAAATTGAAGAGAATAATTCAAAAACAGAAGAAAACCTAAATATGAAGTAAGTTTGAAGAAAATAATTGAGATGTGACAAAAATAATTTATAACTGGTGTAAAAAATTAAAAATTTGAATACAGTACTTGAAAAATTGACGAAACAATTGAAATGTTAAGAAAGTAATTGAATAATGACATAAATAATTGAAAGCTGGTGTAAAAACAAAAAATTTATAGATAATAATTGAAAAATTGAAAAAAATGTTATAAGTTTGAGGAAAATAATTGAAATTTGAAGAGAATTATTCAAAAACGGCAAAAAAACTTAAATATGAAGAGAGTAATTAAAGGTTGTAGGAAATAATTGAAATTTGTAGAAAATAATTGAAATATGAAGAAAATAATTGAAAACTGGTGTCAGAAATTTAAAAATTCATATCAATAAAAAATTTGAATAAAATAATTGAACTTTGTAGAAGATAATTGAAATATGAAGAAAATAATTGATAACTGATGTCAGAAATTTAAAAATTCATGTCAATAAAAAATTTAAATAAAATAATTGAACTTTGTAGAAATTAATTCTAAAATGGCAGAAACAATAGAAAAATAGGAAGAAAATATTGGTAAATGACAAAAAAAATTGAAATTTGAAGAAAATAATTGAATTTTGAAGAGAATAATTCAAAAATGGCGAAAACATTTTAAATATGAAAAAAGTAATTGAAGTTTGAAGAAAATAATTGAAAAATAACAAAAGTAAAGTGAAACTTGTGTAGAAATTTTAAATATTTCTGATAATAATTTAAAGATTGAAAAACATAGTTGAAATTTTAATAAAATAATTGAAAAATGACAAAAATAAATGAAAACTTGTGTAATAAATTTAAATATTCATGACAATAATTTAAAGACTGAAGTAAATGAAATTGATATTTGAAAAAATTATATTAAAAATCACAAAAATTTTTAAAAATTGACAAAAATATTTTTGAGTTGACAAAAATACTTTTAAGTTGACAAATGTACTTTAAAAATGACGAAAATAATTGAAACAAGGTGTAGAAATTAAGTATTTATAGACTGTAATTAAAAACAAAAATTTGTAAAAAATTGTAATTGGGATATGAACAAACTAATTGATTTATAAAGTAAATTATATATAAATTATATCAAAAAAGTGAGAAAAGTGTGTTTTTTTTTTAATAAAATGAGTAATAGTGAGCGATTGTAAAAAAAAAAGAGTAAAAGTAAAAAAAGTAAGTCACTGGCAGCCCTGACTTTAAAATTGTGAAAGATAAATGTTTTTCAGATTGCAAAAATTCATTATTCTTAGAAATGTTTAAAATATGAATTCCAAAAATGTATTTAGTAAATTTTTATCCTGAGTAAATGTTAGAAGAATATAATTTGTCATCCATTTTTAAGATTCTTGCATTCTTCCAGTTCTGTTGATAAAACTCCCTGATTTCCCTGACCGGTTTCAGTTTCCCTGACTTTTCCCTGATTTCCCTGACCTGTGGCAACCCTGTAGTATTAAAATATATTTGACAGAGTTATGAATTCTCATAAGAATCAAGGTTAAACAGTGAAATAATAAATGGATTATAACTTTTTTCCCAAGAACCTACAGGTCTCAAAAATTTTACTACAAAATTTTAGAAACTTTATCTAGCAGTACACCAAGTTTTATCAAAATCTGTTTGATTATTCGATTTACGGTAGAACTTCCTTAAGGTATTAGTCGCGTAAATGCTCCCGCAAAACTCCCGCAAAACTCCCGCAAAATAAAAAGAACAAAAAATAAACTTTTATATCAACTCACTTGCTTTCTTGTGACCTCTTCTAATATAATATATGTAATTTTCACGATTTTGAGTCAGGTACTATAAGTTACCGTGATGTATTGCTCACACGTTTTCGACATTTTTCAATGAAACCACGTGAAAATGAAAAATTATGAATTTTTAAATTATTTTATTTTTTATACGGCGTGGTCAATAAAATTAATTTTTTTTTAAAGGATTTATTTTATCTCAATGTGTAACTTTGTAGTTTTATTTGAAAAACTGACGACTTGTTTTTTTATAATTGAATGTAAGAGACATTTTTTACATGCATTTTGTGCTATTGCATGTAAAAGGTATAAACTTTGAATTAATATTTTGAAGCTCAGAAGTGGTGAAAATTAATAGGATAGATCTCATTTCATAGATAAATACCTCATGAATACAGATAAAAAGTTTTAAAAAAATCTGACGAAAATCATTTTACGCGACTAATACCTTAAAAGAATATTGTTTTTACAAATGTCTTGAATTTTGGATACTATTGTTAAAAGTCATTTAAAGAGTACACTGAGAGAAAAAAAAGGTTACTACAACGGAGGACACAAGTAGGAATTGGCTGAGTGACTCGGGTAGTAGAACTTAAGTTAACGCATTTTGCGACTCCGGTAAATACTGCTTGGGTCTCCAATTACGTCGACTTGAGACCCAAGCAGTATTTACCGGAGTCCCAAGTTGCGTTAACTTGAGTTCTACTACCCGAGTCACTCAGGCAATTCCTACTTGTGTCCTCCGTTGTAGTAACCTTTTTTTTCTCTCAGTGTATATGAAAAGAAGCGCGAAATGAGAAGTATCGCACGATTTGAAGATGTAATATTCCATGTTTCTGTATAATCTTTATAATTAACAAAAACTGTGATCCTTTTATGACTAACATTGCTAAAATACTTTATTTTGTAAAGCTATTACTTCATGCGTGTAAGTTTAACTTTCAAAAATGAAACTTGACAGCTTAATGTAACTTTACATTATAGTGGAAAAATGTAATTTTCAAAGTGGATCCACATTCTTTCCTCTATTGAAAATGATATTATTGCAGTCTAGTTGGGTACTACCACAGTGCCATAAATGTTCCACACGAACATAGTTGTAAAATTACACTTTTACTTGTACTTCTAACCTAAAACAGTGTATTAATATTAAACTGAATATATTAAAATTACATAAATAAAATTTTATTTCGTGTTGCATCAGTTTTCAAAATGAACCCGCTCACTACTTTGGGAAATTCGTCGCCGATTAAATTGGCTATATCTTAATAAAATTTTATATTTAATCTAGACATAAAAATGTAAAATTTTCTGAAGTTACAACTAATTTGACCAAGGCTAAATTTCTCATGTCAGTGTGAGATTAGAGATTAATTAAATTAAGTTTTTAAAGAAAAAGGAGTGTATTAAATTTTAAATACTTAAAATTTCCAATGATAGAAAAAAAATTCCGTTCGTTTCGTACATTTCCCACATTGAACATATTTGCCGTACAATTCACGCATTCCACGCATTTCCTGTTCGCTGGACACCCTGAATTTAAGTTTGAAAAAAATGATTTTTTCTTAACTTCAAAATTCCTATACAATGTACACTAAATTTGATGTTTAGAAAGATAAAAAGTAACTTGCCTCAAGTAATTCTTTGGTGAATGAAAGTGTCTCCAAAGTTGTGATGACCTCCACAACAACTGCCATGTTGACGACCTAAAATTTAAACGCAAATTAACAAAAAAGTATACATATATATTCTCTTTAATGTAAAGAATATTTTTGGGATTTTTTCTCTTATGTGGAAATAACTGATACTTACATTATATTCATTAGCAGCTAATTGCAATATGCTAATTAATCTACTTAATTGAATTTTCTTACTACTGCTAAGGTACTGAAAAATTTTTAAATTTACTGTTTATAAATACTCTTTTTTTAATTCATTAAAGTACTTTGGAGAATCAATTTTAAAAAGTATTTTTTTGAAACACATTAGTAACAGATTTATCAAAGAAAATTGTTTGTTGCTAATGGCTTTTAACTTGCTAATGGCATTTAACTTATATTTAATATAGGTAATATTTCAATTAGGCAAACGGAAGTTTAAGTGTGCATTAGGAATTAGACAGATTTAAAATCTTTTAAATTTGAAATTTTTTTATTTTTATCAATAATTAGGCAGAAGTTACAATAAAATTGAATACAATAGAATGTCAAATTTTAATAAATAATATACTCTATTCTATACTTATAGTTGTAATATTTAAATCTAAAAGTTGTTGAATTTGATCAATTTTATAAATAAAATGAAAATGTAAAAAGGATGGACCGTATCTTAGCTTAAGGCAACATAAATCACCGATAAAAGAACGATAAAAAAATTTTCCTCACAAAGAAGTTTTACTTTTTTTTAATGTAATAATTGTAAGTATTTGCGTAAACGGTGACAAACTTAAATATTATTGTAAAGAATAAAACAACGAATTACAGATAATTAATTTGTACGACATACGACAAATTAAAATAGAATTGACATAAATGCAATTAATTTTTGTTGGAAAAACAGTTATGGGCATATAATCTAACCAGAATTCGTTGAAAAATGAGGTTATATGCTTTAGGAGCTCTTGAACGCAACACGTATAAATGACCCTAACACAATTTCATACTCACGCATAGGTATATTCATACATACAAATATCCATGGACGCGTACTAATTTCTTGAAAAAAAGTTTCACCCCAAAAAAAAGTTAACTAATCATAACTCTTATCAAGTACAAATTTCGCTATTTTATTGAAAATTGTTGCAAATATCTCAATTCTTACACCCTGGCCATAACTCATATTCAACGTCGACTGAACTTTAATTCACGCTACCTGATCACTTTCAATATTTTATCAACACAAGTCCCCATAAAGAATATTCATAAAAAAACCATTCTATACAAAAATAGGATAAATCTTCTAGTAATTCTAAACAAAGATCATCAGCCAGGCGAAACTAAATCCGTAAAAGCTGCCCTAATTCGACCCGTAAGTCCCCTTGCCACGAGAACAGGACATTTTTTTCTCATAAAGTAATACATGAGACTTGAATATGAGAGAATCTGGATATAAATGATCTATTATAGAAAATATAAAATACGTCTGAGTCATCATAATCATTATTCACGTACGTCTAAAGCTTTAAATGTCCAGAAGGGACCCTTGCAAGTCAATTTTAACCCAAGTTGAACTTTTTCGTAATGCTTGCAAATTGCAAAACTTTTCGACAGACAAATTATAATGGATAGGTTAAAAGAGAAAATGTTGAATTTTCTGATTATGGGACATAGTTTTGAACAATTTTTTTCCCAAAAATCAGGTTTGACTTTGGTAAAATGGAAAGAAAAGAGACAGTCTGATAGTTGGAACCGCGATCGAGGGAGACAGAGACGTTGTCACACACTAAGCACGTAGGCTTGTATTCACTCACACTCTACTGGAAATCGACAGTTTCTCGGCGCGCGCACGCCGAGAATTGTAGAATAGTAGCGGAGGTGCGAGAGTGCCTGAACGGACGGGTGCCTGTTCGGATGGGCAGCGCATTCGCGGAATTAAGCCACTTACATTATACTCGGAGTCAATGGATTGCAACAATTTTTGGGCCAGCTGGTTACAAAATTCCTGCATGGGGAAAATTCCTCTCAATGGGCCCTCGCCCGGAGTTTGGCTAGCTGAAAATTGGCTCCACGCACGAGTATCCTAAATGCGACAACACAGGAGGCCGTAATGGCGACAACTGAACTGTGCTCCGTTCGCATACCCTCCCCGAGTGCCTCCGAGTCGAGTCGCATGCATTGGATTGTCCCTGCCCCACGCTTTTTCGACAGAGCGCCTCTAGCGGTGAAAACCTATCAATTCTCCCCACCACAAATCCTTATTTCCCTTTCAATTTCATATTTTTTACACATTTGTCAACATTTTTTTTATTATAACTGTAAAATAACATTTAAAATATCGAAAACATACATGTTTTCATTTTTTACCAATAATAAATACTATTAATCTTTTTTAAATCAATTTCTATTGTAAGATTTTTCACGATATTCAAAGAAAGATGTTTAAATATTCAACCAATAGCAAGGCAAGACGGCCTTTGTAGCCGCTTATTTATTTATGAATCAAAGTAAATCTCTTTAAAGAAAAAGTTATAAACAAATATGGAAAAGATAAAAGTTAAATTATATTTTTTAATTATTTAACATGAATTGAAAACTAAATTTATTTAATAGGCCACTTTTAAATGAATGTAAAAAAAGCTTGGTGGGGATGAGATTAGAGGAGAGTTACAATTGTGAAATTGAAAAGGAATCATTTTGTTTCAGATTGCGCATGTTTCGTCATTTTGATCAAGACACATTTGTTTTTCAATAAACTTTTATAAACAAATGTTAATGTGTGTTAGTAATAGTCTCAATTTTTGCCATTAGGTATAGATTAATAAGTAGAAAACACTTCAATAACTTCAAGGCTGTCCTTTTTATAATAATTAATAATACAGAAATCTATTTTAATAAATTTGCCTTCACTGAAAAAAGGCCCTTCCAAGTTAAACACAAGTAAAGAATAATATAAATAAATATAAGTAAAACTGTATAACCATTCTTAAACTTTCACGAAATAAGAAAATCTACTAGTACTCAAGATTATAAACAATTTTCATTAGCTATTATTATCAGTCCAATAAAAGTCCACCAATAAATGAAATGGAAACTTGATATATATTACAGATGGACGGAACCTCCCATAAGAGTTATTTCCCCTGTTTCTACTCCCTTCCATAAAGAAAAATTGTGAATGTATGATGTCGCATACGTATGTAACACAAACATGCGTGTCAAACGAGGAAAATGTCTATAGATGTGTGTCATAACTAGAAGGGGAAGTTCAACTCATTTAAAACCCTTTAAATTATGAAAAAGGGAGGTTATGTTCATAAAAGTATTTCATACATTTTATTGTATATAAAACAAATAATCGAATATTACGTTTTTTTTTTTGTTAATAACAAAATAAAATCAAGTATAGAATTTTAAAAAGAAATTGCTCTTATTCCCAAATAATCATAAAATTATTTTTATTGAACATAAATAAAAATAGTCAACAATAACATGAAAGCGATCAAATTTACAAAAAGGAAAAGAAAAAATCAAAAGTTACATTAAATTATAAATTTTTAAGATGTACGCTTGTTCTAACTTAGAGAGCTAAGCTATGTTATTTAATAGGAACATGAAATTATCACCTAATAAACGAATTACAAGATCACTATATATTATTATGCAATATTTGAGAATAATGCATTAACAATTCTCTATTTTTATGATAAAATAAGATACTAAAATTCATTTTAATATTTATACACAATTAAGTTATTACTACACTTCATACAGAGAAGCTTTCTCCACATCCGCAAGTTCCTTTAATATTTGGATTATTAAATACAAATTCAGAACTTAATTTGTTTTCTATGTAATCCATTTCTGTACCCAAAAGTGAAAGTTGAGCTTTTCGATCGATCATTACTCTGACACCATCCTGAATAACTTCTTCGTCCAGTTTACTTTTTTCAGTTGCATAATCTAGAGTATAACTTAATCCATTACAACCACGTTGCTTTACTCCAACCTTAAGACCAATCTATTAAAAAAAATTTAGTGATTTTAGAAAATATATTGTTCAAAAAGCTATTAATTAAAATAAAATTAAATTTATGTCAAAACTTACGCAATCTAATCTCTCTTTCAAGATTTCTTTGATTTTCTTAACTGCATTTGGAGTCTGTAAAAAATATTTAATTTTTTAATTAAAAAAGAATTTTAAACATGGCACTTAAATTTAAAGGTATAATTTGGCTTTGTAAACAAGTACATGTGTCCTTTATTGCATTTTATGTAAGTAAATAGGTAATCATTGCTAGTTTCTATAAATAATTTTAAAATTAATAGTCTCATCTCAATACTTTTATAAAATAGAATTCCTTAAAATTAAGGTTATGTTTAAAGATTAGGAACTCGGGGATTACTTTTTAAGTTAATTCAAGTTGTAAAACTATAATTATTGAAAAAACGAATTTTAACAAATTTTCACAGTAACCACAAAGGGCAGTAAAAACCTACTAAAACTAGAGCAGCTCGGATTGGAAGAATTTTTCTTGCTTTGACAGCTCTAACTGTAGCACTAGCTGCTATTCGTGAAGCCATCTTCTTGTAAATTTTGTCTTCTATTATGTTGAAATGAACTTTTCAATGTCATTCTTTTACCAAATTTGTTGCGTAATTCTTCATCTTTCTAAAAAGAAAACACTACAAACTGACATGTGACAACGCAATCACGCGCAATTCACTTTCACGTTATAGGTATACACTCAATAAAACATCAAGTTTTACTAAAATGTATTATTTGCTTTCAAAGTTTTAAGTAAATTATTTAATATAAGTACATACTATAGCTTAATTTTTTGTTTTCTAACATGTTTCTAAATCTGAAATGTATTTCAAATCAAATTATGCGAACATGGATAACATAACCGCACTTTTTACTTTGCAAATTAATAATAAAAATAACTTCAATTCTTGTCTTAAAATTCACTAATTTCTCTATTTTTTACATACATTTTTTAAAATCGGTAAAATTACAACTGAATCAATATATTAACATAAAACACAATGCGAAACACGTTACATAAAAGTGTAATTAGAACTGGAAAGAAAATAAACATCAACTACTAATAAAATGATAGATAAATAAATCAAAAGTTTCCTTTAAATGTATTTACTGCTTCTTTATAAGTACGTTAAACGTTTGTTTATAATATTTAATTTTACAATTTACATGCGCATTGTCCATAATATTAGGTTCATTAGGATATTCAAGTTGGGTGGGGGAAAATTCAAAATGGAATCAAGCCGGATGACAACAGGCTTAAGGGCGCAGTCCCATGATGTGGAATAGTAGAATAGTGGAATAGATTACAGCCAATCAAAATTTAGTCTCTGGCGGTAAAGTAATGTTTTCTGCTAGAGACTAAATTTTGATTGGCAGAAATCTATTCCACTATTATTCTATTCCACATCATGGGACTGCGCCCTAAGGGTAAAATCCGATGTGAGCATGTGAGCAGAAAACGCAAAACCGAAAGCAGAAAATCATGAGAGTGAGAGAGACAGGCATATATCACTGACTCTCTCACACTCATATTTTCTGCTTTCGGTTTTACGCTTTCTATACACATGAGATTTTACCCTAAGCCCAAAGCACAACGAATACCGGTTACGGGAGCAGGGCTAAAGATCCTATAAAGAGAGTTGAGACACAAGTGAAATGGCTCGTGATTGGTTGCGATTAAACCGGAACCAGAAGTGATTTTGTAATGTTGCAACATAACCTCAAATCGCGTCCATTTAAATCAATTAAAATTTTTCCATGTAAATATTTCGGGCATTTTAACTGGAACTTCTGGTTCTGGTTTAATCGCGATGCGCAGAAACCAACTGTGTTTCAACTCTCTTTATACACTGAAAAAAATTATTCTGTAATTTTACCACTAGGAGCGTTTATTACCTACTTCTATATTAACAGCAGGGTTGTGTACGTAACATACCAGAGGTATGTTACATAGTTTGTTACTGTATGTTACCTACCAAATTTGTTACATAATGCATTTTTTGGAGGCGGGGGGGGGGGGGGGGGGTAACATACCTAAAACAGGTATGTTACTTGATGTAACATACTGGTAACATACGTAGAAAACCTCGAGTGACGCGTCATTACCCAACCCTAGTCATGGGACTTTGCCCTGAGGGCGCAATTACATGTCTGCGTCGAACGTTGCGTTTTTGCGTTGAATGGTGAGAGGGAGAAAGATGTGACTATATTTCTGTCTTTCTCTCTCTTACTATTCAACGCAAAAACGCAGCGTTCGACGCAGACATGTAATTGCGCCCTGAAGGTACACCCAGGTGCATTAATGCCTTACCCCCAACTGGTTGTCCCTGCCCATGAGAATACGTGAGAAAGAAAGAGAGGTCCGGGGTAAGGCATTTATGCACCTAGGTGTACGTGCTTTTATTACCTACTACCAAAGTAGTACATTCACAACCCTGAATGTACATTTACTGAAAAATGTAATATTACCCTAAAGCACAACGAATCGTAATCGCTAATCCTTAATCGTAATAATGAGAGAAAGCAGGACAGAGATATATCTCTGTCCTACTTCCTCTCATTCTTATCTCTGTCCTGCTTTCTCTCATTATTACGATTAAGGTTTAGCGATTACGATTCATTGTGCTTTAGGCTATTACATTGCTGAAAGTTGTAGAAATTCAAGTTGAATAGCCTAAAACACAATGAATCGTAATCGCTAATAGCCTAAAGCACAACGAATCGTAATCGCTAATCCTTAATCGTAAGAATGAGAGGAAGCAGGACAGACAGATATCTCTGTCCTACTTCCTCTCATTTTTACTACGATTAAGGATTAGCGATTACGATTCAATGTGCGTTAGGCCAAACTATCAAAATTATTTTCATAATGAGACACAGTTATTTTCTGCGCATCGCGATTAAACCGGAACCAGAAGTTCCAGTTAAAAGGCGTGAAATATTTACATTGAAAAATTTGAATTTACTCGATCGTCTAAAGTAGAGTTCCTATAAAGAGAGTTAGGACA
The DNA here is from genome assembly GCA_037103525.1 of Ganaspis brasiliensis. NCBI lineage: Eukaryota > Metazoa > Arthropoda > Insecta > Hymenoptera > Figitidae > Ganaspis > Ganaspis brasiliensis. The sequence goes on along the minus strand of JAZKLR010000244.1, from coordinate 1,539,396 downwards.
TGTGCCCCCTTCCACTAGCCTGTTGACAAACCGGAGACGGAAGTGACGAATAAGTAATTTGTGTGATTGGTTAAAAAGGGCGGGCGAAATTTAAAAATGTTTGTTAAGAAAGCATTTTAAAATCAGCGCGCTCTTTTCAGCCAATGAAAAAACTTTCAATACACTTCCGTCTCCGGTTACGCTGAGCCAATCAAAAGTTGAACCTCACGTGTCCTAACTCTCTTTATAGGAACCAAGAAGACTAGAAACAGGAGTACAATCTCGGCTGCTTAAAATCGGGAGCAATGGTCCAAACCGTGGCAGTATGCATAGGCGTGCTACCCCGAGGCGCGGTCGTCTTCTGCGCATTCCCACCACCGATTTCACTGATGCATATTTTCATGCGACCAGAATTCATGTAGTTAAGCATATGGTGGGAATTGGTGGGGATGCGCAGAAAACTACCGCGCCTCGGGGTAGTACGCCCAGGCGTCCTGCCACAATTTGGACCATCAGTCCCACTCCATGTTGTGTCTCCTGTTTCTAGTCTTCTTGATAGGAACTCTAGTCTAAAGGTACTCGCACACCTCTTGGCTGCCTGAGAGAGTACTTTAAGATTTGAGGTTATGTTGCAACATTACAAAATCACTTCTAGTTCCGGTTTAATCGGAAAAAATCCCTACTTTGACCTAACAAGACTACTTTCCACGAGTGGAAAAACGAAAAATGAGAATGAAACTGACAGACTTGCCGCAAACAATAACATAATATAACCGTATAACGTGGAATTAACGCGTTTCCGGTGGCAGTTCGTAGATGGCAGCAGAGAGCGTCGTTAGGGGCCGTCTATATATTACGTCACACTATTTTTCACCATTTTAGACCCCCCCATCCCCATGTCACACACTGTTCCATACATTAGCGCCATTTTTCTGCTTGTCACAAATTGTTTGACCCCCCTCCCCCCTAAAGTGTGACATAATATATGGATGACCCCTTATGACAAATATTCTATTCGGCCAGGAGGATTGCTTACAAAAATTAATTATTTCTTTTACAATATGTTAAAAATTTTTTTTTTTTTTTAAGAAAAGCGTGAACATGGAATTTGAGAAATATACAGGGATATGTATACTGGGAGGAAGTACTGAAAAAAGTATTGAAATAAATAGCCGCTTGAACAATGTACGCCTCTTCCGCCCTGAGTTTTTGCGATGTGATATTCTAGCCCATGGAAAAAACTCAGGACGGAAGAGGTGCGTACAAGCCAGTTATTCATTTTTTATAAATTTTGGTGATAGAGAGTTGTGTGGATTGCTGAGTGCGAATCTGAAGACCAATTTCCAAAATTCAAAATGGTGGATACAATATGGCTGCAAAAATTTCTGAAATACATTAAATGCCAACGAAATTTTGAGATACTTCACAGCACCTTAACTTACCTGAACTTTGCCAACCTTTTCTTAAGTGTCGCCAACTTTCAGAAAGTTTGCTGCAAGTTTAAAAACTTGAGGAAAGGTTGGCTAAGTTGAGGCAAATTTTGGTGCTGTGGTGGAAGGGGTTTTTGGAGTCCCTGCTCAGTGGGCACACATGTTCAAAAGACGTCTTAAGGACTTCTTTTGGACATGTGTCCCCACTGGGTGAATACGAATCTGACATTAAAGTTTGAAAATTTAAAATGGCGGATCGAATATGGCTGACAATAATTTTGAAAAATTTAAAATGCCAACGAAATTTTGCGAAACTATTTTTTAAAATAAAACTTGTTACTAGGGGGTTTTTTGGGTCGCAGAATACGAATCTTACAACAAAGTTAAAAAATTCAAAATAGCGGGTCCAATCTAACCAACAAAAAATTTTGAAAAACTTAAAATGCCAACGAAATTTTACTGGCGTGTTTTTGGGTTACGAATTTGAAGACAGATTTCCAACATTCAAAATGGTAAGTTCAATATGGCTAACCACGCATTTAAATGTTACCTAGAATGACAATATGGTCCTAAGATTAAGTGATAAAAAAAGCTCGGGATGTTGACGACTCTGATTTGTCATATAATTCCTTCTTACTGTCAACCGAAGTATAAGTATATTAACACCTTAAAAATTTTGTATAATATTAGATTCGCCATTTTTAATTTTTAGGGTGAAATCCGATGGACGAGCAAAGCGTAGCGTCTTTGCGCGTTGCAATGGGATAGAATGAGAGAGAATTATATCTGTGTCTTTTACTCTCTCATTGCAACGCGCAAAAAACGCGACGCTTCGCGCGTCCATAGGATTTCACCCTTAAACTCTAATGCCACTTTCATACCTTTTCCAGGAACTTTACTTTTGTCTCATTCTAATGCACAACAGTGGCATAAGTTTGTCTCGTTCTCGCACTAATTATGTGTCTTGGACGGTCTGGGCACATAACTAGTGCGAGAACGAGACAAATTTATGCCACTGCTGAGTAGTAGAATGAGAGAAAAGTAAAGTTACAGGACGAGTTATAAAAGTGCCTTAATATATCAAATTCGTATTCAGTGATCCCAAAAAACGCCTAGAAACAAGTTTCGCAAAATTTTTTTTAGCACTTCAAGTTTTTCAAAATTTTTGGCAGCCTTACTGGAACAGGCATTTTGAATATTTTAACTCTGATATCAGATTCGAACTCAGCAACCCGAAAAACGCCCTAGTACCAAGTTTCACAAAATTCCGTGGACATTTTAAGATTTTCAACATTTTTGGCGATCATATTGGATCCGCTATTTTGAACTTTAAAAATCTGTCTTCACATTCGTTCCCAGTACCTTAAGACCCCCCAGAATAAAGAGTTTCGCAAAATTACGTTGACATTTTAAGATTTTAAAAAATTTTGTCAGATATAATAAATCCAACATATTATAAATTTTTACTGTGATATCAGATTAGAACTCAGCGACCCAAAAAAACCCCGAGTATCAAGTGTCGCAAATTTTCGTTGACTGTAAGATTTTCATAAATTTGGCGGCCATATTGTATCCGACATTTTGAATTTTGTAAATCTGAGTTCGTATAGTGTATACACGTCAATCACAGTCAAGATATTAAGTAATGACCTACTGGGATATTTTACCAAGATGCGGAAAAAGAGTCCTAGTGCCATCTACTAACTAAAAGATGCCATTAGTAATAAAAGAACGGAGATATCGTTGTTTTTTTAACTAATGAAATTGTTTAGTTAGACCACATGCCATCAGAACCCTTGCCGCATCTAGGTAAATTATCTTAGATACATAGAAATACACTGATCGCAAAATCACAATTTTATTGACATTTTTGAAAACATTGTATTGGGATTATAAAAATAAATTGCGCGAAAAAAATACTGGAGTTTTGGTAATTATCGCAGTACTTATCCCAGGACTTATACTAGTACTTTTTCCAGTACTTAATTAAGTACTTTTTATTTATAAAAGATGTAAATAGAAACGCCAAAAAAAAAAAATAACAACTCTATTATTTTTATTTGAAAACCTTAAAGTATTTATTGATTCTATGTATGTATAAGTATTACAAGTGTCTTTGCTTTGTAAGACTGAAATCAAATTTTATTTTGAACACAATACCAATATTAGCGCAATAATTGTTAATGCCTTTTTGGATGAGAAAGAAAAAATATTTTAAGGATAGAAATTTTTTTTTGAATAAACATGCCTATATGCACACAAAATTCTAAATACACTTTCTTCAGCTTATTATGTCGACACTTTGTTTTAAAGATACGATCCTCGTCATCAAATATATATTTGTCCTGAATTAAAATTGTATCCTTTTATTTTTATTTAACTCTCATCACTTAACATCCGAAAGCCCAAAAATGCCTTTACTTTACAAATTAATTAAAAACGTTTTAAATCTTCTCCTAACATTCGTTAATTCAGTCCAACAAATTCGAAGTGACTAATGATAACGATCAGTTTCTAAGATTGAAAACAAAATTAAAGTCTGTGCAATTGTAAAAAATATATGTCCTCTTAAGAAATACAAAAAGCAATCGAGTTTAGTCAACAAATGTAACTCGGAGCCACAAGCCAGAAGAAAGTATACACCAATAAAACGCTCTCGTGGGTGCTACTTTTTCTTTAAAAATCTAATTTCGATTTTACTAAAGTGGCGTTTACTTACATGAATCTCTTTCTTTAATATTTGCACTTTTCTTAATTTTTTTTTAATCACGAAACGCATAACAGTTTTCTTTATCAAGGATTAGCTCCATACATCTTTTAAATTCTCCAATTATTTGTTCAGAATTCTCATAAAACACTCGTATATTCTAAAACAGAAAAAAATCTTTATAACAAAATCTCAAAATGTACAGACTAATCCTTGAAAGTTATTAGGCTTTCTATCTTAACCCAGAACACATTTCTTCGCTATCGATTAATAAATATAGATTAGATAGTTAATGTTCAATGCATTTATCGCTGTACACAAGCATAAGAAACTTGTTGAACTATTCATTGCTCTTCATGTATTATTAAACTATTTCTTAATTGTGGATGTGCTAACATTCGCTAACGAAGAATTTAGAAATTTTGCGAATTTTGACAACTTCAAGAGCCTCTAAAGTTCTTAAAAGTGTATTATTGGTATATAAATATAATAATTTGCGTTAGTAAAATCAATGAAAACACAAGACATATATACATATATACAAATACATTATAAACGCACGCCAAACAAAGAAGAGCGTGGGCGTGCTGCACGCTGAAGCTCACACATACGCACACATCACTCATAAAATGTGCCTATATCTTCTTGTGTTCTCATTGAGTTTCTCCACGCAAAAATAATTTTAATTTCGTTAATAATCACTTTTACTCTGGAAATATCATTCTATATCCAAAAATTAATATCTGCTTTATTATCAGTATTTTATAATTTTGATTTCAATTAAAATTTCAAGTAACCTTTTTCTTTCTTACGAAGCAAAGTGAATTTGAATGTTTCACACGCTTAAAATTTTTTCAATCAATAACGCTGATAAGATTTTTTCTTCTTTTTTTAGTTTTAGTGAAATTTGCATGATTATCAACGATTTGATGAATGTCGATTATTTGTTCGACAAATTAATTTTTCCGGAATTAAAAGATACTCGGACAACTAATGCAACAGAGTAAAAACGTCAAGCGCACCTTCTAAATTCAACAACGATGTCATACCCGTTCTGTACCAGATTCCTAATTCTATATCAATTTATCGTCTCTTTCTTTCAATCGTCAAGATTCTGTGAGAGTAAAAAATTGGCCGCAAGGTTTTCGTTCTTTTCGCAAGCAAAATACGCTTGAACAACAAGATGCTCAGGAAATCCAAGGGCTTTCAGTCTCTCGATTGCTTCCTTGTCTTGAGGAGTTACTTGGATTACAGCAGGACCTGTTCCTGTTCCACTTCCTGAAAGAGGATTCACTACTCCACCTGCAGCAGAAACTGGAGCACCACCTACTGGCGTTCCTCCACTTGCACCTACTAAACAAATGCAATTTTATATTATTGTCACTATTTATTTATTTCTTTATTTAATGAATTAATTATTAAAGTAGCTTCCATAAATGTTTCACTGTTCGCGAAGAAAAAAGGTGTATTTCCTTAAAATCGACGACATAAAGGCTCATGTCTCAATTAATGCACTACTAAATAAAATAAATAAAGAAAATCCATTTTATATTAGTTTTTTCCATGACTTTTTCTTAAGACTCACTCCTTAAAAACTTTTTATTTAGTGATAAAATAATTGTCAAATTCTTGCAGATCTTTAAAAAATGTTTGAACCTCGGTCCAGGACCTTTGAATTATCAATCATCAACCAAGACAAACTAAGTGAAAATTATCTCAATTTCATTTACATTTCGTTCCCAAGTAAGCAAAACTAATAATATAAAAGGTAATAAAAAAAGTTATTAAAAAAAAGAATTTTAAATGCAAAAAAAATGAAAAAACATGTATTATTTTACGAATTTTAGATCAGTTATAAACTTTAGATCAATCCATTCGTCTTGAGATAAGAAATATGATTTTTTATTTATTAAACTGTATTTTTAGCATAGAAATTTTTTTTGGCAAAAAACCATTTTTTTCAATGAAAAAAGGTGCTCAACAAAATTTGGTTGGGTATTTTTAAAAATCCCTGTGTCCAAATTTGGATATTTAGGAGCTTAATAAGTCAACCAAATTTTATTGGAATCCGTTTAAGCGTTCTCAAGATATCCTGAACACAAAAAACGCTATACACACACACACACACATCCACACATCTGGACATTTGCTTAGGAATGGAAATTTACGCTTTTTAGATGAAAATGAGTCGATTTAGACTATTTTTGGATAGTCGAAAATTTATCCGTGGGCCCTTAAGGGGGTCGTCCCATGTGACGGACTGTTTTTTAGCGTTTTTCGGGATTATTTTTTCTTAACCATAAAAACTTAGAATTTTACACTTTTTTCCATATATTGCTTCCTCATAAGGAAGTTTTGCTTTACCCTCAAATTATCGATTGCGATTTTTTGACATATTTCGACATATTTCAACCTCAAGATAACAAAAATGAAGTTTTTAAAAAATGTTCGTGTGTATGTGCGTGTGTTAGGGTGACCGTTATTTTGCGAAAGTTTGAATTCCTTAGGTCGTCGGGCTGAATTTGGTTTAGAATGTAAAAAAAATGAGCTGTGCACAAGGACAGCCCAATCAATTAATATTAACCCATGCCACCGAAGGGTTAAAGTTTACATGGGATAAGTACACTTTTGTACGTTTTGTATAATAGCATTTTTTTAAAAACGAGAGTTTCTGACAGTTTTTATATTAAATTACTCACATATGTATATAAAAGTATTTTAAGAACACCAAGTTAAACTTAAATCGAAATATGTAATATTGACAGCTGCCAACTGTCAAGAATACATAATGCTATTAGAATTAATATCAATGTTCTTTAAAACATTTGTATATGAGTAATTTAATGTATAAAGTCTTATTCCCAAAAGTTTGATAGCTTAATTGACAGCTGTCAAGTGTCAAAAGTACATACTGCTGTTAGAATTAATCTCAGTTTTCTTAAGAACACTTGTATATGAGAAATTTAATGTAAAAAGTCTCCTAAAAAGTTTGACAGTTTAATTGACAGTTGACAGCTGTCAATATTACATATTTCTATTTAGATTTTTCTACGTGTTGTTAAAATAATTTTATATGCATGTGAATAGTTTAATGTAAACCTGTCAAAAACTCTCGTTTTTTAAAGTTCGACATCTCAATTGACAGCTGTCAACCGTCAATATTACACATTCTATTTGGATTGACCTTAGTTCTTAAAATACATTTGTAAGAGTAATTTAATGTAAAATTCCACAAAAACTGTCATCTTTAAAAAATTGACAGCTGTTTTGACAGCTGGCAGCTGTCAAATCTTATTCTTGACATCGGATTTGCGTTCAGCACCTCAAAAGTACCTCAAAAGTAAAAGATTAATAAAAAAAAGTTATTATACAAAACGTACAAAAGTGTACTTATCCCATGTAAACTTTAACCCTTCGGTGGCATGGGTTAATAATCCTGGTGTCCACATAACTCCATCGCGTCTAGTTCAAGATCACGTCAAGGTCAAACACATAAATTTCAAAAATAAAATTTTTTGACCCCGGTTTCTGAAAGATCAGGAAATTTTTCGTCCGGAAACTTCTTGGCCGATTTTTGAATTAACCCTTCAAAGGTCATTCGAAGGTCATTTAGAGGTCAAATATTTAATGTCATCTCTCGCATGCATGGAATTTTAGCCAATGCATGGTATTTAACTTTCTATAGAAAGTGTAACATTATGTTTTTGGGGTCGCTGATTACGATCCCTATGTCCATATAACTCCATCACGTAAATTTCAAGGTCACATCAAGGTCAAGCACCTTTTTTCCGAAATATTTGACCTCTAAATGTAATCTAAGTAGGTAAGAAAATAGAAATTATAGTAAATAATAAAACAGAATATATATTAAACATTCTAATAAATTAAAATTTGCCAAAATAAAAGTTGTGCTTAACAGCATTTCGACAATTTAAAAGTTATGACAGATTGTCATTCGAAATGCTGATGTTACCTTAAATAATAATTAGATAAATATATACAATTTATTTCAAATAAATTTTGTATGTTATAAATATTATGTGCAGCAATACTTATTTTATATAAATTTTCGGTTATATGATTGTGTAATATATAGGGGAGAGGGCCCCCAGTTGGACACCCTTTCGATTTATTGCTGTAGAATCCAAACCGAATAAAATATATTAAAATGTTTTATAGCGGATGAAAGTACAATTTATAAGGTAACTTATGGCCACAGGGATAAAATTTTATTTTGAACATAAACATTTTTTAAAGCATTTTTTCTAATTGGCAAAATTTTGGGTCTAAAAAAAAGTGTCCCCAAGATGGACACCTTCTTAAAAGTCTCTGAAAATTGTAGTAAATAAAAACAGCACATTGTGTAACAATTCTTAAACTAATTTTTAATCATTTTAAGGAATTTATCAAGAAATAACATTTCTAAAAACTTTAATTTAATAGCTTAACAGTAAAAAGTAATAAAATATCGAAAAATATCGATATATCATTTTCTCTAACGATAACATAACATTTTATGGTGGAAAATAAAAAATTTTAATTAATTGGCTTAAAAAATTTTTAAAAAAAGTGTAAAATCGAAAATATCCAAATAAATACATTGAGATTTGAGGCCTGTCCATCTTAGGGTACATGACACCATTTTTTAATCCCCAGTAAAAATATATATACGAACACTGAATTAGTAAAATCATTTTAGTATATTATTGTACGATAAATAAAGAATATTCTAACGTTAAGTACTCATTCTAAATCATAAATTTAAATAACTTTACCAAGTTGAGGAAAAACTGTTACAAAACTTTTTTAGACACAAAATTACGTGGTATGTGTAGAAGAAAAACAAGCTGGTTTTTTTTCTTCCAATGTGCATCAAAATGTTCGTCTATACAAACAACAAAAATGACAGAAAGCATAAGGCGCTGTCACCTTAAACAAAATTTTTATACGAAATGTCCATCTTGGGGCCCTGTCCATTTTGGGGCCCACTCCCCTAGAAATTATATTAATGTGCGTTTATTACAAAAAAATTTTATTTTATGTAACTTTTTGGAACAACAATACTTCTGATAAATGACCATTATGAAAAAAAAATTAAGATAAATAATTTTTCGGCTAAATAAAAATTATGCCAAAAAACAATTGTATTAATTAGATGTTAAGTTTCAATTATAATTCTTGTAAATAAAAATTATAACAAATTATAATTTGAATTATGAAATTTCTGTCAAATAGCTAGTCGATAATAAATATTTCAAGGTATCCAAATTAGAAAATTGAAATTTGGACGATAATCATCCGCCCCCAGTGTGGGACGGTAGAATTTAATTTATTAGAAGCAAATCTGGAAACAACATTAGAATTTTGAAAAATGTCCAAAAACCATTTAATTTAATGTGACGTTGACCTTCTACCAAAAAATATGTTTTGCACTAATCTGTTTTTAAAATTTAAAGGTAGCTGAATTTAAAAAAAAAGTTATTATACCGATTTGCAAAATTCACATACAGTTAATTATTGAAAAATAAATGAGAACTTACCAGGTTCATTAAGCATGCGCACAAATGCTTCTTGGTTTTGAGAAATGAGCTGCAGAAGAGCAGGATTAGTTTGACCGATTTGCTGTAAAACAGCATTTAGTAACTGTGGATTTTGCTGAATGACTTGACGCATTTGTTGAAATTGTGGCTGGGAACGTAGAAAAGCGAGAGGATCTTGACCTTGATCTTGTGCTGCCTCCTGGCCTTCCGCTTGATCCTCTGCCGCGTCATCCAGTAATTGATAGGGTATCCCTGTTAAAAGGTATTCAACAGCTCTATCTGGGTTATTAAAACTTGCTCGCAACGCCTGTTCGACTTGTTCCCGAGGATATCTGCAAACATAAATTGAAAGCTCATTAAAATTGTTCATTACAAATTTGTGGTGTGATCTGAGGAAAGGTACTTTAGGATCTTAGGACTGTAAGGCAGTTTCCCTTGCGTCTCGTTTCAGAAAAATTTCCTTACGGTATTCCTCAGATTACGTCACATATGAATATTGACAAATTTCTGAAACTTTTATCATTAATGTTCTGAATACTTTTTACTTCCGTTTATTATAACTATCAGATACTTATTTATTTTATGTGGTTATACAAATTATCGCTTGTCAAATAGTCGCTTGTACCTTACCTGATTAAATACATTTTTTACAACGCTACTATCGAATGCTTTACTTACAAATGCTCTACAGAACTTCGAAACTAGCCAATCGTTTCATTTGTTTACTTTCCTCCATAGCTATACAGAAAAAAAATTACAGGTTTGTGTCCAGACATGCTTTTTAGGGGGGGTCATATATGAGAGAGAAAGCGATAACACTATAGTCAACTATAGCGCTATCTCTCTCACTCTTATATAAATCTAAGTCTTCAAGGGGGGGGGGGTCATGACCCCCGAGACCTCCCCCTGAAAAATTAGGCGAAAATATTACGGTCAATGTCGATAATGCCCGGGCAATCTTGACAATGTCCAGTCAATTTGGGCAATGCCCGACAATTTCTAGGGCTGCGCACAGTACGATACGATACGATATTTGACAGAAGCTCGTCTCGGTCTCGTAAAAATGGAAAATTAATGATTTCGTCTCGGTATCGACTCGGTCTCGTCACGCTGTCACTTACAAATTCTCAGATAAATATAAGATTAAAAACAAGATGTTGTTTAAAATGTGAAGCTAAAAAGCAGCAAAATTAACAATAAGTGAAATGTTTGACTCCCGATGTCTGGCGAGTTTAGGTACATGGGAATGAATGGGACCCCGTTAAGGGTTGGTGCCCGATGGACCGGTTGTCTGTCCGATCTGACCAACGACACCTAACACAATCTAAGGTTGTACACTGTGCCGAGAGATAGATGGCACCAGGGTTACAAAATCAGCCGTGAAGCTGCGGGAGATGGTGCGAACGTCGCCCAACCTACGTGCTCTTCAATTTGGTGTCTGTAAAGCGCAGGCGTCAGTTGCTGATGCCGAGGGCCTGGGTGGCGGACGCACTGTCGTCGTCAGTGACACGTTCGGAGGTGTCGCGAGCGGTGCTAGGATACCGAGAGCTCTCCTAGTTTACAAATGCCTTACCCACACAACGGAGCTCTGTGTGGGTGGACCGTTTTTCCTTCAAGGCACGTGGGAATCAAATGGATGATTTAAATTCTGCTAAATACAAAAAAGATTATAGGCGCCCAGGTGGGAGTGGAGGAGATTCGACGGCATCGAATGCTGCTAACCAAGACGGTCAAACGTCAGTCCATCGCGTTTAAGGGTGAACGAAGGCCTCAAATCTAGGCGAGGAAATGCGACGAGAGTCAGCAGCTGTGACAGTGTATTTAGCCACGCTACAGCTAGACCACGAGTTGAGTAAATGAGGCAGGGAGAAGTGCAATAAGTTGCGCTCAGAGGAAGGAAAAATTTTTTCCTTGATGGAGACAAAACTTGAGGTCATAAAGCTTAAGGTCCAGAGAAACGTTGCGGCGGAGATCCAAAGCGGTCTGAAGAAATTCGAACAATGGATCTCCGACCTCAAGGACAAGCATGAGGAGGCTGCGCGAGCAGACCTCAAGTTCTACAAAGGGTAAAAGATTACCGATGAAGCCAGACACCAAAGGAATTGGTACGTAGAATCTCTGTGGTGCCGAGTAGCCTGAAGAATAAGACGTTGCTAGTTGGGGTTTGCCAGAGAAAGGCGTTCTCATCTGTTCTTGGCAAACTCAAGAAGGATGACAATCCAGGCTCTTGCCAGTCCACGGTCATGGAGACAAGACTAACAAAGTCTGGGAATCTCCTTCTAAAATTAGGAGGAGATTCAGACCGTAAGGCTTTTGCCGAGAAGGTGAAGGATGTAGTAAAGGGCATGAGAGAAGTCAAGGGACCGGAGGACCAGAGGATAACTCTGGAAATCCGCGACCTTGACAAACTAACAGGGAAGCAGGATGTGGTCGCTGCACTTGAGGCTCCAAGGCCTTGGCAGACTGAAGGTAGGATTTATGTTCTGCCTTATTAGGAGGACTATGGTCACCAGATGCCACAGATGCTTGGGCTATGGCCATAAAAAAGCTTAATGTAGGGGAGTGGACAGATCCTCCGCATGTTTTAAGTGCGAAGAGTCTGGCCAAACTCTTGCTAATTGTCCGAAACCCACTTGCTGCTTTTTGTGCAAGGAGGTAGGAGCTGACGAACCAGACACGTGTAACGTCCCTAATTCGGGAAAGTGTGCCGTCTTTAGGAAGGCTTTTGAAGAGACAAAGAAGGTAGAGGCGCAAAGGCGTCGATAAAGGTAATTGACGGACAGTCTGAATCCTTGAGCAACCCCAAGCTGCTTAGGAGTCCGGATGTCAGTCAATGTCCCGATTTGGAGGGAGAAAGCCGCATTGGCGGCAGTGATGGGGTACAAGACCACTCAACGAAGGCGATACGCCAGATAACAAGGGCTAGCCGGGAGTAGTTTTCAGGACCCAAATAAGGGTATGTTTTAGCGGGTCGGCAGAACATCGCCACTCCCGCATAACCTACGCAAAAAAAAACAAAGATTGTTTAAACAATTTAAAAATTGTTAGTAAACATTTTCTTCTGTATTATATTTCTAGGCCAATAGTAATTAATTAATTAATTCCACAAAAGAAATTTAATGAAAGAAAGCGAAACTTATGAAGCTATTTATTTGTTAACTAAGACTGTTTAAACAAATTAAAAGTCGTTGGATAGTACCTAGAACTATTTCAAAAAATTTAAAACAAATTTTGTGTGTAAAATATATAATTTTATTTTGTGTATTTCAGCAAAAAAGTTATTTTTGTTTCGTTTGTTATAGTTCGCCGGAAAACCTAATTAAGCGATTTGTTATAAATAAATGTTATTAAAATAGTTAGAATAATTTTATTCCACTTTGTTTTGTCAAAACTAGTGATTCGATAATGCATCATTAGTTTTAAATAAATTTTAAGGTAATAAATATGTAAATTATACATGTAATTTGTTTCTAGATGTTTAAATTAAGGTTTTTGTCCAAAACCTAAGTCGACTTAGGTGGTTCTTTGAGCGAACTGCTCAATATAGTGTATGTTGTTCGTTACATAAACTTCGCCAAATGTCAAACAAATACTGACATCTTTCTTTTTGCTGCGCGCGCACATACAGCGTCACGTGATTCCAATTTTTATAATAAAGTTTTAGAACGCTGGCAATTCTTTCTTTTTATCTTTCTAAAGTTCTTTAGTGGTAATATTATTATGTATCTGATGAAGTTATAATACTTTTATGACTTCTTATAAAATAGAGAGCTGCTACATCTAAAACGTCTTTTCATATTCAATATAATAATTTTTATAACCATAACTTGATTATCCTTAAATTCTTAAATTTTATTTTACATAATGATAAGCAATAAAGCAGATATTAAAATCAAAAGTTTCTCAGTGTATAAAATGTGTGCTTACAAACAAAATTTACAAAATATATAAATTCAAATGTTGAAAGTTTCAGAGATTTTTCCATATTTATTATTAAAGATTAATTTTAAAAGAATTTTTTAAAATAAACAAATTAAAGATAAATTAAATTAGATAAAATCTACGGGATTTTAAAATTCTTACCCCATATCCATTATATTGGTTACCATCGTATTATACTGTTCACCCATAAGCAATGCACCTTCTGCTTGGCCTTCTGGACCTGTTATCGTTATAGTTGGCTGTGCAGAATCTTGTTGCTGTGTTACAGTTGTTTGTGGTGGTGTTGTTGTTGTTGTTGTTGTTGGAGTAGTTTGTGCTGGAGGATTTGAACTAGGTTGTGTTGCTATGCTGCAAAAAATAATTTTCAAATAAAATTATGCATTTTTTATTTCTGTATGTTATATACCTATATGTACTTTCAATAATTAAAGTGAAACAATATAAACCATTTATTTATTTATTACAATACAAAGTTCCTAGGGCTAAATAAGCCCATCGAAAAGCAGAATGGAAAAAATTGTATATAATAATATATATAATAATATAATATAATACTGTATATTTAAGAGATTCCATATCCCCCCCCCTCCCACTCCAAGGGGGAGGGGGGAATTTTTTGGGTTTTACGGTACAACGCAAATTTCAGAATTTTTTCCTGTTAACAATTTGATAAAAAAATTTTGCTACTATCAGTTTCGATAGAGTTCTTCATGGCCTTTCGATTGATGATATGTATTTAAAAAAAAATTTTTTTTGACCAAAAAAAAATGAAAGACAAAAATAAATTTGAGCTTTTTTTGGTGAGGACACGATTTTTTTTTTAATTGAAAGCTGATGTTTTTTCCTATAAAAAATTACTATCGAAACTGATAGTAGCATAATTTTTTCATCTAATTGTTAACTAGAAAAAAAAACTGAAATTTGCGTTGTACCGTAAAACACAAAAAAATTCCCCCCTTCCCACTCAGAAAATATTGGGCAAAAAGAAAATTTCCAAAAATTACCATCTATATGCACCATAAATACTTCGAATTTAAGCATAATTGGCAAACAATTTTTTTTACCTTTATCACTTTATATGGAATCTCTCATTTATGTATGTGACTGTCCACGAGAGAAGATGCATTAGCTCCCAAACGTCAATTTTACAGGGTGAGCATTTAAAGTTACAGCAATGCATTCAAATCATTGTAACATATCTACGCTTCTTGCTCAAGAACACAAAAAGTTCTTTAAAACAACAATTTTTATTTCTGTAAATGAAAGAGAAGAGGGAAAACTATAGAAAACCTCTCCTGAGTGCAACCGGTTTATCGACAGCCGAGTTCTAATGGTGCATAGAGTACAAGTACCGGTTTTGATAAAAACATGCCTATTTAATTAATAAAGAGAGATAATTAATTACGAACATTAAAAATTGATTAAACTTTAAACTTTGAAAAAATAAAATATATAAATATATTTGAATTTGAACGTCAAATCTTCCACTGAAATTATCTCATGTGATAGAAAAATCCCAGGCCAACGAGCGAGAAACAAGCAAGCTTGACTTGTCGCGATCGCAAATGATATGATATGATACAGTGCATTTCACATAATTACTGTGTGTCAACAATATGGTGGCTAAAATGCATTGCAAAATTTGGGGGGGGGGGGGTGCAGACAAGGCACACCCACAATATGTTCCAATGCAAAAAAAGTAAATACGTATTTTTGGATTTTTCGAAATTTTGAAATTAACTGCTATCACCGGTCACCTCAATTTGCCTATGTAAAATGCATGTGAAAAAAATTTTTTTTTTCAAAAAATCAAAATCGGTTGCAAGGGTTTGAAAAAAGTTAAGACTAGACTTCTGGAAATGGGGAAGTTGTTAAAAAAAGAAAATTTTTAATGCAAAAAAATGTAAAAATATGAATTATTTTACGAATTATTGATCAATTATAAAAGTTATATAGGTCAAACAATTCGTTTTGAGATAAGGAATATGATTTTTGTATTCTTTAAGTTGTATTTTTAGCTTGAAAAAATTTTTTGGCAAAAAACGATTTTTTTCGATGAAAAAAGGTTCTCAAAAAAATTTGGTTTGGTATTTTCAAAAATCCCTGTATCCAAATTTAGATATTCATGAGCTTAATAAGTCATCTAAATTTTATTGGAATCCGTTAAAGCGTTCTCGAGATATCTTGTACACAAAAAACGCTACACACACACACACACACATACATCTGGACATTTGCTTAGGAATGAAAATTTACGCTTTTTAGATGAAAATAAGTCGATTTAGACTATTTTTGGAAAATCGAAAATCTCAACGATCACAAAACTTCCTCTATGAGGAAGCAAAAAGATAAGAATATAATGGTAAATTAAAAAAAAATTTAAAATTTAAGTAATTAATTAAAAAATAATAAACAGAATTAAAAATTGGAAAAAAATCAATTAAAAAAGATTATAAAACTAATCAAAATTAAAAGAAAGAGTTTAAATTTGAGATAAATAATTGAAGATTTAATAAATCAATTTAAAAATAATTTAAAAAATTAAAAATTGTTTCTATAATTGCAAAATTATAGAAACAACTGAAAATTGAGAAAATGATTGAAAATTGATGAAAACAATCGAGAATTGAGAAAAATAATTAAAAATTTAGGAAACTAATTAAAAAATGTCAAACTGAAAATAATTTTAAAAATTGAAGACAATTTTTTTCAAAATTATAGAAATAATTGAAAATTGAAGATAGTAATTTAAAATTAAGTCGAGATTTGAGAAGAATAATTTTAAAAAATTACAGAATATATATCAAATTAAAGGAATAATTGAAAAAAATAGCAAAAATAATGATACATTTTTAAGAATAATTAAACATTTAGGAAATTATTTATAAAATACCGAAAGTAATTGTAAATTCGAAAAAAATAATTTAAAAATTCTAAAATTCATTAAAAATGTGTTTTATCAATTGAAATTTGAAATAAATGATTAAAGGTTTAGTAAATCAGTTAAAAAATAATTTTAAAAATTATAATTTGGAGAAAAAAATTGCAAAATTATAGAAATAATTGAAAATTAAAGACAGTAATTTAAAATCTAGAAAATATTTCAGAATTGAAGATAACAATTGAGAATTGAGAAGAATATTTGAAAAATGGCAAAAATAATGATAAATTTTTTAAAATAATTGAAATTTGAGATAAATAATTAAATATTTAGGAAATTAATTACAAAATACCGAAAGTAATTGTAAATTTGAAAAAAATAATTAAAATTTGAAATAAATAATTAAAGGTTTAGTAAATCAGTTAAAAAATAATTGAAACTTTTATAATTTGGAGAAAAAAATTGAAAAATTAAAGAAATCAATTTAAAAATGATGAAAGTATTTGAAAAATAATACAAATGACTGAAATTTGAGATAAATAAATAAAAAATGTAGAAAGTGTAGAAAAAAATACTTTTCAAAACAAAAAATAGAAGAAAATATTTTCAAAATTATAGAAATAATTGAAAATTAAAGAAAATTTAAGCTAAATTTGCAGACTTTTAAATAAGTACAATATAAATATTTCAACCTCAGATCATCTACAAGAAGTTCTGAATATTTGCCAATTTTTCAATTGTCAATTGTCAGCAAGGTGATAAAAAGTTGACAATCGAAGAAAAACCGTTTCAGTAGTTCTTCTCGTATTTGAAAAAAAAACAATCCTAAAAATTTAACAAAAATGTTTTCTTATGTGTTTTTAATAGTGTTATTGAAATTCACTTGGGCTTTTGTTCTTGGTTAATTTATATAATAATAATAATCTGGCCCTCATTACCCCGAGAATTCGACAAAACTGGGGTAATTCGGGACAGAATTTTAAATGAATTTTTTTTTAATAACAGCTGAACAAACTTGCATCTTATTGACCACTACACTATTTTTGCAGTGTAAAATTACAAAAAAAATGTTTATTATACTTTTCTTGAGTTTAAGTATAATATTTAGGCATAATATAATATTTCACAGTGCAAAATAGATAGTTCTTACTGCAAATACGTAAAGGATACCTACAAAACGAGCTACAAGTAAATGAATTTAAGAGAAAAAGTTAGTGATTGAATGAGAGAGAGCAAAAGAGAAAAAGAGAGAAAAAGAAAGCGAAAGAAAGACTTCAAATTCGTATTAGATAACCTTCGGGTGTCAAAATTGAAACAAATTAGATCAATTTTTACGAATTTTTTCAGAATTGTCCGTCCTTTTGATTCGCCATTTTTAATTTTAAATGTCTGATTTTAGAATAATTTTCAGCGACATACTTTACACACTTTAAAAATTTTATGAATAAAAATAAATTAATTATATACAGTAGACCCTCGATTTTATTTGGGTAGGACAAAATTACAAAGTTGTAGGATAAAAAAAATATAATTACAGAATTTTCAAATTAATATAAAAAGAAGAAGGAAATTAACTACAAATTGTGGAAAGTAATTTAAAACTGATAAATAATAATACAAACTTATAGAAAATGAATGCAGAACTTCAGAAATAATTAAAATAAGATAAGAATAATGGTAAATTAAAAAAAAAATTGAAAATATAGGTAATTAAATAAAAAATAATGAACATAATTAAAACTTGGAAAAAATCAATGAAAAAAGATTTTAAAACTAATCAAAATTAAAAGAAAGAGTTCAAATTTGAGATAAATAATAATTGAAGATTTAATAAATCAATTTAAAACATTAAAAATTATTTCTATAATTGCAAAATTATTAAAACAACTGAAAATTCAGAAAATGATTGAAAATTGAAAAAATTAATTTAAAAATGATGAGAATAATTGAAAAAAAATTCAAAATTGATGAAAACAATCGAGAATTGAGAAAAATAATTGAAAATTTAAGAAATTAATTTTTTATAAATTCTTCTTGTGATTCTTCTTTTTTTAATTCTTTGTGCCCGTAAAAGATCTTTATGATTGTGAGAAGGTTATAAAATAAATTAAACATTGAAAACTAAGAATTGAAATTTATGATTAATAAACGAAGATTATAAATAAATCAAACTGAAAATAATTTTAAAAATTAAAAATTGAAGAAAAAAAAATTGCAAAATTATAGAAATAATTAAAAATTGAAGACAAAAATTAAAAATTATAAGAAAATATTTGAAAATTAAAGAAAAGAACCGAGATTTGAGAAGAATAATTTTGAAAAATTACAGAATATATTTCAAATTAAAAGAAATCATTGAAAAATAGCAAAAATAATGATAAATTTTTAAACTTTAAGGAAAATTCTTTTAAGACCGTTATTTTAAATTTGGTGGTAAGGATTTGTGGCCTTTGGTCTTTTTCAATAAAAGCTTATAAAATTTTTTAAGATTTTAAGTATATTTTTTAATACCCAAAAAACTCTAGTCGATGCATTTCGCCATTAACATGGCTCTTCAGGACTAAAAATAAGACAAAAAAATCGAATTATTTTCTACTTCACTGAAACATGTGACAAATCTTAGGTTAGGGTACACATACATACCGCATTTGTTTTTGGAATGTTTTTGTAGTTAAAAAAACGAAGATATTTTTACATAAATTAAACATTTACAGACATTTAACAAATTGAAGGTCACTACGCCTGTTTTTCAAAAACTTTTATACATTTTTTTACAGGCGTAGTGACCTTCAATTTGTTAAATGTATGTAAATGTTTAATTTATGTAAAAATATCTTCGTTTTTTTAACTACAAAAACATTCCAAAAACAAATGCGGTATGTATGTGTACCCTAACCTAAGATTTGTCACATGTTTCAGTGAAGTAGAAAATAATTCGATTTTTTTGTCTTATTTTTAGTCCTGAAGAGCCATGTTAATGGCGAAATGCATCGACTAGAGTTTTTTGGGTATTAAAAAATATACTTAAAATCTTAAAAAATTTTATAAGCTTTTATTGAAAAAGACCAAAGGCCACAAATCCTTACCACCAAATTTATAAATTTTTTAAAATAATTTAAAATTTAGGAAATTAATTACAAAACACCGAATTTAATTGTAAATTTGAAAAAAATAATTGAAAAATTCTAAAATTTATTAACAATTTTTTTAATTAATTGAAATTTAAAATAAATAATTAACTCGTAATTAAAGGTTTAGTAAATTAGTTAAAAAATAATTGAAACATTTATAATTTCGAGATAAAAACTGCAAAATTATAGAAATAATTGAAAATTAAAGACAGTAATTTAAAATCTAGAAAATATTTCAGAATTGAAGATAACAATCGAGAATTGAGAAAAATAATTGAAAAATGGCAAAATTAATGATAAATTTTTTTAAAAAATTGAAATTTGATATAAATAATTGAAAATTCAGAATATTAATTACAAAATACCGAAAGTAATTGAAAATTTCAAAAAAATAATTTAAAATTCTAAAATTTATTAACAATTTTTTAAATTAATTGAAATAAATAATTAAAGGTTTAGTAAATCAGTTAAAAAATAATTGAAAAATTCATAATTTGGAAAAAAAAATTGAAAAAATTAAAGAAATCAATTTAAAAATGATGGAAATATTTGATAAATAATACAAATGACTGAAATTTGAGATAAATAAATAAAAAATGTAGAAAATGTATGAAAAAATACTTTTCAAAACTAAAAATTGGAGAAAATATTTTCAAACTTATAGAAATAATTGAAAGTTGAAGAAAATAAATGAAATTTATGAAAAATAAGTGATAAATTTACAAAACTTTGCTAAAATTTAATAAAATAACTGAAAAATGATAAACAAAATGAAAAAATAATAAAAAAAAGTAGAATGTAAAAAAAATAATTGCAACTTTTGGAAATTAATTGAAAAATAATAAAAATATTTAATAAATTAAAAAAAATATTTTAATTTGAATAAAATATTTGAAATTTGATGAAAATAATTGACAGTTTGTGAAATTAGTCAAATAATAATACAAATAAGTATGAATGGTAGGAAAAAATTGAGAAATAATGATAAACATAATTGTAAATTGAAGAAAAGAATTGGAATCTGAGATGAAGGATTGAAAATTCAGAAAATTCATTGAAAAATAATTTTATAAATGACAAATTGGAGAAAATAATTTAAAAATGATAGAAATAATTGAAGATTGAAAAAATAATAAAAATTCAGAAAAGATTGAAAATAATTGAAATTTGACTTTAAATATACTTTTGTGAAAAAAGGGGGTTTTAGGGTAAAGTTATCTAAATAGGGGACTTTCAGGGACCAATCGCAAAATAGGGGACATTTAGGGGAAATAGGGGACGGTTTGTGAAGCCTGCCCGAATTACCCCAACTGACCCTAAATCAAATTTATGAAAAATAAGTGATAAAATTACAAAACATTTTTGAAATTTAATAAAATAACTGAAAAATGAGAAACACAATGAAAAAATGTTGAAAAAAATTAGAATGTAAAAAATAATTGCAAATTTTTTAAATTAATTGAAAAATAATGAAAATATTTAATAAGTAGGAAAAAATAATTTAAATTGAATAAAATAATTTTAATTTG
Organism: Ganaspis brasiliensis; assembly: GCA_037103525.1. NCBI lineage: Eukaryota > Metazoa > Arthropoda > Insecta > Hymenoptera > Figitidae > Ganaspis > Ganaspis brasiliensis. Next base: position 1,518,257 of record JAZKLR010000244.1, on the reverse strand, counting down.
ATAAAAATAATTGACGGTGTATGAAATTAGTCAAATAGAAATGGAATACAAATAAGTATGAATAGTAGGAAAAAATTAAGAAATAATTATAAACATAATTGTAAATTGAAGAAAAGAATTGGAATCTGAGATGAAGGATTGAAAATTCAGAAAATTCATTGAAAAATAATTTTATAAATGACAAATTGGAGAAAATAATTTAAAAATGATAGAAATAATTGAAGATTGAAAAAATAATAAAAATTCAGAAAAGATTGAAAATAATTGAAATTTGACTTTAAATATACTTTTGTGAAAAAAGGGGGTTTTAGGGTAAAGTTATCTAAATAGGGGACTTTCAGGGACCAATCGCAAAATAGGGGACATTTAGGGGAAATAGGGGACGGTTTGTGAAGCCTGCCCGAATTACCCCAACTGACCCTAAATCAAATTTATGAAAAATAAGTGATAAAATTACAAAACATTTTTGAAATTTAATAAAATAACTGAAAAATGATAAACACAATGAAAAAATGTTGAAAAAAATTAGAATGTAAAAAATAATTGCAAATTTTTTAAATTAATTGAAAAATAATGAAAATATTTAATAAGTAGGAAAAAATAATTTAAATTGAATAAAATAATTTTAATTTGATAAAAATAATTGACGGTGTATGAAATTAGTCAAATAGAAATGGAATACAAATAAGTATGAATAGTAGGAAAAAATTAAGAAATAATTATAAACATAATTGTAAATTGAAAAAAAGAATTGGAATCAGAGATAATATTATATATATAATAATATATAATAAATCTATAATCTATAATTTTATATTTTTGTACAATATCTGTAGTGCCCAATAATTACCATATTGGCTATGGGCTGTGAAATGAAATAAATAAATAAATAAAAAATGAAAAAATATTGAAAATAATTGAAAATTTCTAGATACCTTGACTTTGAATGTACTTTCGTGAAAAACAAGGGAAAAATAGGTAAAATTGTCTAAATAGGGGACTTTTAGGCACCAATCGCAAAATAAGGGACATTTAGGGGAAATAGGGGACGGTCTGTGAAGCCTGTATAATTAGATGCCAAAAATATAAAGCTGTAAAAAATGCATGTATTTTTTAAAAACTGATTAAGAAGTGTTAAAAAATGAAAAAATGTAATAAGTTCAGGCTTCACAGCATAAATTAGGTTCAGAAAAGGGGAATAGGGGATTTTTCGCTTTAAAAAAGAGAAAAAATCTTATTGTAAGAGATAATCTTATTGTAGGTTTCCTAGTACATAGTTCAGGGATCACAGTGGTTTCTTCGTTTTATGTTAGGTGATAAAGGGGATTTCGCTTTTCAAAAAAGGGGGGAGTTTGGTATAAAAAAAGGGGATTTTTTAAATTAATAAAAAACGGTTATATTAATGTTTCAAGTTTTCTTTAACAAAATTTTATGGTTTCTTTTTAACACAGATTTTTTAATAAAAGCAGTTTTCTAATTTTCAATTTTTTTTTTTTTCGTAAATTGTCAACAGTTTGGTATAAAAAAAAGGGGATTTTTTAAATTAATAAAAAACGGTTATATTAATGTTTCAAGTTTTCTTTAACAAAATTTTATGGTTTCTTTTTAACACAGATTTTTTAATAAAAGCAGTTTTCTAATTTTCAATTTTTTTTTTTTTTCGTAAATTGTCAACAGTTTTTCTAAAATCCAGTCTGTTGCGCCGCGAAAATATTAAAGCTTATATTTTGTTTAGGATAATTTTTATTTAAATGAAAGTTTTCAGAAAACTTTATTGGATATCTATGAACATTTTAACATATTACATTTTGTATTTACTGAAAATTTCTTCATTAAACGAAGCAGTTGAAAATTATCAAATAATAATCTAACAATGAGTAACAAAAAAATTAATAACTTTCTTTCAGTTAAATAAGTAAGCATTATTATAAGCATATCATCTTAAAAATACTTTAAACTATAACTCCTATAAGTTTCATAAAAAAATATTAAGAAATTTTCATTTTAGAACGAATTAAAGTTGAAAGTTTAATCGAATATGATTTCCAGAAGAATTAAACTTTTTGTTTTTTTTTTAAGAGCAGTAAAAGATAGAAAGAATATTATCTGAAGTAAAAAGATGCGCCAGAGAATTTTCTACAAGATAGTAATTAAACAATTTTGAGTCTTAAAAATCTATTTCAACGTGGTGGGGGAAAAGCGGTTACCGCTATGTGCCCTTATTGAATTCAGAGGCACATTTATTGGAAAATAAGGGGAAAAGGGGGAAAAGAGAGGATTAGGTGAAAAAGGGGATGAACGGTTTCCTCACAATGTTACAGCGTAATATTGAGTTATTGACAATATTTAATGTATTATTACCGTCATTTTCACGTAATAAAATTCAAAATTCAAAAAACTGAAAATAATTCTGCAAAACAAAGCTAAATAAATTCATGTAATACTATACAATTTTACAGCTTAATAAAACTTTCATGAAACACTTTAGTTATTTTATATTATAGTTTTTAACAGGGACCGTCACAAAAGTGTTTAAGTTTTTATGGAGTTTAAATATCTCGTAAAAGTCAATAGATTTTACTTAAAGATTGAAATCAACTCATCAAATGTAAGGCAAATAAATAATAGTTATATAGTATTAAAATTACAAAAAACTTAAAATTTTTAGTCAACTTTTTAAAATTCCAATTATTGTTGTTTTATTATTATTTAATTTCTAGTTTAAATTTCTTTTGCTAGTTCTAAATTAATTTTTAAGGTTCTTAAACTTATATTTTATGAGTTGTATTTTTTTTTATGAATTTTTAAGTTTTTAGTTTTTATGTATAATTTTCTCCCATGAGTTACCATTAATTTTTTGTATAGGTATTTTTGGGTGATTCCACTGACTTTCGTTTGAGAGGTGCTGCTGGCATATCTCAAAAATAAATTTATTCTATATATAAATCATTATTAAACACCGTAGAATTCATTTTTAATGAAGATTTTGTTAAATATTTCTTATTTATTCAAAAATTGTAATTAAAGATGACAGAGTAAGGTTAAAATGGCATTTTTAGTCCACATTTCAAACTTTTTATAATTAATCAATATAGGCTTAAATACAATTTTGTTAAAAAGGAATGGTGGATTGAAAATCAATACATTAGCTTTCCATATACGCGAAAAATGACTTTTAAAAAATATTTTAATTATTATAAAATTCAATTTCAAAATTGTAAATTCATAAAAAATACCATATTTCAACACGTCATATCTCTTTTCTGAAAGCTTTTAAAAGATTCACATGTTTAAGGTTGTACAAAATAAACACTATATTCAAATTTCACAAGGGTATTTTGCTTAATTTCTTAAATATTTAAGTTTGAAATTGATTGCAAAAGAGGTTAAATTTAAGAATTTTGGTAAATCTCTAAAGTTGGTTGATTTTGGAATAATCGATTTTAAATCGATATTACTTAGATTCATTTTCATAATTAACATTAATCAGCAGGTTAGTTATAAAATAAATATAATTTTTACCTATATCATTATAATAATTGCATAGAAATATTGATTTATAAAATGCATAAAAAAATCCATAACATATCAAAAAAATGGGGAAATATTTCACTAGCGATCTTCAATTATTTTTAATGTATATTACTTGAGCAAATTCATTAATAGTTCTTAAAACGGTTAAATGTGAATAATTTATTAAATGAAATAAATAAATAACAGTGCTCCGTAGGTGTCTGTTGCAACAAAAAGTGCGATCAAAAATCGCTTCTTCCTATTCATCAATTAACAGAAAATTATCAATTTTTATTACAATTAAGAATAAATTGTTCAAATCTTAGTATTGATCTTAATATTAATTTAAATTTAAATTTAAATAAAATCGATTATTGACAAATCAATCAACTTCAGAGATGTACACAATTTTTTAAATTTAAACTCTTTTGTAATCAATTTCAAACTTAAATATTTCAGAAATTAAGCAAAATACCCTCGTGAAATTTGAATATAGTGTGAATTTTATACAAACTTAAATATGTGTAAAGTTTGAATATTTGAAAAGCTTTCAGAAAAAAGATATGGTATGTTGAAATATGGTATTTTTTATGAATTTACAATTTTGGAATTGAATTTTATAATTAAAATAATTTTTAAAAGTCATTCTTCGCGGATATGGAAAGCTAATGTATTGATTTTCAATCCACGTAAGTATCCAAGTTTTCTATTAAATATTTTTATAAAAAATATGCTGTTAAACATGACAAAAATTGTCAGTTTTTAGATCAATTTTAAACCGATTATTCTTATTATAATAAATTAAGCTTTACACGCAAAATAAATTATCAAAAACAAATCTTTAGAATATATATTACCATTCCTTTTTAAAAAAATTTTATTTAAGCCTATATTTATTAATTATAAAAAGTTTGAAATATGGACTAAAAACAGCATTTTAACCTTACTCTGTCGTCTTTAATTACAATTTTTGAATTAATAAGAAAGTATTTAACAAAATCTTCATTAAAAATGAATTCTACGGTGTTTAATAATGATTTATAGATAGAAATATTAACATAAATAAGTATAATAATTTTTTTTATTATCATTTCATCAGACTCTATGTTTCTTCAACTTATAATCTATTGAAACTGTTTAGAAGAAGTCCTTGTAGAACAACAGTCCAAGTTTTCGTATAAAATAGAGGAAATGAGTTGAAAAAAGGGAAATATTCTTAAAAAAGGGAGAAAGGGGGGAATTTTTAAAAATAGAGGAAAAAATAGGGGAACAGGGGAAGCGCTGTGAAGCCTGAATAAGAGAAAAAGATACAGAGAGTACATGCGTAATAATTATAATTATAATTAAATAAAATTTCTGAATAAATTAATAAAATATATTTTTTAAATTTAGAAAGTTTGAAGGAATGCAAAGGCAAAACTTAAAATTTATTTGCAAATGCTAAAATTGTGCAAAAGACGACTGCGCCAACTAGTTATAATTATATATATATATTTATACATAAATGAAGAATACCTTGGAGTAGACTGTTCTTTGCTGCTATCGCCGTCAGCCTTTACCTCTTCGCTTGTACTCGGACTAACTCCAACTTTTGGTTTTGAAACCATAACAACTATAAATTTTTTCTCATCGATATTATATTCTGTCAATGGCTGTTCATCAGTTAATATTTTACCTAAAAAGTATTTATTTGCTGAATAAGAAATATATTTGGTATATACAAGAGTATATAATGACTCAGGACATTTGAAAGTGTTCAACAACAAATCAACTTTTTTCTACTTTCTTAGTTTTAAATTTTCTGAAATAAAGTTCTTCATCATCTATAAACACCTCTATAAAGTGCTTTCTATCATAATACAACACAAATACGATATCTACGATACTGTAAATAAATCCTAACCTAATTTCTGTTTAAATTTCAAACAGTTTGTTATTAGTAAATTGTATATTAAAATAGTAATTTTTTAATTAATTGAATAAACCATTGAGAACTATGTAAAAAATGTAAATCGGCGAAAGCATTGTCGTAAAATCTCAATAAAGGAAAGAAGTGAGGTTATATAAAGGTGTAAAAAATTTGCTTACCGGCATATATCAACTTTTGATGTTGGGCGGGAAGTCCTTTTTGAGTTTCTATTTTATCTTTAAGATCCTTTACCTGTAGTAGAAGTGGATTATGATTAAAAAAAGGGTTTTAGTTTGAAATCCAAATAATCTTTCCGGTTTTTGTTTTTTCACTCACCGTTTTTGAGGGATCAATCTCTACAGTAAAGGTTTGTTGCTGAAGATTTTTTAACGTTACAATCATTTTGCTGCACTAAACTCGCTACTTAGTTGAACGCCTGTCTGCGTTGAACAAATGGAAGGAATATGAATGTTATTTTCGCTGAAATTGTTACGGCGATGAGTCGGCACAGCTTTGAGCTTCTCTGTGTGCGACCCGAAAACATATGTCATCATACACACGCAATCCAACTCGATAAGAGCGAAAAGTGGAAAACTGAAAAAAAAAGTGAAAATCAAGATCAATTTAAAAATTCCACCAATCAAACAAAATTACGCGAATAATTCCTTTGTATCTTTTCAAATAGACAGTGTTTTCATTGGTGTAGAATTTAATTATTCTTCTTATGATTGGTCATTACCATTTAAATTTTCATCTTTTTTTCCTTTTTAATATTCACACAATTTTCATAAATGTATACTTGTTGAAAACAAGTAATTTACAGAGACAAAATTCATCTTTATAAGTGTCGCATGTTCGCCAAAAATTGGTTTTTTAATTTACAAATTTTCAAACGAAGTGAAGAAAATGTGTCCAAGTCACCCAGTCTCCAATAATGTGTGAACAGAGCTTAATGCGTAGACGGACGGAATTTGTGTTTTTTTTAGAATGTTTGCTTTTGCTGATTTGCTCGTTTATGAACGGTCAGTTAAGTTTTATCCGTTCGTGTTGACAGTGGTGTTTGACATTTTTTGTGGCATTAATTAATATTATTTTACACTTTAAGTTATTTGTTTGATTGTTATTGTGATTGAAATTTTATTTTTTTGTTACTATAGTGGTTGTAAAAAGTGAAATATGCCAGTCTTCCATACGAAAACAATAGAGAGTATTCTCGATCCTGTCGCACAGCAGGTATTTAAAAAGTATTTTACCTATTTATTTGTTTATCCATTTACTTATTAATTTCTTTCTTTTATACCTCATATCAATCTTCTCTTTTCAAAAAAAATCTCGTCAGAACTTTTTAAATTAATTTTTAATTACATAAAAATTGTCTCTAAATATTGATCTTAGCTGCAAAGTGTAATGATTAATATTATTATTATGATTTATTAATAACAATATATTAGTATTATTATATTATAAATACTATAAAAGTGGGTATTTGATTAATACAACATCAATAAATGATTAAAAGATTGGAATTTCAAATTATTTTTTATAAAAAAGAATTGCTTGCATTGCATTTTTTATGTAAAGTAAATTATTAGAAACATGTTAACTCGACAATAAATAAGTAAAAGAAAAAGAAAAGAAATTTTCTAAAAACTTAATTTTAACTATTATACAAGATTATTAATTTTCTTTACTACTAATTTTAGTTTTACGTAAGTTTATAAAAATAATGGTTCTAATTTTATGAAACTTTGGAGAAGTAGAACATAAACATTCGAATTACGAAATTTCATTCATACTGCCAAAATTTTATAATGATAATGTTTATACACCAATGAACTCTAACAAGTGACAATTTTATTATCTGTTGAAATATAAATAATGAACATAGGCCAATTTAATTCTAAAATAAGTTCCATATTCAGGAAATGGAAAAAATAAATCAGTGAGTAACAGATGAATTTAAAAATCAAGACTTTAAAGTTTTTAAACACGTGATTATAAATAGATATGATGTCATTCATTAACCACTGAAAAGAAGGCCAGGCAAATAATTTAGAAAGAAGTCTTTCATTTTCTTCTAGAAATAATTATTTATATAAAAATCAACATATATCAAGCAATTATTTTTTTATTTTCAAACAATTGTCATACCATAATAAAATAGAATAAACATTTTGTATTATTTTGATCTATTATAAAGAATATTTGAATTGGAGCTGATTAGGGTGGACACCTTAATTAAGACTAGTGGAAAAAATTCCATAAGGCTAAATCTTGCAGGGAATACATTTCTTGATTATATGGGTGTTATATGGATACTAAAAATACATGTGGTAAAAATAAGGTACCTCCTTGGTACAGTGGTGGAAGCTGGTGGAAGCCAAAGGCTTATTACACAATCAGACTACTTCTGAGCTACGAGGTGTTCCCTTTCTCCCACTTCTCTTTAACGCAACTTACACTCTGAATAATCAAATAAGCCCACTTGATTTGTGGAAATTATTCAAGAGATATGCCCATAAAAGGAGACTAATATTTCAATAAATACATATCAATGATTTTCTATCTGAAAGAGCAGAATTCCATATAAACTTTTCATTCAAGTGTGTAACAAGACAAAGCATAATAAATAGTAGTAAATTATTTAAATAGGCAATAATGTAATATTGAAATAAATTATTATTTGTTAATTCATTTATATTTAAAAAGACAAAGTACAAGAATGGAAATTGCAAATAGTTTAGAATAAAATTGACTATTCGTAAATTTCTGGATATGAAAGAGGTTTAATGCCTTTCATCAATTCATTCAGAAACATTGTTGCATTTATGAATAAATAAATATGAAAAGAGGAAATAATTAAATCAGGAAAAAAGCAAAGAAGAAACTCGAGAAACTAATTAACATTCATAAGTTTTTAAAGTTCAAGAGAATGACATTGTTTAAAACTATATTTATTTCCAACTCAAATGTAATCTTAAATACTGTCATATGTATCAATTATCAAGTAACATTTTTTATAAATAAAGATGTATAACCTCAAGAATATGCCTTAAGTGTTACTAAAATTATTTAAATTAATTTGATTTAAATCATCTTACTCATCATTAATTCATCATTATCTGATATAAATCATGATTTAAATAATTATCATGTTGATACAAATTAGAGTTTTTTTAAAGCTCCGTAAATTCTACACAAAATAAAACATATAAATGAAGTAATTGAAACCATTCTTAAAATATTTATTCTAAAAATTGTCGAAATTGTTTATTCATTTCTATGTTTATGAAAAACTTTCATTATTTTAAAGCCAATGAATATTTTTTAACATTCTTACCCTACTTTAAAGTTTTTTACTCTTAGCTCTTAATTTTGTTTATTTTAAATTATATAGAAATTTTTTATTTTTATAGAATAATAGAATAAAACAATCTAACTTACCTTATTTTTAAATAGAGTAATTGTTATTTTTTTTTGTATAATACTTCAAATTTACAAATTTTATAAATTTTTTTAAATAAACGGTTTAACGGATTTTAATAAAATTTGGTATGCTTATTTCCACTACCAAAATTTGAAATTAGACGCAAAGGTTTTTTAAAATATTCATAAAATAGTTTTTCATGAATTTTGATCTTATAAAGTTTTTTTTAAATAATTTTGTTTATAAAATCAACTTAGTAAAATATTAGAAACAATTATTTCCTGCTTTAAAACAAATTATTTATTTTTTCAAAGTAGAGGAGACCGGGGCTAGTTGGGCCAGGGGAAAGAAAAACTAATTTTGATACTCCAAAAAAATGTTTACCCACTTGGGTCTTTCGTTATATCTTCCTGAATAATTGTTTTAGAAAAAGATTAATTACCCAATTTTGATCTTTGAATAGTTCCTTTTAAAGGACAGTTAAGAGATTTTAATTTATATTTGCAGTATCGATAGAAAAAAATAAAATATTTGAAAAACACAGGCAGGGTCAAATGGGTCGTTCTGACCGTGGTTAGTTGTATCGCTCAAATACATGAGGAATCCACTATATATTTATACTTCATTAAATAAACTACATTAATTTAATTAATTTTCACTGTCAGTAATTTATTTCAGTCAATAAACACTACTGATTATACTTTTTAATAATTAAGAATGAAAAAATACATTTTTTCAATATTAACAATTTTTCTATTTTATGGTCTTATACTTTCATAGTTTTACGTTAAATATATTTATTTTGTAATTTATTTTATTATAAAATAACCTTAAAAACTAAGTTTATTATATAAAGTATTTTTTTTTTTTGCGTAGGATGTGAAAACCTGCTACCGATTGCCTTGTAGCCCGTACTACAGTGTTATGCGGGGGTGGCGATATTCTGCTGACCGGCTAAAAAAACACACCCTTATTTGGGGATAATACTTCACTCCCGGCTACCACTTTCCGTGCGTATCGTCTTCAGGAGTGGTTGTATATCCCCTGCTCTGTCGCCAAAGCGAATTTCTCCGGTCCGCGGAACCTACGATCATTGATGATCGTGGAGGGCCTTAACGTACACAAGTTGAGTCAAGGGTCTCGATTAACTGTCAATTCGCTCTAAAAACGCTTCAAGGGGAAGAAAACTTCCTCTATCTGTGTTTTTTCGACTAAAGTGGCCCTTAAGCGGCTACGCTTTAGGGCGCAGTCCCATGATTGCGTTTTAACGCACGTTTTGTAACTAGACCATGAGTGCAAAAGAAATGCAGATATACTGTTGTCACTGTCGCACTCATGGTCTAGCTACTAAACTGACGTTAAAACGCAATCATGGGACTTTGCCCTTAGAGCCTCTTCTTTTTTTGCCTGTTCCAGGACCCTCCTGAAACTGGCACACTTTCCAGAGCCTGCAAAATCAGACGTTCCCGCCCCATTCTCCGGCTCGGTCGCGCAGACCGAGTTTTTACATTCTGCAAGAGAGTGTCCCGTATTCCCACACTTGAAGCAAGCGGAGGATCAATCACTCCCCTTGCAGTCAGCTTTCTTATGGCCAAAACTAAGGCACCGATGGCATCTTGTGACCATATGTCTTCTTCTGATTGGGCAACTGGAAAAACCCAATATTACTCTACCTAATCTTTCTAAGCGTTCTGCTCCCTCCTGATCCGTGACCAGTATTGCGATTTTATCGCCTCTCCGGTTCAGCCCAAGAACAGTAACCTGCCTTCTCTCTCGAGGAGTATTAGGAACCCCCTCGAGGGCAGAGACCACTTCCTCTTTTTCAGTTAAACCGTCAAGGTCAAGGATTTCCAGAGTCGCCCTCTGATCCTCCGGTCGCCTGACGGTGCCCATTACATTTACAGCCTCGGAGACCTTAGCAGTAAACTTTTTTCTGGTCTGCACCTCCTCCTAGTTCTAAGAGGAGGTTTCCTTCTTTAATGGGCCTAGCACTCACGACAGTCGTCTGGCAAGTGCCAGGGTCCACTTCCTTCTTGAGCTTGCTATCTAATGTTCATGATTGTGTACTGCTAATGCACAGAGATGGGTAGTTAAAAAATCCACTAGCAAAATTCTAGAGTTCCTATAAAGAGAGTTAGGGCACGTGCCCCCTTCCACTAGTCTGTTGACAAACCGGAGACGGAAGTGACGATGAATTAATTTGTGTGATTTGTTGAAAAGGGCGGGTGAAATTTAAAAATGTCTGTTCAGAAATAATTTTAAAATCAGCGCGCTCTTTTCAGCCAATGAAAAAATTTTCAATATACTTCCGTCTCCGGTTACGCTGAGCCAATCAGAAGTTGAACCTCACGTGTCCTAACTCTCTTTATAGGAACTCTACAAAATTCTTATTTTACATGTCACTTCTATGCTGCTTCATCCCATGTTTATTACAAAGGATAATGTTCATTCGATAAAATGTACACCGGAGTCTCGATTGAACGAACATCGATTTAACGGACTCTTAATGAGCTCCTCAAGAAATCCCGCCATCTTTCAGTAGCGTACACACAAATCTAGCCTTTTAATCATGTAATGCATGTGTAGCAGTAATTTGTGCATGAACATTTCAGGGCACCGCGCCCAGAGGTGCACAGAGCTTCACCAATCAGAATGCTCGTGACGTCACTCTCGATTTAGAGGACAGGCAACCGAACTGTCCGGTAAATCGAGACTCCGGTGTATGTTCGTTATAGTATCACCTTTTTGTAATTCTGACTTACGTCCTTGGTCCATTAACCATTATAAATATTATTTATTATATATATCGAGGGGTTAACAACTCAGAATTTTGGGGTTAACCTAATTCAATACTTCAAATAATTCAAGATACTTCACAGCAATTCAATATACTTCAGAGTAATTTATTATACTTCAGATAATTCATGATAATTCAAGATACTTCAGAGTAATTTATGATACTTCAGGGTAATTCAACACAAGTGTACACCTTACTTCACGAGTTGTTAACCCCTCGGAATATTATATTTTCTTCTTCTTCTTCTTAAATGACTTATGGCTTAGCCGACTGTCAGAACTAGCAAAAACGAAGAAGAAAAGAAACTATTGAGATTTTCTCAAGTTAAGTAAGTTGCGGTAAGCTTTGTATGTTCTGGTAAGTTGCATAAACAACCCTGCTGTTATTGGCTGGTATGAATGTCCAAGTCAGTCCACAATATCCGTGAGACAAGTCCAATGTAGGTATAAGAGTCTCAGGGAGGGGACTGGCGGGAACGGATGAAACATGAACCCTACCACTTGCAAAACAAAGCCAAAATGAAAGTGTATCAACAGTAAAAATAATACAAAATAAATAAAGAGAAATATCTCAACATCAAAATTAACAAAATAGACAAAAAGGGTAACCCCGAGCAAGCTGGCAGCAGAAATCCAGCCGTATTATCCAATAGAGCATTGTATTGCGATGCAATGTCAGCAATATCACCGATAACTAATCACCAAAGGTGATCAGTCATAAGTTCAATCACTGAGCATTAACATAAACAATTATCCTGTAAAAGAACCATTAGCACAGCTGCATTTGGGATCCCAGCAATCGAGAGCTAACCCTATTATCACAAATTAACAAAACAAAAATAAATAAAACTAAGATTACAAAATTATGAAACCGACAACAATGTCCCAGGATCAAAAAACAAAAACCGGCTCTGATTATAAGTTTGTACTTGAGTTGAGTTTAGTTGGCCATGTAAACAGAAATTACGATTCAAGGTAAGATAATAAGTGAGTTTAAAAGGAACTTGTAAGGAATAGAGTGGCCTTGGCAAAGGTAAACATGGGAGAGACAATACCCAGTTGATGTGTATACGATCTTGGAAGATAGCAAATTGATAAAATTTCAGTTCGAGATACTTTGTCAGCAGAAAATCCAATATAAAAATTATAAAACTTATAAAACTTGACTTGGCAGTGAGGCGATTTTCCCCGATGGTGATTGCAAAGCAAAAAACTGGACCAGCTCCATGATATGATGGAATTTGCGACGAGCACAGAGCAAGAGTCCAGGGCACTGATGAATGATGTAGAAGACGATATGGATTTAAGGGGAAAAGATATTTCGCCTCCGTGTCACATTTCGCACGAGCACAAGTCCAACCGCACCATTTAACAAAGAGTCTAATAGTTCAATTCATCGTTAGAGTCCGCAGAATTTGTGAAACACGTGGTGTGAGAAAATCTCACAAAAACGGGCTATCGAGAACGGTCGTATACCGACTCCAATATTATATTTTTCTGATTGTTTTTAGTTGTAAGTTACAGTAGAACCCACGTAAATCGGACCTCATATATCGGATTCCCGATTTTACATCAAAAATTGAATCTGATATCCCTTGAATCTATATATGTGACTGTCCATGACAAAACGTGCCTTAACTCCAAAAAATAAATTTTCATTTTTTGATGCCAATCGATAGATTTTTATTTGCTCTTTCATTTCCAAAAATAAAAAATGATTGTTTTAAAGAAATTTTGATCTTATTAATCACACTGAGAAAATAAGTTGACTAAATACAACCAATTTTTGATTAAATTTAGCAGAGAGAGGTTGTTGATATAGCACCTGCAAAGCACTTAATTGATTTTAGCAGAGCATATGCTCCGGTATCCTAGAAGTTTGATTGTCATCGCCGGTGTTTTGTTTGTTTTGTCCCGAGGAACCCTAACCTAGAAATAAAGCTGCTTGGCTAGAGGCTTATTTTCTCAGTGCAAGAAGCGAAGGAACGTTACATTAGTTTCAATGCATTGCTTCAACTTTAAACGCTCACCCTGTAAAGTTGACATTTGGGAGCTAAGGCACGTTTTCTCATGGACAGTAACATATTATGTATTTTTATCCGGATAAATCGGATTCCCACTTATATCGCAAAATTTTCTAGTCAATTACCTATTATCTAAAATGAAAAATTAGACACTAAAGGTACTCGCACACCTCTTGGTTGCTGCGGGAGTGAAGGGTTTAGACAATTCAAATTTTCATTGTCTGTAATCTTCACTCTGACACGTTACCATCTTACCATGGGAACTCCGACAGGTAGGCAGGCAGCCACAGAGGTGTGAGCGTACCATACCTAATTCCGAAGGGACATTTAAACGAATGGAAATTTGAACAAATAGACATTTGAACGAAAAGACATTCAACCGAAATGTTTTTTTCATGTGAGTTTACTCTCTATTTTGGAGTATGTAGTTTATGGATATGCGTTCTAAGCAGAGTTGCCAGAGGGCGACACCAAACGCATCTGTGCATGCCCAGGGATCGGAACGTAAATTACTTGTAGTAATCTACATGGTTGTTTAAATGTAAATTACCTAGTAATTTACCGGAGAAGTATTCTACGTAATTTACATCCCTTATAAATAAAATTGATTATTTGATCATAATTTTCAATTTTAATAGCAATATGTTTAATAATTTTACTTTTGATATGTTATCGAATGTTCAAAATTTAATTTATTTGAATTTCCAGTCAACAATCTGAACACAATTTTCATTATAAATAAAATATTATAGTGGAGACTGGGGTAAATCCGGTCACTTTTGGTCAGATAGGTAAAAATCTAGAAAATTATTCTCTAAATCCAAGTTCATTTACATCATTCGAATCCGGTCACTTAATTTTTTCAAGAATTTAGGGTAACCCCGAAAGTTTTATTTTTTAAATTTTAAAATTCGCCTTATTCCTGTCTTAAGTATGATCTGATTTTGATTCTATGATTGATAAACTATGAGTTCTATGAACAATAAATATTAATAATAAATTAATATTTAATTTATTATTTAATTTATAAATAAATATAATTTAATAAATATGTATAGTATAGGTTTCATAAAATACAACTATGGATTCAAAAAATGTTATATTTCATTAAGAGAATGTAAAAAGTGAAATGTAGTCACTATTTTGGATCTAGCAAGTTTACATTTTTTTTATTGGTAAAATTTAATAGGTGAAATGTGATTGGCTTTAACCAGATGTCACGTGACCGACTTTACCCCAAATGTATTTCTCACATTTTAAAATAATTTGAATTAAATCTTTATGAAACCAAACAAAACTTCGAAAAAGACATTCAAAAGCATTGGAAAAACTTATCCAAATAAATTAAGACTCAAAAATAATGATCAAAAAACGTAAAAATCTGAAAAACGTTTTTTTTTTGCTGGCACCTCTAAAAACACTTAACCGCCTCTGATTCCATGTTGAATTCAATAATTCATGAAACCAAACAAAAGTTCGTTAACATAAGTGGAATGTTAAGTACTTTTCACAGTACCAATATCACCTTCTTAATTTGAGTTCATAGCGTCAAATCGCTAGTGACCGGGATTTACCCCGTGATCGGATTTACCTCAGTCTCCCCTACTCTTTTCTGAAGTGAATTATGTTGCGAAATAATTCGAATTTCGAAAGTTCCAAGATTAATATCATGTAAACAAAAGTAGGTACAATTAAATCAATTTTAATAAGCGAAAAGAAAGTTTTTGTGTGTTTTCCCATGCATTTTAATCAAATTCCACTCAGTGTACAGCCAGCGCCACCATCAGCCACTTTTAACATATGCGTTGATTTTAATCCATTAGTTTCATCAGGCTGAAAAATACGTATGCAACATAACCTAAAAGTAAAATCTAAAACCAAAATAATTGCATAATTTATTTTCAAACTAGCCGAAATATATAATAACACCCTTAAAAATTAATAAAAAACATTCATAGAATCAAAAAATTATAAAAAAAAGTTTTTTTCTACTGCTGCCATGTTGAAATTGTAAATTACTTAGGTTGTTTATAGTTTTCTACATATTTTACGTATTCTACGTATTCTACCTCAAAATTTAAAATGACATGTCAATTTCCGATCTCTTTGCGCATGTCTGTGTAAAGTTTTTCCCCGCTTACCTCGGCTAATGGCAGAACTTTACACACGCATGCGCAGATGCGTTTGGTTTCGCCCTTTGACAACTCTGCTTAGAACGCATATTCACAAACTAATACAAAATAGAGAGTAAACTTGCATAAATAAATACTTCGTTCAAATGTTCATTCTGGTTCATTCGATCAAATGACCGTTCGGTCGAATGTTCGTTTCGATCAAAAGTTTATTTGGCCGAATGTCCAATGCATTCTATCAAATGCCCTTTCGGTCGAATGTCTTTTCGATCAAATATCCATTCAGCTGAATGTCTTTTTGAACAAATTTCCAGTCCACTGAATGTCTTTTCAGTCAAATGTCCATTCAACAGAATGACTTTCGGGAAGAATTCTTGCGTCTCCTCTCAATACGAATCATTGATGTTTTAGTCTTCATTTCATTCAAAATATTCAATAAAAACTGATTTTAATATTTCATAATGAAAAAGAAACTTATTTAGTCAAGGTAAAAATATCACTGCACATAACCTGAAATTTGTTGCTGCTTAGGTCACTTTATACATATCGCATCACATATACAGAAAATGTATTGTAAATTAATTGATGTTTGAATTATTTAAAAAAAAACATAAAAATTGTAATAATTTAAAATTTTAAAAATACTATACTCTCTAAATTTGAAATAGAGAAAAATGACTATTTGAGGGTCATATCCCAGTGAGCAAACATGTCCAAAAGACGTCCCTAAGACGGCTTTCATGTCTTATGGTTATTAGAATTGGTTATTTAGAAAAAAAATCTGATAACCGGTTGTTTTGAAAAAACCCGAATAAAACAGGTCATGGAAAAAGAATTGAATAAATGTTGAAAGTAAATTAATTTTAAAATTGAATTTAAGATTTAAATTGAGTATTAAGATAAATATAAGATTAAGCTGTCAAAAAGGTTAACTTTTCTTTTGAGTAGAAAAATTAAATTAAGGTACCTAGTATTATACTTTGCATCGATCAAAAATTCGACTTTTTTTTAATTTCATTTTTGTGGTCTACATTACCTCAAGAATATAATTCCCAAATTGCAGATCAAAATTCGAAGAAATAAAAAAGTTACACATATATAAAAGTTATACATTACACACAAAACTTTAAACGCGTTTTTCTCAAAACCATGCTTTTTAAACTGGCGGACAGCATAACTCGAGTTCTTTTTAATCGATTTTAAAAAACCTTAGATCAATTTCTTCGTTATAAAAATTTTCAGGCATTCCCCCTAAATCCGATTGTCTAATTTATTTTCTTTTTTTTAACGACCCAAAAATGACAAAAAAAGTGCCCATTTTTTGTGATTTTTTTTTTTAAATTAGCGCCATTTTTTATTTTTTAATATTTTTTATCAGGGTTAGGTGGGATGCCTAAACACATGTATCAGCTTTAAAACCACATTTGGTTTTTCTTAGATCGGATGTTTTTGTGAGGCTGTAGCTTGTCCGACGATTTATCGTTAATTTTTAGGGTTCCGTACACAAAGTATCCAAACGGAACCCTTATGTTTTCACTCGTTTGTCCGTCGCCCAAAACCATTACCCCCCCCCCCCCCCCCCCTAGCGGCCAAACTATTTGAGATAGAGAGTTGAAATTTGGTACACTTATGTATTTTCGCGTGTAGATTACAGGAAAAATATAGCGAACATGATTGAACGTGATGTTCATAGCGTTGTCAAGGAAATAACAAGATTTTTTTCAAAAAATGCATTAATATGCCTATTTACCCCCCCCCCCCCCCCCTTATCTCCTAAACTATTTGCCCTAGAGTATTGAAATTTGGTACACATATGTATTTTCGCGAGTAGAGTTCAGGAAAAATATAGAGAACATGATTGGAGGTGATGGTCATAGCGTTGTCAAGGAAAAACTTTTTTTTTTTAAAAAAACGTGCCCCCCCCCCTTATCTTCCAAACCATTTGACCTAGAGGTTTGAAATTTGGTATACCTAGGTATTTTTACGTGTAGTTCACAGGAAAAATATAGCGAACGTTGCTGGACTTAATTTTCAAAAGTTATTAATGAAAAGTTGAAAAATGACAAAAAACCCTTATGCTAGCGCTCAGCGTATTTATCCTGAAAGGTTGGGAATTGGTTAAAAATGTGTAATTTTATGCAGAATTTTTTATAAAACCATAAAAATTGTGGTTTAAATTTATTATCATAACATTTTTTCCAAAAAACTGAAATTTTACCAAAAAAATTTTTTTCTTCTAAACAGCTACAATATTTTATAGTTTCAGATTATTTTTTTTGTACAAAATGTTTATGTTTATGTTTATGTTTAAATTACTTTAATAGTTAAAAAATTAAAAAAAATTAAAAAAAAAATTCTTTTGGCTTTAAAATTTAAAATTATATAAAAAAGTTTAGTCTATTTAATTGGAAATTTTTAATCTTATAAAAATCATTAAGTTTATACTTAAATTTCTTTAAAAATAAAAAAAATTATTTTAATTTATCATTATTTAAATTATTATTCAAATAATCTCTGACTCATATAATTGAAAAAAATTAGAGCGGTACGGAACCCTTCGACTTAGTACGAGTGTAACTCGTACTTGTCCGATATTTTTTTATGTTGACTTTGTAGCCCTCTAGTGATGAAATAGACACAGTTATAAATATAAGGGAATAATATAATTTTATACAGCAAAAACGATCAAAATAATTCTTTACACAACTTTATAAATAAACAAACTCTGATGCACAAAATAGCCCCCACAGAAGTGCTATTTTGGGCACTACTTTGAGTTTCTATAACTTAGACGACAATTTTTTTCTTGTCGGCTAACTCATAGGACACCTTCATAAGATGCTCACAAGATAAATTAAACAGTTAATGTTTTTATTTTTTTAAATTTTGAATTTTAATAAATAGTATAGAGTAGAAAAAGAGCGGTTTTGTACACAAAATAGTCCCACTCGACGACGGTGCTAATTTAACAAATTAAATATGTAAGTGAATATTCACTTATTTCATGCCAAAAATGTTCCACTTATTCAGGTTTCGAGAGTTGCTAACTTAGCTAATGTCATGATTTGCTGTACTAGCAATTTATTTATTGCAGTGCGTCTATTAGCAAATTATTGTGCTGTGGTAACAAAAAATATTGTAGGCGGTATATTAACAGTTTAGCTTGCAGTCACTGCAATTCATTTTTCTCTGGGAAATATTTCAGGAACCATAATACTTACAACTATGATTTGTTACAAAATTATATTTCTCACAGAAGGAATAAAATGATATGATTTTGACATCGATCAATCGAATTTTATTTTTTCGCGCCTTAAAAAATGTTAAAAGCAATTTTTTTAAATCGTAAATTCACATATTTTATTTTTTAAATAGTTTTTGTATGTTATTATATTTCAAAGTCATTTGTAATACTGTATATTCATTGTACAGAATATCAGTAAAAAATTCATTTGCAATAAGTAAATTTAGTGTATGAGTGATCTTCTAAAAGAATAAAAAAAATTGTTAATTGATTATAAATTCGACTTCTCTTATCAATTTCTATTTATTAACACCGCAAGTAAAGTTATATTTAAAGTAGTCACGGTACAAAATTATTATTAAACAGTTATATTTTTACTAATCATTTAGTAAAAAAAACTAATTACTAGTCAAATTCATTTTCAGGTTATGTAAAAATAACTAATATTTTAGTAAAATTCTGTTTACTATTAAAAATTTTAACTTTCTAAGTATTTTTTTAAATTTTTTAAGTCAAATTTCAACTATAACATTCTCATAATAAATGAGGTCTTAAATTTTTGCGATTTTAAACTTTTGCTAAATCCCATATTTCTCGACGTTTTGAGACCTCCTGATTCCGCAAAAATGGGTTTTACCAAACTGTCTATCTGTAGACAAAATTTCGAGATTGGATAACTTTTGAGTAAAAAATGTTGGATCAACTTCATTTTTAGTGCACTTTTTCAAGGTCCAAAAATACAGGTTAAGTTCATTAGTTAGCTATTTAGGACAAAAAAATGTCAAAAATAGAACGTTTTCAGAAATCAAAAAATTTCTGGTTTTTTAAATTTTTCTCTAATTTTTTCTCAAAGTACAAGTAAAATTAAACAAATTTCGTTTACAAAAGTTTCCGATACAACGCAAACCCAAAAAGATATTAATTTTTAAAATTTTACAATTGTATTAGATTCTTACTTGGTGATAAATACACGTTACATATGCAAAAAATGTAACAGAAAGTGGGTGAATCCTACACTGAATCACAATGATTTTCCAAAAAAATAAATAAACTCCAGGTTTTTTTCTCAATTACTTTAATTCATCACCCCTACACAGTAAAAAATTTTGTGTTAAATTTAACATTTTTCACATGTCCCAAACGGTCCACTCAAAACTTATGTGTTAATTCAACACAAAAAAATATGTTGAATTTTGTACACAAATTTTAACCTCTTATTTTACGCATTATAATAATTTAAAGCGTGTATATTTTATGGAATTACTATTGTATTTTATCTTTTGCAAGTTAAAATGAATTTTCAATAAGGAATTGATGCATTTGCAACAAAAAAATAAACATAAATTACAGAGTTACTACTAAAAAATTTGAGGTTATGTTCAAGAATCAAATGACATTTGAAGAATGTGTAAAATCAACACACGAAAAATGTTAAATTTTAACACAAAAAATTTAACAAGGACTGTTTTCTACACAAATACACAAAATTTTTAACTGTGTAATAAAAATGAATTAGAAAATACTGAATTTTCTTAAAATTTTCATAAATTTTGAAAACATTTATTTTTACATTCTCATCATAAATGAGAATACCTCGGATATTCTACTTAATAAATTAATATTAATTATAATAAACAAAATTACGTTCTACCGTAATTTATCCTGAGTTTTAAGTCATATAGCTCCACGACAATTGAAATTTGAACAAAATTCATCATCTTTCTGTCATTGTTATTTTTGAACATATATAATTATGCTGTATTTCATTTTCCATTGAGGATTTGAGAAGTAACATGTTTTTTTTTTATTTCTTGATAAGATAAAGATGAAAATTAAACTTTTTATAGTTTATTTATACCAGTTCATGTATTGTCGTGGTATAACGTAGAGATTTTTTAAGACATTTATATTTTAATAATTATCAGTATGTATACTGATCTAAATGAAAGTTTCAATGATAAACATTGTACTTTTTGAGCTAATATTTTTGATTATTAATTGCATAATTTATAATAACTCTAATTTTATGAACTACAATATTTTAAAGTTAGGTACTCAGAGGCTATATAGGACATTATAAAATAGTATTTGTCAGCTATTATTAAATTTTATTTCTTACTTAATTTGTTAACAAAATTATAGTCTTTTATGAGATATCATAGTTAAAGGATATTTAAATGACATTTTTGTCTAAAGTAAATAATTAATTGATAAGACGCTTAAGTGATATAACACGAAGACATGAAAATGGCCTCTTTACGGAGAATTGCCCATATAAGTGAATAAATGCACTTACTGAATCAGAGAGCGACTTATAAACTTATAAAAAAGTGAAATTTTTCATAGTTAGTGAGTTTTAAAAAGTGTATCAACTAATTTTTTAAATTTATTTAAAAGGTTTTTAAAGTTATTTTTAATAATTATAATTTACCTTATCAATGAAAAAATAAATACCGAAAATACATGCATGTTATTATTATTATTATTATTTATTAATAATAGCTTATTTTATTAACAAAAAGGTTTTCTAAAACTTTACTACGTTGAATTTTAAAAAATCCATACTTTTTTTCTAATATGAATATTTGTTTAAAAAATTTTTTTAAAAATAGGTTATTTTTTTTTAAACAAATAATTACCTTAAAATAACAGTAAAAGTTTTTAAAAATTAAACGTGGTAAAGTTGTAGAGAACCTTTTTGTTATTAAAATTAACTAAAATTTAAACATGTTTTAAAAAAGCTCACGAGCGAGAGTGTTATAAAAAGTAATGGAAGTTAATTGTTACTAAATTTCCTGTTTATATCAACAAATAATATTTGAAACTAAACTTATTCTTCAGAAAAAATACTAAGGAACAGTAAGTAAGGGGCCGTTCAAAAAATACGTAACGCTTACAGGGGGGAGGGGGAGTCAAAATAGATCCAAAAAAGCGTTACGTATTTTTTGAACGACCCCTAATAGACATAATAAATAATTATTGCATATTTGGTGGATTTCACAGAAAATGTCCTGCCCCAAAAATAAAATATGTCCAATCTATTGCAAATTTTCTTTATGAGTTGTCCTATTGGACAGTAATTTATCCTATAAATATTTTTAAATTTTTTAAAAAATTGGGGCAGTGGGAGGGGGAAAAAGTTTGGCGTTTTTTGGTAATTCACTCGTCATTTCCTATTTCCACTGTTTTAATGAATGGATAAAATAATTTTATGTGACATGATTTTTGTAGATTTTTGCATAACCTTTTGATTGAAAAGGTCCATTTTATATTTTTTAAATAATTTGACCCTGATTTTTCAAAATTAAAAACAAATTTGAGTTTTTCTCAAAGATGGGTCTTTTTAATTTTTTTAAAAATATTTTTAAACGTAAGCTGAGGTTTTTTTCTATAAGAACCCAAAATTTCAAAAATGCGTTTTTTTTCGTTTTTGCGAAATTAAATGATGAATACCGCGCGACACCGGATCGGCTGTAAGGGCTCGCGTCGACGCGGTATTCATCATTTAATTTCTCGAAAACGAAAAAAAAAAACCTAAAAAAATTTGGAAATTTTGACTTAAAACAAGCGCCAAAAATTTACAAAACAAAATTTATTAAAAGGACAACGTTGCGACCTAGGTTTATTTCCAAATTAATCATTTTTTATATTTCGGATGATTATTTTTATATCTATTATCCTATACCCCTCCTTAATCCTTCCAAGGACACACTTTCCCCCTTCCCTGTCGATACTATTTGAGTATATATTTTTTAGACTTCTTCATAAGTTTATTAAGTTTTTTCAATTAATATAGAGATAGTTTTAAAATTATAATCTTTATATTTTTAGGTATCGAGGCTTGTTATTTTACACGAAGAAGCCGAAGATGGAAATGCAATGCCAGATTTGTCTAGGCCTGTTCAGGCTGTTAGTATGGCTGTGGCGAATCTCGTAAAAGTAAGCACATAATAAAATAAAAGCTATTGATTTTCAATTGCAAGAATGAAATCTTAAATCTTATGTTATAAAAGGTTGGGAAGGAAACTATCAATTCGTCCGATGATGCCTTATTAAAGCAAGACATGCCTGGATCACTTCACAGGGTTGAAGGAGCTTCTCGTCTTTTAGAAGAAGCATCAGTAATGCTTAAACAAGATCCTTATTCTGGACCTGCAAGGTAAACCTAATTTCTAAAATTGTTTCAATATTCGAATTTTGTACATACAGTTATTCTTTTTAATCATCTATAATTAGGATCCTAATTATTAACGCCCATTTAAATGCATATGCTTGACCACCGTCAAGCATATGCGCGACTACCTGCGCAAACTGGTTTGCGAGGTCAAGCATGAGATTTTAAATGGAAAAACTTAGGTTTGCGCAAACCGGAAAACAAAACTTGCCTGCACGGTTTTGTTTGCGCAAACTTCACGGAACACCTGCGTACGCTTCTAAACGACAGCGTCTTGCCTGCACAAACTAGTTTGCGCAAACTTCAGTTCGTTTCTGAAACTGAAAGAAACTACATCGCAATCATGTCTAGCAACGATGAGTTATAGTTTTCTTTTACTGTTTACTTGTAAACAAAATAAAAATGTTAAAGAAAAAACAAAAGCAATCAAAGTGGGTTAAAAAATATTTGCAAAAGAGATATATGTCTTCTCATACTGAATTAA
This sequence comes from Ganaspis brasiliensis, assembly GCA_037103525.1. NCBI lineage: Eukaryota > Metazoa > Arthropoda > Insecta > Hymenoptera > Figitidae > Ganaspis > Ganaspis brasiliensis. The sequence goes on along the minus strand of JAZKLR010000244.1, from coordinate 1,494,554 downwards.
CAGAAGATTTAAGAAAAGAGCCAAATGAATGGAGAAATTACATCAGAATGGATGAAAGTGCCTATATACATCTGTTAAATTTAGTGAAAAAAATTATTTTGTTATTGTAAAAACCTGAAATACGTATATTTCTAAGGATGATAATAATAATAACAATAATTATAAATAATAAATATTAATTATTAATAGAAAAATTTAAATCTGTAACAAAAAACTATTTTTGAGCATCAGTTTTGTGATGTTTCATTAGTTTGAAAGCACCAAAGCTAGCTAAGTTTGCGCAAACTTGTCTTTTCCCATTTAAACGCTCATGCTTGACGGAGCCAGTCAAGTTTGCGCAGGTAAGACCACAGGAAATCCAGAGTTTCTTCGAACCAAATTTTCAGGTTTGCGCAAACCTCAGTTTTCCCACTTAAACGCTCATGCTTGAACGCACAAATTAGTTTGCGCAGGTAAGACGGTGGTCAAGCATGAGCGTCTAAATGGGCCTATAGACGACAGCGACTTGCCTGCACAAACTAGATTGCGCAAATTTCACAGTTCGTTTCTGAGACTGAAAGAATGCTATATCGCAATAATATTTCGTAGGGTGGGTTAAAAAAGAAATTGCGAAAATTGATTAAAGGCCTACAGAAATCGTCCGCTAATAACAAAAAAAATTATCCCTATTCTTTATTTTTTAATCTGACAATATTAAGGGGTTCCGCTTGCACACCCTACACATAAAATAAAACTAGAGTTTTTTTTGTATATATATTTGTTAAACAAAATTGTTTGTATTTTACGTCATATTTTATCCTTATAAATGATGCAAATACAAAATCTTTATCAAATTGTTTTACAAGTCACTGCGGCAAACAGATAAAATCTTTGAAACGTCGATTATAGCATCGATAGAAGCGAAGTATGTGTTCACTGTTTCTTCAGTCGACGTCGATGATTCTCAGTGAAAATTCAAATCACTGACCAAATCAGAGAAAAATTCACTGATTCAGATTTAGATAGTATACAGTCTAAATCAAAATGGGATTTATCTCAAGGGGTCGTCCACATATCACGTGATATCTTTAGGGGTGGGATGGGGGTAGGCAAAATATCACGGTTCATGGAAATTAATTTTTTTAGCAATAGAAAAAGTATCACGAGGAGGGGGGAGGGGGTTAAAAATAGCTCAAATTTATATCACGTGATATGTGAATGATCCCTCAATTGATTTCCATGTTAATTGAGTTATGTCAATTGAGTTTTATGTCAAATGGGATTTACGTCAAGTGAGTTTTCTGCCAAATAAGTACACTGGTCGCCAGATCTGCCGTGCTAAGGAAGAACTTACGTATCTCCATTTCATAAGAAACTGAGAAAATTGAGAAAAACCGTTTGCTTCAAGAACTCTGTTTTAAAATTAAAAATGTTAAAATTTAACTTCACTTCATAATGAAAAGTGTATATGATCTTTCCAATTTTGCAAAAAAAATTAATTATTTAAACAAACTCTATGCAAAACTGGACATGCGATGTCCACTTTTTAAAAATAAGAAAGAAAAAGTTACAGAAAGTGACATGTGATGTCTCGACCAAACGCATCATCGAGCTCGGGCCGCTGATCAGAAACAAAAACTTACATATATCCATATGCACACTGTGCTAAAATGTCTAAAATGTAACCGGAGATGGAGATGCGTGGTGCCTCGGCGAAGTTTCAGAAGGAAGAACTTACGTATGTCCGAGCTCGGTCTGAGTATGGAGATGCGTTGTTTTTATTTCTGACGGAAGGGTCGTGCTCGACTACCTTTCAGAAAAGGGAGACATCGCAAGTTAACTTGCGATGTTTTCCCACTTTTGGCATAGCCAACCTCACTGACCCGTACGTTTTTACGAGCACGCATAATACTGTGTGTAAGTTTTTATCAAGTATTTCTTCAATTTCCTCACATTTCGTGATTTTTAATTATTGTTTTTCTTGGCCATTAATTAACATTTTTAAATTCTATTAACACAGTTAGATGCAGTTTTTCTTCCTGCGTTTATCGATACCAAAAACTCAATTTTGTCAAAAATGGCACTTACGTAAGTTTTTCCTTAGCACGGCAGAGATGTGCTTTAACATATTTCCATGGGACCTACATGTTAAAATGTTAAAGCATATCTGGCGATAGCTGTACAGGAGTAAACTGTCGATACTATCGATATTTATCTATAGATTTTTCGAAACTATCAATAGTTTTTTTTAGCAATATTTAATTTCCCTAAAGTTTAACACAAAGTCGATTGTCAGCTGAGTACAGCGCCATTGCGCATGCTATTTCCATTTAAGAATTAAGATTTCTCCTGTGAAGGGGGAAACTCAATTCTGCCCCGAATATGGACTACATTACCCTAGACTTGATCAGGAGGCTTCCTGGAGCGGCTTTACAATCTTCTATTGAGATTTTTTAATCTATTTTTCTCGTTATCCGTTTATCCTCAGGCATGGAGATTGACTAGAGTGATATTTATTCCTAAACCTAGAGGGAAGGGCTTCAGACCGATCTCCCTCACTTCATGTGTTTCCAAGTTGATGGAGAGAACTGCTCATCGCAGCTTGGAGCGCTATGTCGAATCTAATAACTTGATCCCGACCTTTCAGTATGATTTAAGGAAGAGTAGATCGTCTTTGGACCATGTTGCTTCAGTCAACGTGGACGTTCTTCAGGGATTCAGCCAAGGAAAGATTACTTTGTTCCTAGCACTTGATATTAAGGGAGCGTTCAAAGTGTCCTCCTCAAGCTCGTCAACGATATTTTATTGCGACTGACTGTGCCTAGCTAGATTATTAATTTCATAGCTATCTTAACAAAATTGTGTTAACTATACCTCTCAGACCTGGCAGAAGATCAGATTAGCTGTGTAGGGGTTCCACAGGGAGGAGTTCTATCTCCGCTTCTCTTTAATATTTACTTTGTGGGGATTAACAACCTAATGGCTCCTGCTGTACGTATTACCCAATTTGCAGATGACATCTTTATTTATTCGAGAGGATTCGACCTGGAAGAGGTTAAAAATAAACTCCAGGCTTCTGTGGTCCCACTGTTTGGATAATTGAGGGACAAGAATCTGATAATTAAACCTTCTAAGTAAATCTTCTCATCCTCTAATCCTCTTACTTGCATTTGTCTGAACTTTGAAATTACCAAACTAGTCTATCACTAGTCAGACCCATTAACTCACCGACTACGCAAATCACCGAATTTGCATTTGTCAGATCCTCGGAAAGTAGTCTCTCTAAATTCGGGGATTTAAGAGTTCAGCCAAATGTGAGTTCGATGATTTCAAAGTTCGGACAAATGCAATTTCGAGAATTTTAAAGTTCGGTGATTTTAAAGTTCGGAAAAATGCAAATTCGCTGATTTTAACGTACGGCCAAATGCAAGTTCGGTGATTTCAATGTTCGGACAAATACAAATTCGGTGATTTCAACGTTCGAACAAATGCAAGTTCGGGTAATTGAATGTTTTGGAAAATGCAAGTTCGGTAATTTCAAAGTTCAGACAAATGCAAATAAGGGAATTTGGAGGTGCGGACAAATACGAGTTCGGGGAGTTAAAAATTTTAACAAATGCCATTTCGTCAATTTAAATGTTTTGGCAACAACATGTTTTTGTTTGAAAATTCGGGAAGTTAAAAGTGCGGATAAATACAAGGTCGGGGAATTGCAAATTCTGACAAATACAAGTTTAGAGAATTACATATTCGGACAATTAAATTTCGGGCAGTTGCAAGTTCGGTCAATTGGGTTTTGGAGGAAATGCAGGCGACCCGTTCTATAGGTACAATGGAGTGTCCGTTAAAAATTATATTTTGGAATTCAATCCATTTCCGCCCCTCATTTTGTCACAAATATTTTTTTTTTTTTTTTTTTAAAATTAAAATTAAGTGGTGCCTGTGCGCTATTGAAATTTTGCATGTATTTTGCATGCAAAAAAAACTTTTTTCGTAGATTTCCTGTAAAATCGTTGAAAATCAATATTTTTTACCGGGCTACTCTGATTCTCTTCATGAATACTCACAAAATAACATCCAATTACTGACATATGAAACTTGTTAATTTTACTATTTTTTACAGGACCCAAAAGTTGACCAAAAAAAACGGAAATAGGTTATTATTGGCAAAAATTATTAATTCTCAAAAAAACGAAAAATTTACAATTGTTAATTATGATTTTTATTGTTTTTTATAACGCTGATTACAAATCTGAAACTAGATTACAAAAATTGAAAATGGTGGATCCAATATGGCCGACATGAAAATTGTAAAATTCATTAATTTCCATAAAACTTCGTATCAAGGGATTTTTGGGTTCCCTGATTACAAATACGAAGTCATATTTCTGTTAGAGATTTTTATGTTGATTGGCAAAATGAGTGAATGTGTTGCTTTTGTATTTTGTATTTTGGCGCGCTTGCGCAGAGCGAGAGAATTAGAGGGCGTTTTGTCGGAGACGATTGCAACTGGAAAGACGCGCGAACGCGAACGAGTCTTTCCAAAGTGTTTATTCTGAATTCGGTTTAAATTCGTGTGCTGCTCTTGAATTTCGTGCTCGCGGAAACGCAGTGGCAGCCGTAGAGCTGTGTTGTCACGTTTATTTTACGCGAAGGTTGTTTTTTTTCGTCTTGAATACGCTTTTCAGAGCCCTAACCTCAAAACGGCGTTTGGACGCCTAGGGCCCGCAGATACGTGCGGTGACCCGATTTCAAAGAACTATGTCATCAATTGAAGGCGGGAATACAACAAATCCTCCCCCTATTCCCCCTCCTCTTCCTCCTCCTCCTCTTCCGCCACCAAATCAACAGTTTACTGCCGATGTCTTTCAGGGAGCTGACCTCCTTTTACAATTAAAAACTAATTCTGTTAATGGGAAAAATAAAAAACGTAGATTAGGCGGGTCTCAAGAATCTTTGACAAATGAGATGTTTGACTCAAACCAGATGATGGTCGACGAGCAGGATGCTTTCTTGTCTCAGGAAGCTCGTTCTTCTCAGGGCACGAGTCCTGGATCTCAGAATCTCAACGATCTGCGCTATGATGAATCGCTAAAGGGCGAATGCAAAATTATAATTCAAAGTTCTTCTGCTGGTAATCCAGCTAAAAATCTCGATCGATTAACATGCGCAAAAATCTTAAACTCTAAGTTTAAAAATCACATTGTGGAAGTTAAAAACTCTGGTTATGGTAAGTTGGCAGTATTTACCAAGTCGGCTCGCGCAGCCAATTCCATTTTAAATAACAAGTCCTTAGAGGATAAAGGCCTAAAAGCTTTTATTCCTTCTCATTTTGTCACTTCTCAGGGTGTTATTAGAAACATCCCGAATGATATCTCTGACCAAGAGTTGAAAGATAACCTTGAAATTTTAGGTTATCACCACAAAAGGTCTACCGTCATCAATGTGCGACGCCTGTCGAGGAAAAATATTAATAGTGAAACTAAAAAACCGGAATATGTGCCTTCACGTAGTGTCTTGCTTACGTTTAACACCAAATCTCTTCCCTCCAAGGTCGCTATTTTCAATGCTTCAGTGGATGTTGTACCTTATTCTCCACCTGTTAAGATGTGCTGGAAGTGCCTTAGATATGGTCACATCAGTAAACATTGCAAATCAGAAAGTAAATGCAAACAATGTGGCGAGTCAGCCCATGAAGAAGGTGCTCAGTGCTCTCTATTAAACAAAGAACCCAAATGTGTTCACTGCAAGGGTCCTCATTTGCCAAACAACCCAGATTGTCCTGAATTTAATTTCCAAAAGGATTTTCGAAGTTATGCGGTCAATAACGGCTTGACGTTTTCTGAAGCAAAGGAAGTACTTCGACCAAAGAAGTCAAAACGTACCAATCAGAGGGCTGCTACGCGTCCTCCAGTCGAATTTAATTTCAGCAATTTCCCTGAGTTCGGGGATTGTCAATCTACTCCTACTCCACAAAACTTTTCCAATCAAGCTAGGAATTCTTATTCCAATTTTTTCTCAGAAACGACCAACACCTCATCAAACAAAAGTAACCAACCTCCCTCTGTAAATAAAAAATCCTTTAACGACAAGCAAAAATCCGCCGACAACAAAAACGCAAAAAGCAAACAACCGTTTGCTCATTTATACGCAACAAGACTTCCCAGCTCTCTTCCTAAAGGTTTCGCTCTTCGCCCACCTCAGAATTCAGAAGCTTTAACATTCTCAGGTAATTACACCCAACCAAGTAATTCTAGAACCGATGATTCGCCCATCTTTTCTACTGACGCTCCTATTGAGACGTCAGCAGGGTTCAACGCCACAACAGTGATAAATAAATTAATTCTCAATCTCACCAAACTCTTAGATATACTTGCAACAGATCTGCCGCCTAATTCAGCTGAATTTAACAATACCTTAAATAATCTATCACAAAAAGTATCGCTCTTAACAAACTCCTACTCCAAGCCTTAAAATGGATTCTTTAAGCAAATTAAAAATTTTACAGTGGAATTGTCGCGGTATTTCGGGAAAAAAGCAAGACATCTTGCGTTTTCTGAAAGATTTCGACATTTTACTTTTCTGTGAAACATTTCTAAAACCAAACAAATCTTTTTTTTTAACTTCCGATTTTAACATCATCAGAGCTGATAGACCAAACTTCAATCGAGGTGGTCTAGCAATCGCAATTAGAAAGAAAATTAACTTTACTAAAATTTCAAATATCCTCAATATTGAAAACTTTTTAGAAACTCTTTCTATTTCAATAAACACAACAGCAGGCAATTTGTTGATTGTAAATGTTTATAGAGTTCCTTCCGATGACAGAAGAGTCTCGGAAAATACTTGGAAAAATCTTTTTCAGTCAGCTCTTGCAATAAACTCTTCTAGAATCTTCATTGGTGGGGATTTCAACTCACATCATTATTTATGGGGTAGCTCTCGGGCTTGCCCAAACGGAGAGACTCTCTACTCAGCTATCGAAAATTTGGACCTTATTTGTTTGAATACAGGTATTCCTACTTTCGTCAATAAACCCAACGAAAATCCGTCAATTTTGGATCTAGCATTTGTTAGCCCTCAGCTATTTACCCGCTGCTTACAGGAAGTTGGGGACGACCCAATGGGGAGCGACCACTATCCAGTAACTACTGACTTAGATATCCAAATTCCTACATCAAAATTTTTCTCACATAAATATAACTTAAGAAAAACTAATTGGAGTACCTTTTCCACTAAATTAAAAGACTCTTTAAATTCTAGATCAGAGGAAATTTCTCCTCTCACAGACCCTATTTCTAGCTACGAGGTATTTGTGGAATGTGTTGATCAGGCGATTCAATCTTCTTCTCCGCAATCCACTAGACCGAATTCAAATAGTTCCAAAAATAATAAAAAACCAAAAACTAAACCCTTCATTCCAGCGCCGTGGTGGAATGCTGAGTGCGATGATGCAGTTCAAGAAAGACGAGAAGCAACCAAAAAATTTAGGACTTCCTCTAACTATGAAAATTACATAGAATATAAAAGATGTGTAGCTAAAGCAAAAAGAATTTTTAATGAAGCTAGAAGGAAATCCTTTCAAGGATTTTGTGACTCACTTGATAGAACTACCCCTATCTCTAAGGTTTGGAGAGTGGTTAAATGTTTTAAGAATAGGTTTCTACAACCGGCTACAAGTTCCTGTTCTGCAGACACTGAAACTATCAAAAAATTGCAAGACATGATTGACGATATGTGTCCGCCCACGACTTTTTTCGATTTTTTCCCGGAAGGTTTTCGCTCAAACAGCTTTCTAGAAATGCCTTTTAATATAACTGAGCTCAACATAGCTATTTCATCCCTTAAGGAAAAATCTTCTCCAGGACTGGATAAAATCAGTAATAAAATAATTCAGACATTCCCCTTAGAATCAAAATTAATTTTATTAGATATTTATAATAACATTCTTTCATCCGGCACTCTTCCTCCTTCATGGAACAATTTTTTAACCTTCTTTATTCCCAAATCTACCCCAGGCAAATTTCGCCCTATAGCTCTCGCTTCTTGTATGCTTAAACTAATGGAAAAATTAATTTATAATAAACTGAGCTGGTTTTTGGAGCATAATCTATACCTTTCGCCATCGCAATTTGGCTTTCGTAAAAACAAGTCGTGTGCTGACAATTTATCTTTCATTTCAACCGAAATTTTCACAGGATTTGTAGAGGGCGAGGTCACAGCCGGTCTCTTTTTGGATATTAAGGGAGCTTTCCCGAGTGTGGTTCCTCAAATCTTAATGGAGGACCTGAAAGAACTTGGAATCCCTTTAACAATTGCAAAATTTATATATAATGTTACAGCGCGAAAAAATATTTATTTCAATATCAATGGTGAACTAACAGAACCTAGAATTTCCACCTTGGGTCTCCCTCAGGGATGCATCCTGAGTCCCTTACTTTATTCTATTTATACACGTAAACTTCATAGTCTCCTTCCACCAGGATGTATTATAATTGAATTTGCTGACGATATTGTCATACTAGTTAGATCAAAAGATCGTTTCCAATGTTTAAGAATCCTTCAAGACTGTATAAACGCTATATGGAACTTTTTGTTTGTCAGGGGCTTGGAAATTTGTCCAGATAAAACAAAATTGATTCTCTTTAATAAACAAAATATTAATTTAGATGATCCGCACCTACACCTTAGAATAGGCGAATCTGATATCTTTCCTTCCACTCAAGCTACCTTTTTAGGAATTATTTTGGACCATAAATTAACTTTTGATTGCCATTTCAAATACCTCATCAAAAAACTTGGTAAAACTTTAAATGTCATTAAGGTGTTGAGAGGAACCTGGTGGGGAGCTCATCCTTTTATTCTTCTCACAATCTACAGAGCTTTAATACGAAGTTGTATGGAATACGGCTCGCATATTTTTAATTTTAAAAATAACACTCTTTTTAGTAAACTGGAAAAACTTAGAAACCAGGCAATTAGATTAGCCCTAGGCTATAGATTGTCCACACCTATTAATGTTATGCTGGCGGAGTCTTGCGAACCTCCCCTAAAATTTAGATTTGAATTCCTAGCTAAAAAACATATCATTAAAGTTCTTTCAAATCTTAAACACCCCTTGATAAACAAAATTGCCAATCTACTAGAAATATCCACACACAGAAACCCTTTTGGAATTCTGGACACCTTTACTCTTCTTAAGGCCTATAAAGAAGCAAAAGTCTTTGATCCTCTCATTAATAAATCCTATCGTCATTCCTACTATGAATTTCCATACAGCAACCACACTTTTAAACCTCAGGTAGTTACTGATTTAGGCCTTGTTATTAAAAATTCACCAAATCCTCCTCTCTTATTTAAAGATTTATTAGATAACGAGTTTAAGGAATTCTTGTGCTTCTACACCGATGGCTCTAAGTCTGGAAATGGTAGACTGGCTGGATGTGCTTCGGTCTGTCCCTCAAATCACTTTACACAATCCTGGAAAATAAATAATAACGCATCTATATTCTCCATTGAAGCTTTCGCAATTTTGCTTACCTTAGACTATATCAAAGAAAATAATCTTAAAAAAGTAACCATTTTTTCAGACTCGTTGAGCGCTCTGAAAAGCATTTCATCTCCTAATCCTTACAATATTAAATCCCACTTAATTTTTCTTATTAGGAATCGATTAGCTGCTCTATCTCTTTTACAGTTTGACATAATTTTGGTTTGGATCCCAAGCCACATTGGCATAGAAGGGAACGAATTGGCTGACAAAACAGCTGGATTGGCTGCAATCAACTCTCCACTTATGAATTTTGGTCTTCCAGGTTCAGATTTGGATCACTCTTTTCGAAATCAATTAAATGATAAATGCCATAAGTATTTTCTATCAAGAGGCAAGAATTTTGGCTCTTTTTATACAGAGAATTTCTATCGCCCTCGAAAAAAACCGTGGTTTGCGTCAATTCACACTAGCAGACAAATATTGGTCTCTACTTGTCGAATGCGAAGCAACCACCACTCTCTTAATGAGAGTTTATTCAGGAAAAATATAATTAATTCCCCTGCTTGTCCTTGTGACTCTGATATAGAAGAAGACCTAGAGCATGTCCTTTGGAACTGCCCTAGATTTGACAATTTTCGTCCAAAATTAATTCAGCGACTCTCAAAGGCACTAAGGTGTTATGCTCCCTTCCACAGTAATATTTTCCTTTCTAATCCTTCTCCAACAATTCTTTCACACATCTTTGATTTCCTAAAACATACCAACTTAAATATATAGATTTAAATCATTCAATTTTCCCGCCTCAATATCATCGTAAATTGCTTTACGCGTGTTCCGACTTTGGAAATACGCGTTCGTAACAACCTAAACATACCGGGTCATGGCGCAATATACAGGAATGAGTCCAGTATTAAGCCAACGCATGCGTGTTTCTAGCGCATGAAAAAAGAAGAAGGGCGTTTTGTCGGGAGCGTGGTCACGAGTCTAGTGTTCCAAAGGCGGTAATTTACGTCAAGAAGAGAAAGAAGATTGCGGTAAATTACCGGATCGTTTTTTCTCGGAGAATTTATGAGAAGATTCAAAAACTGTTTAAATGACTAGAATTTGTACACATTCAGTGGATTGGAGGAATAGTGAAATAGAATAGACGAATCAAGTAATTTGTCACATTGGAATACCTTTTTTGATTGGTCTATTCTATTTTACTTTTCGCATTCATTTATTGTTGGGCGTAAACTTAAGAATATTATAGAGAGTTACCAGATTTTTATAGATTTAAGTCATTCAATAAAATTGGCCTAACGCACAATGAATCGTAACCGCTAATCCTTAATCGTAAGAATGAGAGGAAGTAGGACAGACATATATCTCTGTCCTGCTTCCTCTCATTATTACGATTAAGAATTAGCGATTACGATTCATTGTGCTTTAGACTATTAATCTTAAAGTAACTTTTTCAATGACTTTGGCATGGCTATCTCTTTTTTCCTATTATTTAAATTTTAACCGAAAGTGCAAATCGCAAAGACTGTTTCAATACTGTTAAAAGTGTGATATATGTTTAATTGTTTATAGAAACGTTGATCTTATGACCTGTTTACACCTTCGAAAAAATTTTTTTTTGCATGAGAGTAAAGAGGACAGATACACAGTCTCTCCTCTTCCCTATAATGCGAAAAATTTTTTTTTTTTGAAGGTGTAAACAGGCCATTACAGTTTTATGTACATATTCGTTGTTTCAATTATATAATATAATTAATAAATTATATAATTAAAATTTAAATAACTCTTCTATGCATTTTCTTTAACCTATTTATTATAAAATAATATAATTAAGGTATTAGTCGCGTAAAATGATTTTCGTCAGATTTTTTTAAAACTTTGTATCTGTATTCATGAGGTATTTATCTATGAAATGAGATCTATCCTATTAACTTTGACCACTTCTGAGCTTCAAAATATTAATTCAAAGTTTATACCTTTTACATGCAATAGCACAAAATGCATGTAAAAATTGTCTCTTATATTCATTTATAAAAAAACAAGTCGTCAGATTTTTAAATAAAACTACGAAGTTACACACTGAGATAAAATAAGTCTTTTAAAAAAAAATTACCTTTATTGACCACGCCGTATAAAAAATACAATAATTTAAAAATTCATAATTTTTCATTTTCACGTGGTTTCATTGAAAAATGTCGAAAACGTGTGAGCAATATATCACGATAAATTATAGTACCTGACTCAAAATCGTGAAAATTACATATATTACATTAGAAGAGGTCACAAGGAAGCAAGTGAGTTGATATAAAAGTTTATTTATTGTTCTTTTTATTTTGCGGGAGTTTTGCGGGAGCATTTATTCGACTAATACCTTAAAGCATAAAACCAAATTAAAAAACCATAAAAACAAATATTCTCGTTAATTCTCATAAATTCTCGTCTTCTCGGTAATTTACCGCAATTTTCTTCCCTTCCTTCTCGGATTATATTTTACTGAGAATTTTAGAACACTACACGAGTCGTTACCCGAAAAACGGTTAGAAATTTGGGACTCTTTGAAAAGAGAACATTGTTTGGTGCGTGAGAGCACGATGTTAAAATATTGAAATCAGTGTAAATCCTTTTATGTGGTTGAAAAGTTAGATATCAGTGTCAAAATAAATGTATTTATTTATATATGTGCCTTTTATTATTAAACAAATTAAACTTTATAACATTTCAAAAATTAAAAATGACGAATCCAATATGGCTGACACGAAATTTAAAAAAGTAATCAAGTTTTATGAAACTTAGTACAATTTTTCATTTTTTTGAGAATTAATAATTTTTACCAATAATAACCTATTTCGGTTTAATTTTGGTCAACTTTTGGATCCTGTAAAAAATAGTAAACTTAACAAGTTTCATATGTCAGTAATTGGATGTTATTCTGTAAGTATTTATGAAGAGAAACAGAGTAGTCCGGTAAAAAATATTGATTTTCAACCATTTTACAGGAAATCTACGAAAAAAAGTTATTTTTCCATACAAAATAGGGGAAAGTAGTCAGAGTTGGACAGTGGTCAGAGTTGAAACATCGCGTTTATTTTATTTTATCACAATAGATCCATATGTCTTTGTGTGTAAGTACTTGTTAGCAATGCCAGCAAACTTTTTACATGGATTGCAGGGGCCCGTATCATTTTGACACAAATTTTGTCGGGCAACTTGTTATATTGTACTCCCAAAGATGAATGTTATATTTTACTCCTTCTTAAATCAAAGATTTTTAAGTCTTATTTATTAAATAATTGATTTTAATACATTAAATTAATATTAAAAGACTTAATTAATCCAATAAGTTCAATTATTGAATAATTAAAACTTAAAAATCTTTGATTTTAGTAGGAGTAAAATATAACATTCATCTTTAGGAGTACAATGTAACAAGTTGCCCGAAAGAATTTGTGTCAAAATGATACGGGCCCGATTGCAGTGAAGTGTGCGAACTATATAGACGTATTAAGCGAGTCTGTGTTATACACTCAGCAAAAAACGTTTTTGTAGTTTCAAAATTAGAGAATTTAATGTAGAAGAATTATGCCAAAGACAAATTAAGTTGACTAAAATTGTTCATTAAGATGTTATACGAAAATGTGGAACGTAATTTAGTGTTTGTATAAAGCGTTCATTGGGTGTGTGTGATATAAAGCTAAACGACGCTTGAGTCAAGGTTGGTACACCAAAAATTTGGCAATTCTGAATCATTTTTGCAATGAAAATAAATTTGTTAACTTAAAAAGGTGTCAGAAGCTTCATTTCTATCGAAAAGAAAGAAAATTCAAATTTTTGGTAATACTTTTTCACTTTCACATCAACTTCGCGATACAAGAGGAAATATGATTTATTTCAATTTCATGTTTCCTTTTGTATTTCCAAATGTATTTAAGTGACATTCTATCATGCGAAGGTCATTTTCAATCATTTATCTTCATATTTCATTGATTTTCTACAGTGTTTCAACTCTGACTACCATGTTCAACTCTGACTACCTTTTTTTTTTAATTGCCTATAACTCCGAAACTTTTGGTCCAAATTTTTTGCAATGTTTAGCAAAAACATTGTATTTTAGTAGAAGTTTCCAATAATATAATAGACATCGCAAAATTCGGCCTACAGGAGAAGTAATAGAGAAAAGTCAAAACTATATCCAACTCTGACTACTCTCCCCTACATGCAAAATTTATTAGGGGTAATGAATTAAAGTAAATAGGAAGAAAAAACCGGGAGTTTATTCATTTTTTTGAAAAATAATAGCGTTTCTGTATATGATTTACCCATTTTATGTTCAATTTTTTGCATGTATAACGTGTATTTTGAAGATTTTCAAGGTTTTTAGCAGTTAAATGGTTAGTTTCTTGTTAATTTCTACTAGAGTTGAGTAGGATGAAAATGCGTTAACACTTTGCGGACCGATATTTACTTCTTCCCCCCTCCCTCTACTCACCAAACAAGACTTTTATACAACTGTAAAACTTAAAAAATTCATATCTTTTTGAGTTTGCATTATATCGGAAACTTTTATAAACGAAATTTATTTGATTTTACTTGTACTTATAGAAAAAAATTAAAGAAATTTTTTTTTAAAATTTAAAATTTTTTTGACTTTTGAAAATATTCTATTTTTGACAATTTTGGACGGAAATAGCTGGCTAAGGAACTTGACCTGTAATTTTGTACCTAGAAAATGTGTACTAAAGATGAAGTTGATACGGTAATTTTAAGTTATCCGATCCCGAAATTTTAGTCTACAGACAGACAGACAGACCGACATACAGACAAACACTTTGCTAAAACCCATTTTTTTCGGAATCAGGAGGTCTCAAAACGTCAAGAAATGTGGGAATTAGCAAAAGACCAAAATCGCACAAATTTAAAACCTTCTCATTTAGGATTAGAATGTAAGAAAGATAAAAAATACGTATTGATTTTTTTTTTGATTTGTGACAAAATGAGGGGCGGAAATGGATTAAATTCCAAAATGTCATTATTAACGGCTTCCATAAGGTACAACATATGTCACACATGAGTTTTAATAAGTATACTTCCAAGCCATTCGAAAATTTATTTCCAAACCAATGAGTTTCTATCCGAATTTAAAAAATATGTAACTCGACAAAAAACTATTTCCGAATAATTTCAAATTAATCGGTTTCATTCCAAAACTAGGTTTTAATTCTTTTGAATCCTGTTATTTTATTCCTAATCAATCCGTTCCAATTTTAATCGCACTTGAAATTTAATTTAATTTACATTAAATTGATTTAAAATTTATCAAAATTGATTAAAATTCAATCCAATACTTTCGTCAGGATTGTGAAAAATAGTTATAACTTAGTTTAATCGTCTTATTATAACGAATCTTTTGTTATAAAAAAAGCCTTTCTATCATCTTTTACGGTTTAGAATGTATCACCATTTTTTTCGACAAAAAACTCAAATATAAAAATTAAAGAGACAGGTATAATTTTATCCGATATAAACGAAAATCAAAATTATGTATGCAGATTTGATGTAGGTTTTTATTGTAGTTGTAGATTAGTACTTTTTATAATGTCCGAACTTGTATTTTTATCTTTGCATTAATTTATGCTTATAATTAAAGCAGTAATTATTTGTGAATTTTTAGATTAAAATATTGTAAATTGTTTTTTCAGAAAAAAATTAATTGAAGGTTCACGAGGTATTTTACAAGGAACAAGCTCACTCTTATTATGTTTCGATGAGAGCGAAGTGCGTAAAATTATTCGAGAATGCAAACGAGTTTTGGATTATTTAGCGGTAGCAGAAGTAATTGAGACAATGGAAGACTTGGTTCACTTTTTAAAAAACCTTAGCCCTTGTCTTAGCAAAGTATCAAGAGAAGTGAGCGCTCGTGAGAAGGAGTTGACCCATCAAGTTCATCGCGAAATTTTAGTCCGATGCCTTGACCAAGTAAAAACTCTTGCGCCAATACTTATTTGTTCAATGAAAATCTTTATTCATATTATTTCTCATGGAGGTAAAGGAGCAGAAGAGGCAGCTGAAAATCGTAATTACCTTTCAGGACGAATGTCTGATGAATTAAATGAAATTATTCGTGTTCTCCAGTTGACGACGTACGACGAAGAAGAATGGGATGCAGATCAATTAACGGTACTTTCTTATTTTTTATTATTCTATTATTTAAAATTTAACTCATGACATTATAAATTTTCTTCTTCTATTACAAGATAAACTTTAATTGGTTCAATTTTGAGAATGCATTATATTATTGAAAAAGATTTTGCTCTTAAGATTCTAATTCAATTTTTATTGATCTATTTCAGGTATTGAAGAAAGCTCAAAGTGCCATAGAATCTCGAATTAGAGAAGCTTTCGATTGGCTAGACAATGGTAACGCTTTGCGTGGGGGAGTTGGTGAAAAGAGTATTCGTCAAATAATAGACCAAACGCAGCGATTAGCGGATCGTTATCTTCCACCTTCGCAGGCTGAACCACTAGCAAAATTGGCATCGGAAATTACTACAATGACCAATGCTTTATGTGAATTACGTCAACAGGGAAAAGGTTAATTTTCTTATTGTTCAATTTATTTATTTTTTTTCTATTTGAAAAAGAATAATAATAATAATCAGTACATGTAATTTATTTTCAGGCAATACTCCGCAAGCGGAAGCACTAGCTCGAAGTATCAAAGAAAAATTGAATCTACTTCGCTCAAATGTTGCTTCCGCTCTGGTGGCAGCTGATAAATCAGGAACCGTCCAGGCAGCTCATACAGTGGCAGGTCGTCTCGAACAAGCCAACAAGTGGCTTTTAAATCCTCAGCACGACGATAAAGGACTTGGCCGAAAAGCTATCGCTTTAATTGTTCACGAAGGAAAGAAGGTAATTCTCGAGTAATTATTAATAGATTTAAATTGTAATTTTGAGCTCTATCATCTTCTTTCTTGCTCTCAAATCGGTACAAATGGATAGAATCATCAATTCGTGGATGTAAGTTAATTTACCGGTGAGAGGACTTAAGTTGAACCGATTGAATTAATTAATCAATAATTATGCTTGAAATCTATAGTTATTATAAGTTATAATATTAATAATTATTCGGTTGTTTTACTGTGTCTAAATAATTTTTTTTATCCACTTTAGGTTGCTGATGGATTACCAGGAATTCATAAAGCAGAAATTTTGCAACTGTGTGATGAGGTGGAAAGTTTATCACGCCAGTTGGAAGATCTCTGTCACCGTGGACAAGGATCTAGTCCACAGGCTCAGGAAATCGCTCGTCAATTGTCGCACAAACTTCGTGAACTTAAGAATAAAATACAGCAGGCGGTGGTTTCTCGCGTTGTTGAAGACTTTATCGACATCACAACACCCCTGAAACAATTCACGGAAGCAGTTCTGGCTCCAGAGGGAACTCCAAACAGGGAGCAGAACTTCAATGATAAAACTCTTGCCCTTCAAACATTTTCTAACAGGGCTGCGAAAACTGCAAGAATGGTGGCAGCTGGTGGCAGTGGTGGAAATAAAAAGTTAGCAGAAGCTCTGAGTGCTAGTGCTTCACAAATAGAGTCTCTTACTCCGCAGCTAGTAAACGCTGGACGTATCCGTATGACTTATCCCGAAAGCAAGGCAGCTGATGAACATTTCGAGAATTTAAGGCAGCAATATGCGGATACAATCCAGAGAGTAAGGGCGCTTTGTGATGAAGCAACTGATAGTGGAGACTTTATTAAAGCATCTGAGGAGCAAATGCAAAAGCATTCCTTCCTTTGTGAAGAGGCCATTGCTAAGCACAATCCACAGAAGATGGTGGATAATACTTCTGCAAATGCTAGATTGGCGAATAGAGTTATTCTAGTGGCTAAACAGGAGAGCGATAATAGTGAGGATCCTGCCTTTATTGAGAGAGTTAATAGAGCAACTGATGCACTTCAGAATGGTAATTATTTTCTTTATAAAATATAATATAACTAATTCGAAGTTTTATTTCATTAATTATTTATTATTAATTATAGTAATTGCACCAGTGGTAGATCAAGTGTGCACTGAGAAAATAAAATGACTAAATATAACCAATTGTTGATTAAAAGTAACCGAGGAAGGTTGGGATTTTTCCCAACAAAAAATTGAATTTTTTACATTAATTACGTGAGGTTAAAATAGGGGGTTAAAAGAGAGGTCAATACAAACTCACGTCTGATTTATCATTTTAGACAAAACACATTTTTCTATTTTAAAAATAACATTTCACATATTTCCGAGAGAAATGAAAAATCTCACTTGAGAGAGAGCGTGGTCAATAAAGTTAATTTTTTTTAAAGGATTTATTTTATCTTAATATGTAACTTAGTAGTTTTATTTGAAAATCTGACGACTTGTTTTTATATAATTGAATATAAGAGACATTTTTTACATGCATTTAGTGCTATTGCATGTAAAAGGTATGAACTTTGAATTTATATTTTGATGCTCAGAAGTGGTCAAAATTGATAGGATTGATCTCATTTCATAGATAAATACCTCATGAATACAGATACAAAGTTTTAAAAAAATCTGACGAAAATCATTTTACGCGACTAATACCTTAAGAGTAAAACGTTTTTGTCTAAACTTGTACTGTACACGGAACGAAGGGAATAGTAGATCTTACGCGGGAGAGAGTGAAATTTGCACAATAATATTGTTAGTTTTGGATTGATGAAATAAATTATAAGATTAATTTAACGTGCTGTCAAATTTACTAAACACTTGGTGGCAGTTTTACTACAGTAGAACGATTCTAGTTTTAAGGTCCTATCGTTTCAAGTTTCTCCTATTTCAACTCCCCACAATTAAAAAAAATTTACGTTGGAAACGATTATTCAATTTCGGTTAATATGAACCTCAAATTGAATAATCGTTTCCAACGTCAATTTTTTTTAATTTTTATCAAATTGCAATTTTTAACGGCTCATTTTGTAAAAACTATAAGTGCCCACACTTCCTCTGAAAAAATTACAATAACTTATGTGTCTTCTATATCAAAAATCAAAACTATTCATTTGGACTAACTTTTGTTCTGATTGTTTGTCCGATTCCTCCTTAAAAATCCCAAAAATTTACACTCGGTTCTTATAATTTTATTTTTTTAACAGTGTTTTTAATGATCGATACTAGACGATACCATAATTTTAATTTCAAGACCGATACGATACTCTGTAAAATAAAAATATCGTATCGTCTCGTGCGCAGCCCTAGCTGGTGCATCTACTATATTATTTAAAGTTGTTTCTATTCAGTTCATTAAATTAAATTTAACTACCAGTAAGCTTTCTTTGTTTAGAATCTTGTTAATTTTTATTAATTACTATTTAAGCTGTTGCTCCAATGGTTCAAGATGCGAAAAAAGTTGCTATGAATACGAATGATGGTCCTGCAATCTCGAAATGGAGAGAGAGCAATCGTAACGTAAGTGTTTTTTTTCCTTTTTATGTCATTGTTATTATCAGTGCTAATAGTTTAAATTACTGGTTTCAATAATTGAATGGTTTCAATTATTATTGGTTGTTTTTTCCTTCTTTTTTTTAGCTTCTGGGAGCAGTTGGTCAAGTACGAAAAGCCGTCACTGCTGATTCTGATGTCATTCAGCCTCCAAGCATTTCTCAACTACACATTGGAGATGGTAAGTCTGATTTCGTTCATTTTATTTTTATTAATTTATTTTTAATACATGTTATTTAAACTTTAGTTTCTGCCACAAACTGCTTACTGTAGAGATCACGCTTGTAGTTTAGACTTTAAAAGGAAGCTGCACAAACATATAAAATGTATAAAATTATATAACATTTGTCTTGAACACTTGCCTTGTCAAAAAAGTAGCGTTAATTCCATTTAACAAATCAATATCAATTTAATTAAAAAATATGTTCAAGCCAATCATTAATAATAATAAATAATAATAATAGATGTCAGAAAAATACATTCTCCTAAAGTGATTTTCTAAAATAAGAGTTATGTTAGCTGAAATTAATTTCTTATTGTACAAAATTATATTGAAAAATATTTTTTACAGACCAACATGTAACAAGCAAACCATATAATTACTTCACAGAGAAAGGTATATACTTTTGCACGAGAATAAAATTGCATGATAGCATTCGAGTTTCTTTTTATCAATTCACGTTACTTATACAATAAATATCTTGTAGCTAACTCGATTTTAAACAACTGTGATTCTAAAAAACAAAAAGTTTTTAGACTTCTTAATACGATCCTCATGCTTTCTTCATCTTAAATTTATTATTATATACTATATATGTACAAATACATGTGCAGTAAAATCCACACATATACCGGATATTTGAATTTTTTACATGTAAGTCTGTGTTAAGATACCTGATTAAATAGAAAACATTCAGATGAAATTTATAATACAATTTTTTTAAGTTTATTACTAAGTACCTAGGGGTAAATTATGTAAAACTGGAAAAATATATACAATAGTTTTTTTTTTAAACTAAAACTTTATTTTTATTTTCTAGATGTAGTAATAAGTGTTTGTTTTTTCTGATCATATAATTTATTTCAAATTAGTTAAAAGCTTTCGTCCTTTCAAGAAGGACCTCTTCAGTCAATATTTATTTACAATCAATCGTATCTTTTCTAAAAACAAAATATATGTCATCGTTGCACTTTTCTTAATTCTTATAATTTCTTATATTTTTATTTGTATTGCACATTATTTTGGAGGAATATACTAGGTATTTAAATATAAAAAACGTGTATTTATGCGGCAACGCATTAAAAAAAAAATAATAATAATTTAACGCTTAATGGTTAAAAATGCGTTGCCGCATAAATACACGTTTTTTATATTTAAATACCTAGTATTCCTTCAAAATAATGTGCAATAAAAATAAAAACATAAGAAATTATAAGAATTAAGAAAAGTGCAACGATGACATATATTTTGTATTTAGAAAGGATACGATTGATTATAAATAAATATTGACTGAAGAGGTTCTTCTTGGAAGGACGAAAGCTTTTAACTAATTTGAAATAAATTATACGATCAGAAAAAACAAACACTGATTACTACACCTAGAAAATATTAATTTATTCTGGTCAACACACAAACCATCTTTTTAAAACTTTATTTATTCATTAGAGTAGTCACTTTCAATGTCTTTAAGGGATCGTTCACATATTACGTCACACTTTTAGTAAGAAAGAGGTTGTTAAATAAGTGTCGAAATGTGATGCAGGGGGAAACGGACATTTGCTCTAATGTGACATTACAGTATGTATTATAATGGCCCTTAATTGGGCGATGTTTTCGAATCTTCGGTCTCTACCCAAAAAATAGATCAAGGTATAAAAAAAAAAAATTTTTTGTAAGTTGGAGCCAAATCAAGCAATATTAACACGTGGCTCTAGACAACCGAATATTTCCATGTATTTTTACATAGAACAAAATCACTTTTTCGTAAATTTTCTATAAGATCGATAAAAAAATAATATTTTTGAGTGGGCGAACCATTTTTTTCTTCAGAAATGTTAAAAAATATAACTTTATCGCATAATTATTAATTAAATTTTTTTTTATTTTTAGTTGGACGCCAGGTAACAACTTTTTTTTGCAATTTTGGGGATTTTTTGCGGTCCTGCATAAAATAGTTCATACAATTTCTATAATAAATAAGAATCAGAATTTTGTCTTTTAAACATTTTTAAAGAGAAATATCGTTTTTGCATTAAAAAATATTCTTTTTTTTTTTGCAATTTTATAGCAAATTTATGAAAAAGCGATTTTTTCTATGTAAAAATACCTGGGCATATTCGGTTGTCTAGAGGCACGTGTTAATATTGCTTGATTTGGCTCAAATTTGTAAAAAAAAAATTTTTTTTCTATTTTGATCAATTTTCTGGGTGGAGACAGAAAATTTGAAAACTTCGCCCAAATAATTAATAATTATTAATTTTCGTAAATTTTATTTCAATTTTCATATTTACGTGGTTAAAATTCACATTATAGCACTTTACAAGTAAATGTTTAAATACTCTTCAAAAGCAATACATTTTAAAAATTTTGAAACTTCAACATTAAATTTTTTTTAAATTCTCATAGAGGGGAAAGGTGTAGGTATATGTTATTTTACATTTAGAAGCGTTAATTCGGTTAATTCTCATGTGATGCAGGGAAGGAGGAAAGATTTAAAACATGAAAATTTGTATGACGTAATATCTGAACTATTCCTATAACTATAACTTTTCCCGGAAATATCGAATATTTTTCCTTAAAACCCGGTATATGATAGTTTTACTGCTTACATATAAACTTAATTAATTTTTTTGAATTTCCTTTTTTGTCTTACTCCTTAATGAAATGGTTTTATTTTATAATTCTTAAATATTTCACAAAAAATCTATATTTAAAAAGAATCGAATTGTATAAAAAAGTGATAATAATCTGTTTAAAACAATTCTTAAAGTCTTTTCTAGAACGTTTAAATATAATAATAATAATAATAATGATTAACCAGGCAATTATTATGGCAAAACTA
This sequence comes from Ganaspis brasiliensis, assembly GCA_037103525.1. Lineage (NCBI taxonomy): Eukaryota > Metazoa > Arthropoda > Insecta > Hymenoptera > Figitidae > Ganaspis > Ganaspis brasiliensis. The sequence continues at coordinate 1,472,510 of JAZKLR010000244.1, read as the reverse complement.
CATTGAAAAAATGGTTGCGTTATATTATTAACTGCTTTACATAAATTATAAAATAAAATATATGAAACCAATTTCATATAAATATATGGGTAAAACCATTGACTTTCGTCTGAGGGCTGTCGCTGACATATTTTTGAAAAAAAAAGTTTCAGAAAATATGAAACTTCAAACTTTTCTGAATCCAATAACCATAGTGCTATTGTGTAAATTCTATTTTTTTAAGAGTTATTATTAATCAAATGTAGGAGGTTTACGATGTGATTTCGTAACCTTAAATTTGTCACTTTTTAAAAACACATTATATTTAAAAAATTATTAAATTAATATTAGAAATCAAAACTTACCAGAAATATAAATCCCGTTATTTTGATTCTAAAAATGATAGAAATCTTATTAAAATACATTATTTTAAAATAATAATATAATTTGAAAATTTTGTACTTGTGAAAATTTTCAAGATATTTTAAAGCATCTAACTTTTTTTGGGAGCTCCCAATAATTTGAGGATTTGAATATATATTATTATTAATATAACTTACTTGCTACTAAAATTTGGCGAAGGCGTTTTGCTTTATTTAGAAAATATTAAATTTAAAAATTTTCTATTCAAAAAGGTTAAAATTTAATGTAAATAGAGCAATGTGAAATTGTTTTGTTTACTTCAAGTACCAGAATTAACCTTTTTAAATAGACAGTTTTCAATTTTAATTTATTCCAAAACAAGGCAAAACACCTTCGCGAAATTTTAATAGCAAGTCAGTTATATTAATAATAATATATATTCAAATCCTTAAATCATTGGGAGCTCCCAATACTTAGAATTTTAATTTTATTTAAATAGATGAAAATTGCCCTGCCTTCCCATAACACTAAGTAATAACATTACTTTATACTTTTATTTTTTTTATGTATAATATAATACTTTTAAATAATAAATAATTATTACAAAAATTAGAATTAGTGAATCTTACAATATATTCAAATAATGTAAATTATGTCACTTACATTACGTATGTATTTTCTTTAAAAACTGTCGCAATCCACAGTTAGATCATAAATATTTACCAGGTTAACATGTTTTCCCTAACTCATTAAATGTGAAGCGATATGAAGAAAGGAATCTAAGAAAGAAAAAATTTTAGGTTATGTTGGTGATTTTTTGAATGAAAATGAAAATACACAAAGAGAATCAAATCTGTATCCAAACCATTGATGTTTAAGTCTTCATTCCATCCAAAATGTTCAATAAAACCTGGTTTTGATTTTACATAATTAAAAAGGAACTTTTAATCACTTTTAATAACTTTAGTTATTTTTTTAACTATCACTGAACTGAACATAACCTAAACTTTTTGTCTTCTTAACTGCCTTTCTTCATATTGCCTAACGCACAATGAATACGGTTGCGGGAGCAGGGCATGAGATAAAAAAGGACAGTGACTGTTTCTGTCCTTTTCTGTCTCATGCTCTGATCACGAATCCATATTTAATCTGCTTAGGCCTTATCGTATCACAAATATTTTTCAATTTATGTAAAGCACTTACTAAAACATCGTAATTATTTTCTTTCAGTGTATGGCTAAAAATGTTTAAAATATTTTAGAGATTGAGGAAAGTAATACCCCCAAGGAATTAAAGATCAAAGAACACAATCATATTTGTAGTGTACCAATTATTATTATGATATTAATTTCTCGTTTGGTACTCAATTTTTATTTAATTTTTTCCGAGTGCTTTTGGTGCAAATTATTTGTCTCGTTATTTCCTAAATGATCATTTTTTAGATAAAATATTAATAATAAACGCGAATGTTTGGTGTAGTTTCAAAAAAGCTAAATTTGATCTTTTTTAAGGGCAAAATGCACATTTTATTTTATTGACAGTTGAAATCGAGCTGCTTTTGTATATAAATTAATAATAGTTTAATTATATAATTTTTCATATTTCGGATTTCTTAAAAAATTGATAAAAAAATGCTTTAAAACCTTTTTGAACCATCAGTTGGTGAACCTTTGAGGAATCAACCCTCACCCAGCAATTTATGCGTCAATTATTCTCCTTCGGATAACCATAAACCACTTCATCGACCTGTTAGCCCTTTGCCAAAATGGGCTCGTGGAGGTATTAACAAATATAGAAATTAAAAATAAATTTTAAAAAAATTCAGTTACCTTTAAACTGTTTTAAGGCTCGTATGCCTATAAAAAGTATTTAATGTTCAAAATTTTTTCAAGTAATTTAATAAATTCTTTAATAATACGGCATATTAATAAATAAGGGAGACTGGGGTAAATTCGGTTCCTATCGATTTTTATTGTAAAAACCGGGGAATAGAAAGGGAATTTAGTTTAGAGTCAAAGAATTTTCACTTTAATGGGATAAACGTTATTAACATGTTGTGTTGAGCATTACTTAAATTTGCTGGGAAATATAAGAAATTAGTTCAAGGCAAAATTGGTTAATAGATACAAGTCTGACACTGTTTTTTTCGACTTTAATGATATTTTATTTACTTTATAATTTTTTTGAAAATCTTCGCCAAATAATTCACCCCGGTCTCTCGTAATATATTTTTCTTATGGCATAAAGTTAAATTTTATCTTTAAACAATTTTTTATGAGACTTTGTTGTTTTTAAATATTTTGTTGTTTTTGTTGGTTCTTTTTTTTTACTTAATAAGAAACAACACTACTCTAAATTTTGTTTATTGTTTTTTTGTAATAAATTCAAATCATTTTCTAATCTGTTGCTTTGCAAACTTTTTTATTTATCAGGAGATAATCCTGAACTCTTGTACCAAAATTTGGCTTCTGTGGATGAATTAGAAAAGTCTGATCGAGCTAGAGGTAAAATCAATAATTTCAGTTTTTGTTTTTTTTTATTTTTCTTAAAAATTATCTTCTGTCGATGTTTGTTTTCTGTTTATTTTGTTTAAATATTGTATTGCATGTTTGTCTTGAAGTTTTAAATAGTTTTAAATATTATCTTGAAATCCATTTTACAATGCTCGTCAGTCTCAAATTAAGGGGAAAAAATTTGCACTGAAGTATTCTTGTGTTATTCTGATTCTATTTTCCATTCATGGTTAATGTGTACTTTGATAGTTTCTTGATGTTTTCTAAGGCATGAAAAATTCTAAGGAGAAAACATGAAATTACCTTTTTTATAAATATTATCAAGAACCCAAAATTGAAATCGTAAGTATTTAAAATAGACTAACATTCAATGAATAAGAATAACAAATCAAGTTTTTTCTTTTATTTATAAGTATACACATAAAAATGATAAAATAAATTATTATCAAAACTTTCAAAACCTAATTTTGCTTTCTTTAATTGTTTGAAGTTGACTAAAACTGTAAAATTTATTAATGCTATGTAAGTATTAGTATATAATTAAATAATTATGTATATATATGTATATATATTCAGTCGAAACTGAGTAAGCGAGTGACAAAAACTCTATAAGTGAGAGAAACCCCTCTTAAGGCCATCATGTCTCAGAATTGACTTTTTGTTAAATGTCGGTCAATTTTTTTTTTTTTTTTGCTCGTACTTAACCCCAGTGGGAAATTGCCAAGGCTGACGATTAGTCAAATATTGGGCCAATCCTCATTGCTAATATTTAGCCAAGACTGGGAGTGTAGAAACCAATCTCAAGCCTCGGAATAAAATATTGGACCAATATTGAACCAATATGCCGGTTATCAATTTCTTTCAAAAAATAAAATTAAATCACGACATATTCTAATGTTTTTGGGGTCACTGATTACGAATCTAAAGTCCCATTTTCGCAATTTAAAATGGGCGGACCCAATATGGTGGACATTTTAGAAATTTATTGAATTCCTTTGAAATATGTAACTCGCAGTTTTTTGGGTCCATATTGGATTCGCCATTTTGTATTTCAAAAATCTAACTTTATATACGTAATCAGTGACCCCAAAACCCCCGAGTACCCGGCAAGAAGGCCGGAATAACCTAGAATTAATTTTATTAATTCTACTTAATACTTGAATTTCCCTTCATTTTATGATTTTGCATTATGTATTAAAAATAACAAAATTCTATTCCTTATAATTCAGTTTTTGAAAAAATTCCAATAAATATAAGAATCGATCCCCAATTTTTATGTTACAAGTCCATGAAAGTAACCACTGAGTTACACGTGACTTAAAAATACAAACATAAATGAGCCTTTTGAATTGAATGTGTGAAGAGAAATGGCAGGGAAAGAAAAAATTTCAACTGTATTTTCTATTACTGAATTAAACATTTTGTAGACTCAATTCAGAAGGAATTATTGGGAATAGAAAAATCATGAATGCGTATGCTGTTTTACAGAATAGAAGAAGTTTCTGGAATTAAAAACATTTCAATTCTATTCTCATGCATAAAATACAAAATCATTTTAGAATAAAGCAGAAGCAATTTCAAAAATATTCTTTTCTATTTCTAGAAGTAAGTACCCTGTAATAAGAGGGTTATTGAGCAAGCGTTTTGGCTAGTTGAGCAAGCCCTCTGCTCAATTGTCCTAACGAAATATGGATAATTGGGCTGGTTGCTCATTCACCCAATGCATTGAGTCCAATAATCCACAAGGTATTTCGAGCTTAAAACTGGAGAAAAAGCGACTTAATATTGATAAAACACTAAGAAACGTTAAATTATGGATATATGCAAAAGACTGTATAATAAAAATACGTATATTAAGAATAAATAACATTTTCGAAAAGACGTGATTTATTGACACACAGGGAGCAGAACACCTGACTAGCAGAATAGACGTAGCCAATCAAAATCTTTCTACCGCGAGAGACTAAATTGTGATTGGCTACGTCTATTTTGCTAGTCAGGTGTTCTGCTCCCTGTGTGTCAATAAATCACGTCTTTTCGAAAATGTTATTTATTCTTAACATACGTATTTTTATTATCTAATTTTGTGTATTTATGCTTAATTTAACGTTTCTTAGTGTTTTATCAATATTAAGTCGCTTTTTCTCCAGTTTTAAGCTCGAAATACCTTGTGGATTATTGGACTCAATGCATTGGGTGAATGAGCAACCAGCCCAATTGTCCATATTTCGTTAGGACAATTGAGCAGAGGGCTTGCTCAACTAGCCAAAACGCTTGCTCAATAACCCTCTTATTACAGGGTATTTGAGGGAAATTCAAGTATTTAATAGAAAAAAAATCATTGCGATTTTGAGTAAATGTCTAATAAATGTAATTCTTTTCTTTTCAAGGCTTCTTGCCGGGTAACAAGCTTCAAGCGATTTCAATGAATTTTTAAAAATTTGTCTCCCATATTGGGTCTGCCATTTTGAATTTTAAAAATCAGACTTGAGATTTGCAAACAACAATCAAACAAAATCAGAGTAACAAGTTTTAAGCGAATTCAACACATTTTTAAAAAATTATGTCTAACACAATGGATCTGACATTTTGGATTTTGAAAATCTGACCTAAGGTTCGTAACCAGCGACCCCAAAAAACCGCGAGTAACTTATTTCAAGGAAATTCAACAAGTTTCTAAAAAGTCGTCCGCCATATTGGGTCCGCCATTTTGAATCGCGAAAATCGGACTTTAGATTCGTAATCAGTAAACCAAAAAAAAACCCCTAGTAACAAGTTTCCAGCGATTTTAATGAATTTTTAAAAACTCGTATGACATATTGGGTCTGCCATTTTGAAAATCAGACTTTAGATTCTTAATCAGCAACCTCAAAAACATTAGAATATGTCGGGATCTAATTTTATTTTTTGAAAGAAATTGATAACTGGAATATTGATTCAATATTGGTCCAATATTATTTTTATTTCGAAGCTTGGCATTGGTTTCAACACTTCTAGCCTTGGCCCAATGTTTCGCCAATCGTATTTTTCTCATTGGGAAGCCTAAACCAAAAAATTTATCGATTTGAAATTTCGGAAATCGTTTCAGAAATACATAAAGTGTGTTATGATATTATGAATATCTTTGTTGTACGTATTAATGATTTTGAAAAACATTTTTATTGTCAACAGATTGAATATGTCCGATAAGGTAGACTTTTATATTTTAGTCTCATGATCTTGGACATGGTCTATCTATGAACATAATAAAAGTATATAAATGGCGATAACAAATAATAAATTACATAAACAATAATACAATATTCATAATCTTGATAAAACCTTTGTAAGTGAGAAAAGCTGCTCTTGTACCTCTGTACAACTAAGTAACGGACTTACTGTAAGGTAAAATAATTTTTAAAAAGTCATCTAAACTTTTGCTTATCCAAGATCGACTGTATTTTAATAATTATTTTATTAATAAATATCTACCGATTAAAATGATGATATTTTTCCAAATAATTGAAAAAGAACGTTAATCTTTGTTGAATTATAATTATTCTATACCTATTAAATCTTTTCATCATTTATTATATTTTTGGTGCATGCTAGTTATTATTCATTATTTCTAGATTTTAAATGTATTTATTTAATTTTATTACGTAATAGATATTAAACGTTTTATTTTGCATAATGTTAAAACCATTAGCGTAGAAGAATTATTTTAAAATATCAGATATATTAATGTTCCCTTAAGTAGCATAGAATGTACTGCACTGCTTAGTTTTTTCCATTTGGCATGAAATCGTTTTCTATGTAAATTGAAATATCTACTGTAGGTATAGGTATATGTATTTAATATATCATTCAAATGTAAGTGGCTTGAAAAATGGTAAATAACTATCCTGAATTGTTGTATGTTGAATAGAAATGGCTCCTCCACGTCCACCTTTGCCTAGTGGAGACATCCCACCTCCAAGACCACCACCACCCGAGACAGATGACGAGGATGAGATGTTTATGCATGCCCCTCAACCTAATCAACCAATTATGGTACTTACCATCTCAATTCATTTCCTCTCTTTTTCAATCTTTTTAACTCAAATTTTCATGAAACTGAATCTTATTTAAAAATTACACTAGTGTCATCGTTTTTATTTTTCCTTAAAAATTCATTGACAAAATTTAAAAATCAATTTAAAGCTTTATATTATAAATCTTCAACTAAATATTTTTACTTTTTTATTTAACAAATTGAATTTTTTAAAATAATAAATAATATTCAGTAATCAATTTAATTGTTTTTAGAAAAACTAAAATTAAATAGATATTTTTATCTTGATAAAATCTTTCCAATTCATTTCCTTATTTCACAAAATGTATCTTTAGATTTATTATTTTTATAGAATTTATATTATAGAATTAAATTTTAAGATAAAAAGCGTAATAGCATGTAGTATTTTTACGAAATTGATACTTTATGAGTGACTTTGTAAAATAATTTGTAATTTTATTTATTTAATTAATTGATACATTTTTATGAGCAAAAAATTGTGATTTGCTTTAGATGGCAGCTCATGGATTGCATCAAGAAGTACGTCAGTGGTCAAGCAAAGATAATGAAATTATTGCAGCAGCTAAAAAGATGGCTATTTTAATGGGAAGATTATCAGGCTTAGTAAGAGGTGAAGGTGGAAATAAACGAGATTTGATAGCTTGTGCAAAGGCTATTGCTGAAGCATCTCAAGAAGTAACTCGTCTTGCCAAAGAACTTGCCAGAGAATGCACTGATAAGCGTATAAGAACGGTAAGACTTTATTTAATTAAAATTTGTAGACATAAAATTAATATTGTAGTTAAAGAAATATTTCTTTCATTCGATTAAAGATACACCCCCGTGTGTAAGAAGCGGACACGAAGAAAATACACACGCACATATATACTGTCGTCAGAAAAAAGAACTTAAGTCACATTCTCTCATAGGTCGTTATTTCAGTAGTATAAATGGTCGATTCCATGTCAAATTTACAGTCCACATTTTAAAATCGATTAAATCTATTTTTTATTTGTTCCTTATAAAAAAATATTAGATAAGTATTTTTTTATAAGAAGCCAAATTTTCGAGTTATAAATTTTCAAAATTCTACATTTTTAAAAATAGACCTTTTTTTAATTACATATAACTCTGAACCTATTGAATTTAGAAAATTTTTGCCAATACAAAAAAAGATAGGTTTATTTTCAACTTTTAAATAATTTTTACAAAAAAAAAATATATATATTTTTTTAAAAAAAAACACCATTTTTTAGAAACAAATCCATTTTTTCTAAATTCAGACCCGAATAACAAATTATTATTTTTCATTTATACATACCTTGAAATGTCAATAACATTTTACAAAAAGATTCCGATTGGCTAGAAGAGTATTATTAGTTTAAATTAGTTTTCAAACTCTAGCTGTTATATCTAAGTGCTGTACTGTACCTGTTTGGGTTATATTAATTTGATTTGACTTTGAAAAAAAAGATGCAGCTAAATTCAAGTTAAAACAATTTTTTCAATTTAAATAGGCACAGTACACTGGTTAAATCGCTTTAAACCAGTATAAATGTCCGCATCAACATTTTTTTGACGCTTAAGCCTCTCCAGCTTCCAATTCAGCTCTGCCTCCATTTCTAAAAAGATGAATTAAATTTATGGTCGATTAAAAGTTTAAACATCTAATGTTCTAAACAAAAAGATTGAAATTTATTAAAATTTAGATAAATGAAAGTCTTTAATATTAAAAAATGTGTGAAATTGATAAAAAAAAAAATAAGAAAAAAGGTGACAAAGATAACAAATTAAGGAAATAAATTACAAAATTTAAAAAAGAGAAAGTTTTATTTTAGAAAGTGTTATTTCACATGCGTCAAATTAAATAATTTTAAGATAAAATTAATTTACAATATATAATTAATATTTATTTCTCTTTTGAAACACAGAATTTACTTCAAGTCTGCGAGCGAATTCCAACGATAGGAACGCAACTGAAAATTTTGTCAACAGTGAAAGCAACAATGCTTGGAGCACAAGGTATGTTTCTTCTTTAATATTCAAATAAAACATATACTTTTTGCTTCTGATTATTTTTTCATTGAATCAAACCTAATGCTAACATAAAATATCCATTAAGTGAGAATTCATAGTAATTTATTAATGTTCTCCATAATAATGCATTCAGGTTCAGAATAATTTTAATTGATACCAAAATAAGTTTGTCTAATACTTTGTATCATATCAATATTAATTTAAGTTTGTACAATTATTTTAATCATTATTATCGACATCATCATGTTATTTAAATAATAATTTTCATTTAATTCTTGATTTTTAAAATAAGTACTGTGAATGTTTCTTTATTCCACTACGTATTTATATAAGATAATATTTGAAAATGAAAATTGCAATATACTGTAAATAACTAGATACAAATCAATATCAAGTCTCAAATAATTAATTTTTTTTATTTTTGCTTAGAAACACTCCCCACCTGGGAAGAGCTGATGCTCTATGGTAAAAAGTTGTATTTAATCAAATGCTTGACATATTCATTTATTAATTAATATTATTGTCTCGAATGTTATAAATTTAAATATAACAATTATTTAAACGTTCTGCAACTACACAACACCATTTTCAAGGATTGAGTAGAAACATTCTTATTTTAACCGGTTATAGGTACTTTTAGAAGTAATTTTTGAAGGAATGAGAAGTTTATATAAAACAAATTGAATCTTTCGGATTGTGCATCTATATTTTTAATAATTGTATATTTTAGTCACTCCATATCACTTATTATCACTTCTTTTCAATTTTAAAAGAATGTACTATTCAAATGCAAAAATTAAAGAATGTGCATGAATTAATTAAATTTTTTTATTTTTGCTGCTCATAATGCATGATAAAAATATATCTAGGTATTAAAAACATAAAATAATTTCGAATTCACTTATCAATAGTTACCAATAAAGTTACTTGTGCTTCTTTTTTTCTTTAGACAATTTTTTATTCACTTTGGTTGAAGGACTCGTCCATGAACTACGTTATCGATTTAGGGTGGAAATCGTTTATGGGTTTATTGTTCATATTTTCAAGAATTTATTTTTCATATTAAAATATATTTTCATAACCCAGTCTTTTTATACACACAAATTTATATTTAATTTTAATTTTTTTATTTGCTTAAGAATTTGTATAGCAAAATGTTAAAGCATACCTTGCCAGGACTGTACTTTTAAATATAAAATCTTTTACTGATTCTTATTTACGGAATTTCATATTCATTACATCTTTTACGGAAAAATATAAACAAGAATATATAAAAAATAAATTAATGTCATCTAGAAATTCTAAGTACTACAGCTAGAAATGAATGGTAAATTTCGAAAAGGACTCAACTCGGTTTTCTGAAATTTTACAGGAGAGACAAAAAGCTGTTTATTTTCAACAGTTTCAATTAAAAGAGTCCAGCTTTTTTACATATAGTAACTAGATACTATGTTATATGAGAAAATGATAAAATTTTTGTCCTTAATGACAGTGGGTTGGAGGAAATTGATATTATAGTTGTCAGAGTTGAGCCCTTTTTGAAATTAACCATTCAAATGCTGTCAACAGTAGCTAAACATATTACCTAAAAAAAAAATGTTGATAAAAGTATTTAGGAGCAATACCTGTATTGTAGCTGATGTTCAGCTAAAAATATAGATGAACTGCTAAATTTTCTAGGTAGAATAGCTATATGTTTTCTGCTATAAAATTTAGATACCACAATTAGACGTTTAGAATGACGATATAGAGCGATATTGTTTAGCTGTAACAGCTAATTCTTTGATAGTGTACCTAAACATTTTTTTAACACATTGATTTCTCATAGAGATTGCTTAAGGTATTTCACCGGCTGTTACACTTGAAAAAATCGATTTTCTTAGGATTTTATTTAAATGGTGAGAAAACATTTTATATGTGCCTTCTATCTGATTAAAATTTCAGTACCCCTTACCTTGCTAAAAATTGATATATTCAGTTTAAAAATTGCATTTTTACATGGGAAATGATAGATAATTGATTATTTGAACTTGAATATCTCAATTTTCAGCAGGGTAAAAGGTACTGAAATTTTAACCAGATAGAAGGCACATATAAATAAATAGCGTTTTCTCACAATTTAAAGAAAATCCTACGAAAATCGATTTTTTCAAGTATAACAGCCGGAGAAATACCTTAATTTGTGTATTTGTATATACAGTAAAACTCACGTATATCGAATTTCAAGGGACCGAGAAAATTTTCCGATCTAAGCGGGAATCCGATTTATCCGGGTAAAAATACATGATATATAAATTCAAGGGACCGGCAAAAATATCTGATGTAGGCGGGAATCCGATATATGCGGGTCCGATATACGTGGGTTTTACTGTAATTAAAGTTAAAAAAAACAGATAAATTCTCTGAAAAAATACCAAAAAAACCTTAAAAATTAGGATTTAACCCCTTGACTGTGGATGACGTGTATACTTTCTCTGCGATTTCCGTAGAAATTTAGAAAAACTCAAATAGAGAAAAAGTTTTCCCTTTTGTTTCAATTATTTATTATTATTTAAGGTTAATAAATATCAACGGTTGTCCACAAAAAATGGGGAGGGGGGCTAAAAATATCGTAAAATTAGTAACGTAGATTATAGACGAGTCCTTAAAAAATATTGAAAGTTTTTTTTCTTGCTTCACATCTTTTGATATTAATAAGGTAGAAACATAAACACCAAATAATATAGAATTTCATTTTCAATATATTTTTAAAACAATACTTGAATATCTTTCTGAATTTTAGATTTTTATTCATTTTAAACCTTAGACATTGTAAATTTATTAGCAAATTTGATTTTGAAACTTTCTAATTGTCCAATTAATATATATATATATTTTTAAAATACAGGTACTGAGGAGGATCAAGAAGCAACAGACATGCTTGTTGGCAACGCTCAGAATTTGATGCAAAGTGTGAAAGAAACAGTTCGTGCTGCAGAATGTGCTAGTATTAAAATTCGCACAGCATCAGGAATGAAGCTTCGATGGGTCAGGCGTCAACCATGGTATCAATATTAATGTTAAAACCGAGACTTGAAAATTGCCGAAACTTTGTTCACTGCCTCTGTGAATTAGTTTATTCAAATTTTCAGACTAAATGAAAAATTCAATCTGTCTTCGAAAAAACGAACTTTGAAATTACTCTGCTCGAATTACAGTAACTTATGTTCTTTTAAACAACTTTTAATATTCTAACATTACACATATTCAAGATAATCAGCATTTACAAGAGCAAAAAATATATTAAAATAAATATATATTTTTTTTTTCAATTGACATCAATCTTGAAGAAAGTACTAAAGTATAACATTTTTTAATGCATGATGTTAGGCATTTAGAGCAGTAATTTTGGAGTGTTTGAAACCACGTAGAGTTTATATACACTATTTTTTAATACACTTATACACAATTTTAGAGTCGTAAAAGCGATATTGACAGTTTATTTTTATAATATTACGTGCAATAATCCCAATTGTAAGCCATGAACATTTTTTATTCATTTTACTTCCAAAAAATGGTGCTAAAGTATTGCCAAAAGAGAATTAGTTTCACTCAACTATTGTTTTTATTTTTAACAAAGTAATCAATTTATTCGACAAGGAAGAACCTCAAAAGTTCAATTTTTTTACTTAATTTATTTTTTGCTTTAAAAGGAATACTCACGAAAAATAAGGTTACCGAAAACTTATATTAATTTTAAAAGACTTTTACATTTTCTACATGTTAGACATGTAATAATTTTTTTTATTTAATAACTTTTGTATAAATATCTTACAATTTATAAAATTGGCACATTTCTTCCCTATATTAAATTTGTGGAAATGTAATCAGCAATATTTTGATAGTAAGGGCTGTGCGAGTATGAGAATATTGCTTAGTTCCAAAAGTGCAATTCCAAGTGTCACATTTTATAGATCGGGTGTTTATAATATAAATAAATAATAGATTTGTTATTTATTAATCTAATCGTTAGTCATCATAATGTCCTCAAACGTGCTTGCCTTAATCCTGAGCTTAAATTTTATATACTTGCACAACTCTAATTTAATATTACAATTCATCGGAATGTTGATAATCTAAATTTTATATTTATTGTTCACTAAACTGACTATATACATGGTATAATAAAAAGCTTTTATTAATTTACATAACAATTCAATGAGTTCTTTTCTTTTCGTCCAATTTAAACCTAAGAATCAGCAACTAGATTTTTAGGAATCTGTACAGGTCTTAAATATGGATTGTCTATTGTATCCTGTTGAGTTGTGATTTCTTCGATTTGATCAACTGGTTCAGCCTGGATTTTTATTTCTAATAGACAAACAATTTAATTAAAAAATAGTAAAAATTTTATAGGTCAGTATTGCAATATGTATAGGGGAGAGTGGCCATCAATGTACCAGTTTTTTCAATTAACCATTTCAATTATCTCAGAAACAATTAAATAAAAATTCTCCTAATTTTAAATATAAATGAAGTTTGCGTAAACACACTACGTCCATAAATTTGAGACGTGTGGATTTACTCTTTACAGAGAAAATTGGAAAAAACGGTTTTTGATGTACTGAAGAAAAAATTTACCTAAAATACAAACACGTTTTTTAATTGAAATAAGGCCATTTAAAAATAAATGTACTTACGATTTATTTTGTTTTGGGCCTTAACTACAATATTCTAATGAGATAAAGATTTTGAAATATTGGATTAAGTTATAAAAAACCATTTTTGTTGCAAATGTCATGTTGATTCAATGTACCGGGGAACAATGAACCACCTGGAATTTCAGTGTATTTTCGATTTCCAGAGTGGTATGCTTGATTATAAAACTAGGCATGCGTACAGCATGTTACAGCGATTGTTATCAGTACTTTTCTCAACATAGCAAAACTAAAATGCCATTTTAGCTAGTTAACTTAAATTTAAGGTATATTTATGTTATACATTATCAATTAAAAAGTGTTAAGTAACAATTTCTTATAGTATTTGATAGAAAATAAGTTTTTTTACAAAGTGAAAATTGCAATATTATTATTGTTGAACATTTTTAGTATTTTTATAGAGGTGGTTCATTGTGTACCCAGGTTGTTGAAAATGAAAATAGCTTGTTACTTTAGAAAAATCCTAAATTTTATTATTTAATCAAAATAAATCGTGTAAAATATGTGTGCATTACCTAGATAAGTGTTGTACTTTTATATTGATGCAAAGAAGTGCTTGAAATTGGTGAAATTCAATAAGTACTATGACCTTGAAAAAAACCCGGTACATTGATAGCCACTCTCCCCTAGTATACGTCCGCATGAAAAGCACTACATATTGGACTTATCTATATGAGCATATTCGAGTCTATCATTAGCTTCCATACTAATAAAAAATAAAATAATCACACATTTTCAATTGCGACCAAGCTATAGTGGGAACATCTTGTAGTTTGTTTTTTATAAAATCTGAACCACTTTTGGAAAAATGCTAATATTTCATAAAATAAAATTGACAAATGGCCCTTTTCATGCGGACGTACACATATATGATAAATGGTGCAAACAGCAGAAGATAGTCTAAAAATAAATTAATTAAAAATATTAGGATAAATAATTTTTGTATTTCTTTCTTCTAGATCAGTATATAAGACATACTTTATTTTTATATTACAATAAATTGTACTTTATTACTCTCCCAGTACTATATCTTTTTCAAGCGGGCTAAATGACAAGATATTGTTCATTCTTAAAGGCCGTTCACAAATTAGGTCACACAATTTAAAAATAGGGTGGAGTAAAATATACTGTGATGATATGTAATGACATAGGGAGTGACTAAATGAAAATGTGTTGCCACTGATACTCTCCAAAAATTATTTTCTTTAAATATCTTTCTAATTAAAACATCATATTATAAGATATTCTTTTAAAGGTAGAAAGCCGTTCTAATTACTAAGATATTTCAGATTAAAGATAAACCTTTTAACATTTAATTAATTTTAATTTAATTTAACTACTAAATTATAATTTAAGTTATAAGGAATAATATCCTTTTTTGAAAAATACGACTTGCGGTACTAAATTTCGAAAAATAGTATCTAATTTGAGATCTATGTTTCGTCGTTTTATTCATTTATCTAAATGAATCCAAAAGAGAGAGAGTCTCTACACTAGGGTGTGTAAAAAAAGTTTTTTTTTCTTAAGTCTCACCCCTTAAAAACCTTTCATTTAGTGATAAAATAATTGTCAAATTTTTGCAGATATCAAATTTAAAATGGGGGATTTAATATGTCGAACAATTTTGTAAAAAGTCGATGGGATTGGCGTGAAACTTGTTAAAAATGGATAAAATGCCATGTATTTCGCTTACAGCTTTTTCTTTTAGGGTTTTTAAGTTCGCTGAACAGAAATCTGACATTAGATTTTAAAAATGCGCCATTCTGAATTTTTAAAATCTAATGTTAATAGCTTCATGTCCAGCGACCTCAAAAACTCCAAAAGAAAAAGCTGTAAGCGAATTACATTACAGTTTACCCATTTTTAGGGTTCCGTACCGTAAAACGGAACCCTATTAAAATCATTATGTGTGTCCGTTTTCGCCCCTCCTCTAACTTCTAAACTATATGAGCTAGAGAGCTATTTGGTACTCATATGTAATTTCACCTTGGATTTACGAAAATGTATGGAAAACGCGATTCGAGCTCATGAACATGCCGAAATCCAGCAAAAACTTCTTTTTTCTTGCCCTAAAATGCAACAAAATGACCATGTCCCCCCCCCCCCCCTAATCTTCCAGACTATTTGACTTAGAATGCTGCAATTTGGTACACGTATGTAGATTTACGTGTAGATTACAGAAAAATTATAGAGAACTTTCGTAAAGGCGTAAGGTCTTCATAGTGTTTACAAGCCAAAAAGTACGATTTTTTGAAAAAAAATTGAAAAAATGACCATGTCCCCCCCCCCCCCCCTAATCTTCCAAACTGTTTGTATTAGGATGCTGCAATTTGGTACACATATGCAGATTTACGTGTAGATTACAGGAAAATTATAATGAACTCTCGTACAGGCGGTCTTCGTGTTAACTAGCCAAAAAGTACGATTTTTTGAAAAAAATTCGAAAAAATGACCATGTCCCCCCCCCTAATCTTCCAAACTATTTGACTTAGGATGCTGCAATTTGGTGCACTTACGCAGATTTACGTGTAGATTACAGGAAAATTATATAGAAGTTTGTTACTGTTCGTCTTTGTAGAATTTACTATCTAAAATTCGTGTTTTTTTAAAAAAAGTTTGAATATTAATTGGTTCAATCCTTATTTTTTGAAAACATATTTAAAAAACAGCCCTAACCCTTCAGCTGCAAAAGTTTGGCTTATAGTGCTAAAAATTTGTAACAATAAAGTTTTATTTATTGTATAATAAAAAATATTTTTAAAAATGGTTTCCTTGTGGAAACCCGATTTTTTGACTTGGTTAATGATTAAAGATACTTGATGCATTCGGGCGAGAGTCAACAAGAGAGCATCAAGATCGATATTTTTTCTTGTTAACCAAGAATATATGTCAATCTTGTCCTGCAGAAAACAATCAAGATTCTTGAAATTCGAGAAATATATGAGAAACAAATCAAGATGACTAAATTTTCAGAATTGTCAAGAAAAACAATAGATTCTAAACTACTATTTTTGAGTTCTTATTTTAAAAACTAAAGAACTGGCATTTTTTCATTAAAATAAATAGACAGTCAATTCTGTAAATTCTGATATTTGTAATTTCAACATTTATAACTTATGTTAAATATTTTTCGTATATCTTGCAATAAATTGTATCAATATTTCAAGAATTTATAGTTAACGAAACATAATATATAAAACTATATTTTAAAATTTTTTAGGGAACAATAGGTTTGTAATTTATTGCCAACACAAATTTCAAGTGACTATTAAAAGAGGTTTAAAAGTTTGAAATTTTAAGCAATCTAACTGCAAATTGCCTATAAGCATGTTAACCTATAAATTAAGAACTAAACTTCATCGAATTTATCATCATAAGTATTTTCGATACCTTTTAAATCCTGACAAAGAGAACATTTTGCAAAGTTTTTGCTATCGTCATCGTTCCAAACTCAAAAATTTCTTTTAGTTTCTCTTCACGGTCTTCTTTAATTTTTTTCCTGTTAGTCACTTCAGTTATGTCACTATTAATTATTAAATAGGTTAGTTTTTTTAAAACTAATTATTATTATTTGGTTATTTGTATTTCGATTCTTCCACTTGTTTGGCATGATCTTTTTTTATTTAAAACTTCTTTTTCCATTTGTCAAATCTATAATTATTCTTTTAATTCAACTAAAATTCAAAGGCAAACTATCCACGAATAATATTTTACAATTTATTTAATTTCTTGACAATATCTCGGAAATTTCTTGGCAAATATAAACAAGAAAAAACAAAAGAATAAAAAATAAGAAATTCTTGGCTTGAAATACATCGCTACAGAGTCTGGACCAAAGATAAAACCTTTTTTAAAAATCTGTAAAAATTTGACAATTATTTTATGACTAAATAAAAGGTTTTTAACGGGTGAGACTTACGAAAAAAACAACTTTTTTTTTAGACACCCTACTCTACACTCTCAAGTTTGCGTTATGCATTGAGCATCACAAAATAAGTAAAAAATAAAAAATTTAAGTTAAACATATACCTAAATGTGTTTAAAACACAAAATTGTCCCACAAATTGGCAAAATACATTAGAAAAAAAGTTTTTTACATTTTTTATTCAACTTAAATATTAAGAATAATCAGAAACTTTTGATTTTGTAAAAGTTTATAGTACATTTTTCTATTAGTGTAATACTGAAAAAAATATTGACAATTACATACATTATTGTTATTAAAATTTGATACTTTATAAAAAGTCTTAAAAACCTTTGAGTTAATAAAAAAAGCAAAATATTATTTTTAATAATTTTTCCAAATTTCAAAAATACTTTAAAAATAATATTAAACTCTTTTTTATAAGAATAAAATTAAAGTTCCACCACTTGTGGCACTCTATTATTTTTAATAAATTAATATTACTAATTTATTTTGTCGTTTAAGAGCGAGAAAAGTCAACATTGAAATCAGGTGAGAGCACTTTTGCAAACAGCTATGATAAAAAAAAAAAAAAAGGACACTTAATATCGTAAATGTCTATGTATTAAACTATAAAATAGTTTACTTATTTTTTTTTTTTTTTTTTTTTTTGATAGACTGCTATTTTAAATATTTAAAGCTCCACCAACTGAATTCTTCTATAAATTAGAAAAAAAATTTTCAATAAATAATAAGAAAAAGACAATAAGAAAAAAAAATTGATTTGGATAAAATTCGAAAATAGACTTTTGGCTACTTTATGTCACCTCCTGGACCACTATGGAATGGCTAGAAAAAAGGTCTAAAATGGCGTGACATAATTTGTGAATTGTTCCTATTATTTTTTTACAGCTTATTTTTTGCATGTGTTCGGTTTGGGCGTTAATGGGTTAATGCGAATTCGGGTAAATAAAACTTCTACATTATAAATTTCAATAAAGAGGAAAATCGGCCTATTATGTATTAACATTCATGTGACTTCTGAAATGTTTAACAAAAAATATTAGTTAAAATACTAAATACCGTACTTTTTTCCAAAATTCGAAATCAGAAATAAAAATGCAAAAGAAGCAAGTGATCTCATTAAATTTTCATTTTCTAAATTCTCGTAAGTAATTACAAATAATATGTGACGCGCTCTGAAGAAAGGGACCTTAGAGGCAAAAAATTGATTTTTGGTTTATGGTTGATTTAACTTCAATAAAAGTACCTTTTTCATTGTTTGAAGTCCGAAAATGTTTTTATTAATTATTTTTCAAGTTATGACAATCCAAACATCATCGATTTGTACAGAGCATCATGCGCGCTCGTCTTTTCTTTTTGCTCTCCTGTAAAATTACCGATTTGCCTCTAAGGACCCTTTCTTCAGAGCGCGTCACATATAGAGTTTCATTCTTTAAATTAAACTGGTTGAATTAATAAATACTACCGCGAAATTATAAGATTTTTCTGATAAGAGAAAGTTGGTGTAGTAAAGATTTCATCAATTTTTTGGTTACTTAAAATTGAAAAACACAAACATTATTGTATAATAATAGGCCTGAGAACTTTTTATTAATGATATTTAACTGATTATTACCTTCTTCAACTTCTCTGACTTCTGACTTCTTTCTTTTAATAGGCTTTGGTTCAAATTGCTCTTCCGTTTCCAAATCAAAAATTTGGTCAGTAGGTAAGAGTGCCGTAATATAACTAGGATGTTGTGGTTTACATGCAATCACTGAAAATGAATTAGATATACAATATATTTTTTGTCCTACATGCACAATAAACGCTATATTCCGTACGTGTATAGCGGGCGGAAAGTGTCCCTTTGCCGACCGATGAATAATAGTGAGCGGAAATAGTATACTGTGCAACAAGGGAGAAAAGTGAGTGATTTCGCAAGTGTGAGTTTGTAGCACGAGCCGCGGGCGAGGGCTGTAAACACAAATGTCGATAATCACTTTTCTCCCGTGTTGCACATACTATTTTTTCTAACACACGTATAACAAAAGTATAAAAACTTTTGACGATAAATACTAGTTAACATTCGTAGAGTGACCAAAAGCGCACAATATTGATCGCGTTACTATCGATTTATAATTTGTCAAATTTTTTCTTAAAATACATTTTCTTCCTATAATAACATCAAATGTATGAAAAAACACTTTCTCTCCCTGTTATGAGGTCACGGGGAGTGAATGTTACTTTTCCTCCCTGTAACTAATAAAGAGTTACTTTTTGACCTCTACACAAGTAAGAAATATTATACTTTTGGTGCGTGTATTAAAAAAAATATTTTCTTAACACCCTGGTCGAAAGTACGAACGTTCGGCTTCGATTTCGAATAGGAAAGCCAAAGATTTGCTCCTTGTTGGATGGACACGTGCGCCACCTAGATCAGCGGGATTAAAAACAGTTTACCGGGAGCGAATACATTGCGCGAGCTGACGCGAGTTTTAAAAAAAATTATTTATTTCTTTAAATTTATTTAATATTTCTATTTACTGGAAGTGTGTATAAAGTCTCTGATTTTGTGTTAAAATGCGACTTTAATAACTTTTTTGTTTCTTTTGTCGATTCGAGGTCTGCTTATTTAGCTTTATTTGTTTTTCATACATGTGTTTTTAATGCCTGTCCCCGACAAGCAGCACTCGCTCCGCTCGGGCTGCCAAATGTCGGGCAGGCATCAAACTTTCCCGAGTCTCCGACGGAGGCGCGCAACAATTAATGATGGACACGCAATCAGGCTGTCAATTTTGTCAGCTGGAACGTTGTTGAATTGTTTTTAATAAGTTTATGTGAATTTTGAAACGTGCTTTCGACCGGATGTGTAGAAAAATAGTATACGCTACACGGACAAAAACTTATAAAGCCCTGAAATGCGCGACTTGATGCCCGAGGTGAATGTTCCCTTGTAACGTAATATACTATTACTGATCGCTGACGTCATAGAGAGGGATGAAATAGTATATTGGAATGAAACGCTGTAAAAATAGATTATTTAGTATACTTAATAAACAAAAATTCACTATTAAATACTTAGTTAAATTCAACACGACAGTTAGCGAAATGCAAATTGCAAACAAAAGGCTCCTATTTATAAAAATAACGGTTACTACATAGTTTCTTTTTTTTACTACAGAGGGCACTGATTGTGAGTAGGATTAAAAGAAAAGCGACTGACCATTGAAAACAAAGATACATTTTCTTTCTTCTCGCTATCTCATCAACTTTCTAACCTAGGGAAGAAAATTCATGACGTATTGGGAAGAAAATTAAAAAATAAAATCTTGTCTGCAATTAGCTAGTTTCGATGTCCTGCAAAGCTGTTGAAAGTGCAGTTTTTGACAGGGGCGTCATGTAAAAAGCGTTTTTACGCCCGCTTCTAACCATTTTAAGTTTCACTCTGTTTAACCCTATCTAGTGGCGAATGCTACCCTCGCTTCGCTCGTGATGCAACTTTTGCACTCATTCAGGAATTGCCAACTTTCCGCCCTTGCCACACAATGTACTATTACATTAATTAATGCATTATATAGACACAATTTATCCTTTATGAGAAAGTAATATATAAATAAAACAATTACACAAAAATAATATTTTTAATTTAATGTAAAAAGTTTCACTTACAAGGAAACATACTGTTGTCTTCAGTAAGAAATAAACTGTGTGTGTCTCCTGTTTTTGCGACAAATCTCGTTAAAGCTCTTTCAATGTCACGCTTTTGAGTAGCTACTTTTTCTCTTATTGCTTCATACTCTGTTACAGGTTGCTTATGAGTCTAAAGTAATTCAGTTCATTAAAGACATTATTACTAAAATTTTATATTTACTTAAAATAATGGTTGTAATTTCAATTTGTTACATTAAAAAGGAAGTAATATAACTGACTACGAAGAATATGGAATGTTTTTCCGTATTCATTACCTAATAAAATTTTTATCTTTATCACGATGCAAAAAATGCTCAAAATTTGTACTATCAAAATAATACTACAGTTGTGAAAAAAAGTTGTATTGCTGTTGACTCTCAAATATTATTATTTACTAGTAAATACAACTAAAATTGAAACTCACAGGAGTCCTAACATAAGCGTGTGGATCTGGAAGAGCTGGTAAATGGTTAGGAATATGAGGAGGATGACTTTGTTTTACTCCAGCTTGTAAAATATTTAATTGCTTTGTTTGTGTTTGTTGTTGTAACTGGGGCAAGATAGATCTATTCGATCTATTAGCATATGTGCTAATCTCATCTGTTCGAATTCCTGCATTTACTAAAGCAAGAATAAGGTCTGCTACTAACACCTCTGTTCTTCCTGCCAGCTCACAATAATTTCTTGAAGATTGACCAAGTTCGACAATAACTGAAATTCAAAAATTCTTAATTATTTTTTTTTATTATATTTAATTTGTGTAATACCTGTAAGAAAAATATCATTTAGCATGCCTGAAAAGTAGATACAGAATAGCTGATGGCTGCACACCCAGTGGTGGATCCAGGGGGGTGGTTTGCAGGTCATGACCACCCTCCAAAGCCTTATATTTACGTGAAAGAGAGAAAGAGATAACATTGTACTGTCATCTCTCTCTCACTCATCTAATATACCCCCTACAAAAACCTTATCTGGATCCGCCACTGTTGGAAAGTTGTATATTAACCTGCGTTTCAACCCAGACTTAGCAACTTGGAGTCTCCTTTATAAGAGATAGCACCATAGTGCTATCTCTCTCTCTCTCTTATACAAATATAAGATTCTCGGGAGGGGGGCGGTCGCCCCATTCGCCCCCCCCCCCCGTAAAACCGCCACTGAACTCCCTGTTGTGATTCCTTGTGATATTTATATGTTGACAAGAGAAAATTAGTAAAGTAATTCCTGAGACTGATAAATTATACAATGAAGAATAATTTTGCATTAACATTTGATAATCAGAACGGTTAATTATTATTGATAAATGCAAAAATATATTGTCATTCCATACGAACTTGACGGGCCATCGAAATTCATATTTTTGATTTGGCTCAATTTTTTTGTTGAAAAAATTAAAAAAAAACTACTTTTTACATAAATTTTAAGCTTGGCCAGGTCATGGGAAAATAATTTTTCTATTTTTCTAAAATTTTTAAAAAGTAACGAAATTTGGTATGTGTTCTTTTAGCCACTGCACGGGGCTGTATCAGATATACTGATGCATTATTGAATATAATATAAATAAAAAATTACCAGTTTGGTTAATAGTGACGAATGTACGCGATTTAGTAAGTTTTCACGAACTTCACTGAAAACATCGACAGAGTATTTTAATGTGACATCATAATCGGTCGGTAAAAACATAATCTACTGGTCGATATCATCTGGTAGCACCATCGTAATGGTTTACAGCGTTGAAAATGACATTTTACAAAAGAAACACTTATATTTTAATAAATAATGAAAAAGTAAGTCTCATAATCGGATGTAGCATTTATTTCAGAAGTTTATCAGTGGGATTTTTTCGTTTGGCAATGTCTCAAAATAGAGATTTAAACGATTTTCATGTTGTATCCACGTTGCACCTAAATTGACGCGAGAAAGAGTCAGCCTTTCAAGAAGAGATTTAGCAATAATTTGACTGAGACTAATGAAATTTGTTATTCAATTATAGTAAAATGAATGTTTTAGATAAATATAACTTTCTTTGTATGCAAAGTAAAACCGCCGCCAAATTTAAGAATTAGAGAAATATTTAAAAGTAAATAAAAAATGTTTTAAAAAAGCACGAATTTTTCAATTTTATATTTAAAAAAGGAAAAATAAACATGAGCCATAGCGTAGGTATGTACGTTACAAAAAGTTAAAATATTTTTTTTCAAAAACATGTTTTTTGGACAAAATGTATTCAAAATTCTGTAATTTATACAAACCTTAATTATTACAAAATTTTATTGCGGAAAATTCCTTATTCAAGATTTCTTATTTAAAAAATACAAATTTCAATTATTACAAAATTTAATTAATTTAATTTTTTACACTGTAAAAACAGGTGTCTTACAAGTGTCTTATTTTAAGACATAAGACGTTTAGAAAGCGTCTTACAGGTATTTTTAAGACACTTTCTGAATGGTTTAAAATTAAGACACCCTAAAATGTCTTAAAAGTGAGGACAAAATAAGACACTTGTTTTTAGAGTGTATTCTTCAAAAGTTCTATCAATCCAAATTTTAATTTTTTCAAACTTAAAATATGGAAGAGGGCCCCAAGATACACATAGTTTCGATTCAATGCTCTAGTATCCAAACTAAATAAGACATATTAAAATATTTTATACTGGATGAAAGTACAATATATTAGGTAACTAATGGTCATAGGGATAAAATTTTATTTTGAACATAAACATTTTTCAAAGCATTTTTTCTATTTGTTAAAATTTTCGATCTAAAAAAAGTGGCCCCAAGATGGACACCTTGTTAAGAGTTTTTGAAAAATGTAAATAAAAAATAAATATCGTGTAACAATTCTTAAACTAATTTTTAATCATTTTATTGTATTTATCAAGAAATAACATTTTTAAAAACTTCAATTTAATAGCTTAATAGTAACAAAGTAATAAGATATCGAAAAATTTTGATATATCAATTTCTATATCGTATATGTGATATACGATAATATCACATTTCATGACGGAAAATAAAAAATTTCAATTAGGTGGCTCAGAAAATTATTAAAGAAAATGTATAATCGAAAATATAAAAATAAATACATTGAAAATTGGCGTTTGTTCATCTTAGGGTACATGACACCATTTTTTGAGCCCCAGTAAAAATTTGTATACAAACACAAGATTAGTAAAATCATTTTAGAATATTATTATACGATAAATAAATAATATTCTAAAGTTAAGTAGGTACTTATTCTAAATCACAAATTTAAATAACTTTACCAACTTAAGAAAAAACTGTAACAAAACATTTTTAGTCACAAAATCACGCGATATGTGTAAAAGTCTAAATGTCCATCTTGGAGCCCACTCCCCTACTTCCAACGAAATGGTGACTTTAAATTTATTTTAACTTAGAGTAATTCAAATTTTTATTCAGGGTGTCTACTAATTTCGTCCCACAAAATTCCCGGTCATTTCCCGGTTTTTCCCGGTTTTTGTTCCTATTTTTCCCGGTTTTTTCTCTTGTTAACTTAAAATTTATTTTAAGTATAAATAGACCTACAAATGGCTACAAAAATTGAATATAACAGTTGATAATTGAAGAAAATAATTGAAATTTAAAGAAAATAATTGAGCATTGAAGAATTAAATATTAAACTTTACAAAAAATAATAATTAAGAATTAAAAGAAATTATTATTAATGGAAAGAAATACAATAATTGAGAATTGAAGAAAATTACTGAACAATTGGATTGAAAAAAGAAGAAAATAATTTATAATTAAAAAAAATGGAAAATGACAGTAATTATTTAATATTGAAGAAAACATTAAAAATTGAAGAATAGAATTGTTATTTAAAGAAATTAAATTAGAACTGAACAAAATAATTGAACAATTTAACAATTAAATTGAAAATAGAAGAAAATTATTGAAAATTGAAGGAGGTTTTGAAACATGAAATAAATAACTGATAATTGAAAAAAAAATAATTGAAAAAAGTCGAGATTACTGAATATTGAAACAAACAATTAATAATTGAACAAAATAATTAAAAATTAAAGAAAATAATTGAAAATTGAAGAATATAATTAAAAATTGAAAAAAGTATTTAAAAATTACATACAATATTTAGAAACAGCAGAAAAATTTATAAATCGACGGAAATAATTGCGAATTGATGAAAATAATTTGAAAATTCTTAATTTAAATAAAAATTGAGAAGAAGTTGAAAATTGAAAGAAATTGAGAAACTGAAAGAAATATGAAAAAATAATTGGAAATTGAAGAAAATAATTGAGAATTTAAAAAAAAATCATTGTAAAAAGCCTAGAGTTATTGAATATTAAAAAAAAAAATTGAAAATTAAAGAATGGAATTGAATATCGAAAATTATAATTGAGAATTAAAGAAAATAATTCAAGAATTCAACAATGGGATTGAAAGTAGAAGAAAATAAGTGATAATTGAAGAAAAAATAAATTAAACAATCCAGGAATTATAGAATTTGAAAAAAAATAAAAAATGAACAATGTAATTGTAATTTAAAGAAATTAATTAAAAAATGTAGAAAATAATTGGAAATTGAAGAAAATGAGATTTTATGAAAATTGTTGAATAATAATTGATGAATTGAATTCAAGTTTCAAAAACATAATTGATAATTGAAAAAAATATTAAAAAAAGCCGAGAATTATTGATTATAGAAAGAAATAATTGAAAAATGGAGGAGTTATTGAGATGTGAAATAAATAATTGATAATTGACAAAAATAGTTGAAAAAAGTCGAGAATTATTGAATATTAAATTAAAAAATTAAAAATTGAAGGAAATAGTTGAGATCTGAAGAAAATAATTAAAAATTGATGAAAATAATTAAGAATTGAAAAAATTATTGAAAATTGAATCAAATAATTGGCAGTTCAAAAAAAATAATTTATAGTTGAAGAAAATAAGTAAAAATTGATTAAAATAATTGAAAATCGTAGAAAATATTTCAGAATTAAATAAATTAATTAGAAATTGATGAAAATAATTGAAAATTGAAAAGAATTTATTATCCCAGAAAAAAATTCCCGGTTAATTCCCGGTTTTCCCGGTTAGTAGACACCCTGATTTTATGTATATTCAAAGTCTTAAGATTTATAATTAATATTTTTAAAATATATTTTAATCTTTTAAATTTGCAAATTCTAATTTTTAAACCTCATTTTATTTAGGTATACCTACGATTTTAAATTGTTTTAAACCTTAATCTTTAATTAGTATAGGAACTACAAGTTATTCATATTTTAATTGTAGGTAAAAAACTTCAATTATTTTAATCTTTTAATTATTCTTTAATTTTTATAAACTTTATATATTTTCAGAATCTAACAGTGCGTACCTATTTAAATTATTTGAAACATTAACCATTATGTAAAAACTTCTAATGGATTAGCCAATTAAATAAAAATTTCAATGAGTTGTTATTTGCATCAAAGAACGTTTTGATTAGAGGATGCAGTAATTTATTGTTATCATGATAAAATAAATATTTGTTTCAAATTCAAATAAGTATAAATTAAAACTTTTATTTATCATTTGAAATTTAAAAGTTAAAACTTAAATATATCGATCAGGGGCGGCTTTAGGCAAAATGTTCGGGAGGGGCGATATATGGGATAGAAAGAGATAGCACCATAGTGCCATCTCTCTCTCTCTCTCTCTCATACAAATATAAGATTCTCGGGGGGGGGGGGAGGGGCGGTCGCCCCATTCGCCCCTCCGTAAAACTGCGACTGATATCGATCCGTAACTATTAATTTAGATCTCCATTAATAAATAATTATTTCGAAATTTTAAAGATCTCAATTCTCAATGATCTGAATATCAGTCAATTAAAATTTTTTATGCAAGAATATTTTAAGTAATTTTTATATTGATAAAATTAAATTTTAAATCACTAAAATTTTAGTGTTTCGAAAAGTCAGTTCAATATTTTAGAGTAAACTATATTTCTTGTTAATCTTAGTTTCTTTAAATGCAGTAAATTGGTTCTTATCAAAATAGACTCTAATTTTAATTTATATTTTTATCTAACTTTTAATTAGGAATTAAATAAGTGTAAAAATAATAATTTGCTCATCCCGCAATAAAAAGGAAGCATTTTGGGAACTAAAATAGAACATTCATTTAAAGAAATTTAATTTAGTAGGTTTCTTTTAATAAAAATAACGTACGAAGTTTTGAAACCAAAAAATTTTAATCATTAAGAAATTAAAATAAAAAAAAAAAGTGTTTAAGACACTTATAAATTTATTACTATTAAGATTTTTATTACTTATCAATTAACTTTTATAATAATAAAAGCCAATTAATAATTAGATAAATAAAATAAAAATTCATATGATTTATAATTAATTTAAAAATATACATTTTTTTCAAACGTAACTGATTGAAAACAAAAAAATATCAAAGTGCCAAACTTCAGGTGTGGATAGAATGAAAGAATGAATGAATTAATTAATCTTGTGGATTATTATTATAGATAAAGATTTATATTTAGTTCTTTTTAAAAGCATTAAAATTAAAGATCCACCGTTTGTGCCGCTCTATTTTTTAAATAAATCAACATTAACTTATTTATTTTGTCTTTTAAGAGCGAGAATTAACGTCAACACTGAAATCAGATGATCAGCCTTAACGAACTTTTATTTATCAGAAATATTTGTCTTTTCTTGAAAATAGTCAAAATAATATAGGATAAATGTGTCACGTGCTGCGGGCTCTCAGCCGAGACTCCTTTTTATTAAAAAATACAGCTTTTTTATTGATAACAATGAACTTATTACTTATTAAATGAGTAGTTTGTGTTGTTTAGATATTTATTCAATAATGAAAACCCCATAAAAATTAATTATTTGAACAAAATTAATTAAGAAATTAAAAATAATATCAAATGCATCTATTGGTGCAGATTTGAGTCAGTTGATGCGTGGTCGTTGCTGCGGCCAGAATTACGTGTAAATGGAGGTTAAATTTCCAGCAGCAACTAAAGCACATACAAACCAAATGTTTGCTTTAGTTGCTGCGGGAACAATTATTCAAACTTAAATAATTATAAATTAATAATAGTTAGAATAAGATTTTTGATAGAACTGTATTCAGTAAAGGTTAGAATAATTTTAACACACATTTTGAAATAGGTTCATATTCTTAAATAGAAATTAATAATATTTTTCTGAAAACCGCAGCAACTGAAGCATCCGCAGCAACTAACACACCCTACCAATTAACATAAACATTAATAAATGTAGTTTGAATAGTACTATGAATTTATCACTTGGTAAATAACTTTAAAATAAACTAGAGAAGATATCACAATTCAAATTTTATTGACTTATTTGATATATATTATCAATTTTAATAATTTGCGTTTTTGATGAGGATAGCTGAGCTGTCGAAACGTAAACTTTAAAAGTTTTCTTTTTTTCACCTTGACTTGGATAGATCGATATCTTCTCTAATTTATTAATAAATGTAGTTGGATTGTGAAAAGATAAATCTTTTTTTTTTCTAATAAAAATATTATTTAACCTAAAAATTCATTTTAAATTTTTTATCTGTTTTGTCATTGAACTGTAACTGTAAGTCTCAAAAACTAAAAAAATTGTAAAGAGAAATAAAAATTAAACAAATAAATAACTCGTTACTTTAGGTAATTAAAATATTTATAATAAATAAGTAAATATATATGGTAAATATGCATACGCCACTCACAAGATTGTAGCATTTCTGTTAAAACTTCAACAGCTTGTTTATCGGCGGAATCAAAACCTGCTTCAACTAATAATGTACAAATAACACGATTTAGTATTTTTCTCCTAGTATTTAATTCTTCCATGTTTTCTGTATTTACAATCATTATAAAAACTATCGTTCAACAACAACTTGACAGATGACAACAACAATGAACACAGGGTTCGGAAAGTGAACTACCACGTAATATCAGGCCATCAGGGTTGTGTACGTGAAATCCAACAGGTACAGTACACTTCCATTTAATTGACCTCCATGTTAAATGAACTTCCATTTTATTTGAACTTTTTCGTACATTTTAAATGAACAAAATTATCCCTACCGCTCATATGCACGTAAGGGGAAATATTACATTTCCTCTCACGTGCAGAGTGTTTTAGGCATTTGCGTAAAGAGTGGGAAGGGTCAATTAAAATGTTTCATCCGGTCCCGACGAGGTCAATTAAATGGAAGCGTACTGTATAGGCCTTAAGCAGATAGAAATACGGTTACGGGACCAGAACATGAGACAGAAAAGGACAGAAACAGTCTCTGTCCTTGATTATCTCATGCCCTGCTCCCGTAACCGTATTCGTTGTGCTTTGGGCTATAGGGCGGCGATGATTCCACACCTTCACGTCAGGGCGCAATTACATGCCTGCGTCGAACGTTGCGTTTTTGCGTTTAATGGTGAGAGTGACAAAGATGTGACTATATGTCTGTCTTTCTCTCTCTCAACATACAACGCAAGAACGCAGCGTTCGACGCAGACATGTAATTGCGCCCTCAGAAGTTAAGGGTAAAATCACATGCGAGCAGAAGGGCAAAACCGAAGCAGAAAATCATGAGAGTGAGAGAGACAGTGATATCTACCTACCTCTCTCACTCTCATGATTTCTGCTTTCGGTTTTGCTCTTTCTGCTAACATCGGATTTACCCTGAGCCAAAGCCGGTGAAGATGAAGTCTCATGACTGCGTTTTGCTTTGCTATAATGAGAGAGAAATGGACAAAGTACATATATGTGTACGTCCATATGAAAAAGGCCCAGGTTGTCGATTTTATTTATCGAGATATTCGCATTTTTCTAAAGAAGATTCAGATTTTCGAAATTTTTTTTATTGCTGAAAAACAAACTACGTAATGTCCTTCGTCGATTCATGCATTTACAATAACTTTATAGTAATTAAAAACACAAAGAAATCTTATTTTTAATTTTAAAAATGCATGAGCGCTAATGGAAATCTTGAACTTTAAACTCGTTTTTCTCAAAACTAGGATTTTGATACTTTTAACTTTGAATGCTTATAACTTTGTGAATTTTTCATCTAAAGGGGTCCAAGACCTCTCGAAATGTTCGAAATTTAATAAAAAATATGGTCATATAGATAAGTCCAATAGTGCCAAAGTGGGCCCTTTTCATATGGACGTACATACACATATACTGTTATTGTCACTTTCGCACTCATGGTCTAGTAAGAAAACAGACGTAAGGGTGAAGTCACGGAAATAAGGGTGAAGTCACATACGAAGGGCTAAAGTATCAGTGGATTATAATAGATTAATCAGATAATTGATCACATTAGAAAGTATTTTCTGATTGGTCTATTCTATTCCCCTGACCAGCAAGCATCCATTTTGAATTTTCCCCTCTGAACCAAGATTGAGCTAGTAAAATACCTTAGGTAAATTACTTGGTACTTTACGGCAAAATACCTAATAATTAATAAATTATCTCAATAATATTTTACATAATGTATTTTTTTGGAGTGGGGGTAAAGTACTGTATTTTACTTATGTGAAATACCTGTAAATTACGTAAAAAAAACCTCGTGTGACGCGTCACTGCACAACCCTGACCCCGAACTTGAATAGGCCTAAGCAGATAGAAATACGGTTACGGGACCAGAGCATGAGACAAAAAAGGACAGAAACAGTCTCTGTCCTTTATTATCTCATGCCCTGCTCCCGTAACCGTCTTCGTTGTGCGTTTGGCTTAACCTAATGGGCGATGATACACGATTATTGCCGAAATTAACCGATTTTGAAGTAACGTTTATCTCATCTGTCATTATAATTTTTAAACTTGTGTTTTTGATTATTATACTTTACGTTTATGAAAGTAAGTAAAATTGATTTATAAAAAGACATACTTCGTAGAATTTTAACAGTTTGGAGAAATCAAAAAATAAACACTTTTTCTAAGAAAAAAAAACTTAAATAATATCGCATTTTGCATTTATTGACATTTATAATTTATTAGTTTTTCTCGATTTATTTTTTATAGTAATTAAAATGTGTTTCAAAATAACGTTAAAACTATGAAACTTAAAATAAAGAACGAAATGTTTGACAATCATATTATCCTATATGATTATATATGATTGTTAATATTAGGTGCCCAAGTTTTTGAAACTGTTTTAAGTGTATTTAAAAAATTACTTTCAATTTATTAGGTTATACTAATTTATAAAATATATGATTGATAGGATTTTAATTTGACTATTTTTTTTTATAGCAGAATGTCATCTGATCCTGATTCTTCATTTACCAATGACAATCTACAAGAACAACCATCAACTGAAAACAAAATTCCACGATCTCCAGCTGTGGCTGCATATGAATCATATGCAGCTTGGAGAAAAAAAAAATTTCCTCCAAGAACTTTGGAATATAAAGCTGAGGATTACGCTCTTTCTACTGTACAAAATAATAATGCAAATCTCTTGGGGAAAAACCACTCAAACTCTATTGTAAAAAAGTCATCATATTTTCCAAATGAAGATCAATATTCTTCAGAAAATCAATCAAATCGGAACAATGCAGATTCAGTGCTGCCAAGATCTTCTTATTTTACCATAGATTCAAAAACTTTAACCTCGGAAACAAAAAATGACGAAAGAAAAAGAACATTTGTACCTACTGAGGATACTCGACAAAAATACAGCCCACAAATGTTTCAAGAAAATAATCAAGAATTGTCTCATCAAAACAATCCTAATATAATTAGAAGCTTTTCTTCGGGAAATAAAATTTCCAGAAAGGCTCAACATTATTTAAAACTACATTCTAATCGTTCAGATAATTCTTCGCCCTCAAGTTTAAATTCAGGGTACTCAACAAAAATTTCTAATCCTTGTAGTCCTACTTCTCAATATTCCAGTATTCCAAAAACTGTTCACGGAGAAAACGTTCAAAATTTCCATCAATTAAGACAATTTTCAAATGAACATGATCCTCGATTAAGTTCACACAATAGGGCTTTACAGCCTGTTAGACATAGGCCAGATCAGAGACATTCTTTTCCTAGTTGTTGTCCAGCAGAGCATAAAAATCGAGAGCCTGATAATGGAGAAATGGTGAAAGGACTCTTGAAATTAATTGACAATCAAAATGAGCAAATCAAGAATTTGCAATCTCAACTGGATCGCTTGCTGTCGATCCACGAGGAGGTTTTAAAAGAAAAATCAAAATGTAAATGTACAGAAATCTCTCGACAAAATCCTCAGATTTGTATGCAAGCTTACAATGCAGCTTTACTTACCAAAAGTGCTGCAATGACAACGGATAGTTATTCTAATCAAGCCTTTCCTACAATTGCCGAATCTAATCAAATATCCAACAATGAACCCACAAGTCGTCGAAATATCCAATTCGATGAGAATTCAAAGAAGGCGTTAATGGAGAGAAAAGTTTCTATTGGCGTAATGACAAGTTTTGAATTTACACTTCAAAACAATCCTTTTAATATTGATACAGAAAATCATCCACTAATTGAGGAAAAGCAGGATAAAGATATTTGCAAAGAAAGTATTCCTACCAACGTCGATCATTCCAAGAGAAAACAAAACTTATTTTCCCTAATGCCCAGTACTTTAGAAAATATAATTGAAGACTCCGAGAGTCATCTTTCTTCTAGTCAACAACCAAGCAGTAATTGTCTATCTTCCTGCAAAAGTGGATCTTTGCAAATTCAAAATGGAAGAAGCAGAAATAATGCTGGTTGTAATACTAACTATACGAATGATCCAAATCATTTTAATAAATCAAAGAGTCCAGACAGTTTTAATTCAATTCAAAATAGCTCCAATACTCCTAACTGTGTAAACAATAGAAATATTCAAAATAAAAAGGAATTTGCTGGACAAGTTACCGAATTTGGAAGCCAAAAGGATGCCAACCGTGATTTTTATAAACAGATTCCTTCACCATTAAATCAAACGGAAACAGGAAATAGAGTGAATACAGTGAAAAATGCAACACGTAGAAGATCCGATGAATTCAATACTCAGACTCGTACTCCAAATAAAGACGACCAGAGCAGTAGAAAAGAGCAGATTCAACCATTCTCTAGTGACAATATTAGAAGCGATGATAATTTTCAGGATGAAAGTCTGATCTTGAGTGGAGGTCAGTTAGAAGTTAGAGATCGAGTTCCTCCAAGTCCTGCGCCTAGTATTCATGTTGACATGCAAGAATATTCCAGTGAAGATGGCAGCGTTCTTACTAAGAAAACTCCTAAAGTTGGATGGACTTTTTATAATAATGTTTTGGGTCAGGTCAACCACATCCTGCAAAATTCTCCTCTTCAAGAAGAAGATCTACGCAACGGAAAGGGCCCCGAGTTGCAGGAATTGGATAAGAATGTTTTAATCGACACAGTAAAAGCGGCGACAATGGATCAGTTAAAAAAGCTTGGAATTAGCTTTGTCGACAACGAAACCAAAGAAGCAAACGCCAACAAAAAGTACGTATTTTCATACTAACAAGAATCAAAGACTCATCTTTTTTTAAGTTCGTCACCTATGTACAGATGTACACTCGGATCATAAAGTTTCAGTACATTTTATTGGATTTCTCTTACCTGTTTGGTTCACTTCAAATTCAAATATTTCTGCAAAGAATGCAGTAAGAGCTATCAATCAGAGATCGTTTGAAAGTTTATTAAATTTTAGGATAAAACTGACTAACAAGTAACACTACCCAAGTGTCAATCGCAAATCACATTGAGACTATGTGCGTTTTGAAGATAATTGGAAAATATTAGTTAAGAAATTTTTCATTTTGGCAGACATGATGTTTTAAGGGTTGTAAATAGGGGTTGAAATTTCTATTATAATACAAATGCAAAAAGCTCATTGACCAGACTAGTGGGATACTTAAAAAAAAGAATAATGGGGTGAAGTTATGGGATGAAAGGAAAGTTAATGATGAAATAAAACACAATGCTTCATTGTTTAAACAATTGTTGTTTAAACAATTATTGTTTAACAATTATTGTTTAAACAAATTAAGTATCCCACTAGTCTGGTCAATGAGCTTTTTGCATTTGTATTATAATAGAAATTTCAACCCCTATTTACAACCCTTAAAACATAATGTTTGCCAAAATGAAAAATTTCTTAACTAATATTTTCCAATTATCTTCAAAACGCACATAGTCTCAATGTGATTTGCGATTGACACTTGGATAGTGTTACTTGTAAGATCCAACCATTTTAATAAAGTAAATAAAAAATATAGTAAAGTAAGAGGTTTTTTTTTTGTAAAAATTGCGACTTTTAAATCTAGAGTTCAAGTCAATGCTAATTGAAGAACAGTTTTTTTAGATTTGATACTTTTACAATAGTAAAAGTAGTCAATAGTAAAATACTATTTCAAAAGTGTCAAATCTAAAAAAAAAAATGTCTTCAATTGGCATTCACCAAAAATAGGTACCAATTAAAAAACAGGGTTGATAAAAATCATAATTTTTTATTTAAATGAAAAATTGATTTTTTAAAAATATAATCAGTACATAAAATCTCCAAATGTTTATTTGTAAGTAGTTTATTAAAGAAATGAAAAAAAAATTTAAAAACAACACAAGAATGAAACATTGACATACTTATGTATAAAAAAGTAGAAAGTCTTTTCAAAAAAGTAAACTATTTACAAACATACTTTTAAATTATAATAATCTATAATAATAATCCGCAATTTCATTCATTCTTTCATTCATTCTGTCCACACCTGAAGTTGGTCGTTTTTCTATTCAATTGTTTTTTAATAATGTTTTGCTTCTTGGTTTTGAAATTTGTTATGTAGTTGAAAATAGGTTACGTTTTTCGTTTGTGTCAATTAGGTAAGTCCATTGTCTTTCGTCTGAGAACTGTTGCGGACTTATTTTAAAAAAAATATTGTTCCAGAACACTTGAAACTTTAATATTTGCTGGTTTCATTGGTCATAATATTAAGGGGTAAATTGTATTTCTTTTAATGCAATTATTAATCAAAAACCTTAAATTTTTGCATTTTTTTAAAAACATTATCATTCAAAAACTGTTTAATATTATCTATTGGAACTTACCAGAAACATAAAATGCTTAATTTTTAATATTTTATTGTTGATATTTTTATTAAAAAAGGATTATTTTAAAATAATATTTAAATTAGAAAAATTTTTACTTTGAAAAATTTTACAATTATTTTCAGCTTACAACTTTTTTACTGAACCTCCTACAAATTTCAGCTTTTGTAAATATTTGATTACATATTAATAAAATTTACTTATTATTAAAATTTTATGAACGTGTTTTACTTCGTTTTTGAGATATAAAATATTGAAATTTTATACTTAAAAAGGTTATTTCTAAAACTTGAAGTTAGTATAGACCAAGTTCACATCGCTCTATTCAACTTGTAATTCAAATTAGACAAGCATTATTACAACCTGCCTAAAGTTTAAAATATCAATTGAAAAATAGAAATCTAGATATTTATACCACCAGTTCTTTTCCATTTTCTCCATTTGTAGGAGGTTCCACAAAAAATTTGTAAGCTGAAAAGGATTGTGAAATTTTTCGAAGTAAAAATTTTTCTAATTTAGATATTATTTTAAAATAATCCTTTTTTAATAAAAATATCAACATTAATATATTAAAAATTAAGCATTTTATGTTTCTGGTAAGTTCCAATAGATAATATCAAATAGTTTTTGAATAATAATGTTTTTAAAAAATTGCAAAAATTTAAGGTTTTTGATTAATAATTACATTATAAGAAATACAATTTACACTATAATATTATAACCAATGAAATCAGGAAATATTCAAGTTTCAAGTGTTGTGGAACAATTTTTTTTAATAATATGTCCGCAACAGTCCTCAGACGAAAGTCAATGGACTGACATAACTATAAAATTGGTAAATTTTTAAAATAAACTAATAAAATTTTAATAATAGGATTAAAAAAGAAAACAAGATTAAAATATATACATTATGCAGGTATATAACCTGCTTTGTATTAAACATTTTTTTACATTTTTAATTTAATTTATGTTAAACAAAATTTATTTAAGTTCTTATTATGTAAAATTAAGTTTTTCTTAAATATTTTGAGTAAATTGAATATTGGTTTTTTTAATTCAGAAAATCTAATATTTCTATGAAATTTCATAAATGATTTGAAGATATGAAATAATAAAATTTTATTATCATTTATTCATTCATTCAGTCTTTGATTCTGTTTACACCTATCTCGAGCTTTTAATTAATTCTAAAAAATACAATAAAAATAATAATAAAGAATGAAATATTATGAATTATATCATTGAAAAATAAGCTATGCACAGGTTTTAAACATTGCTTAAGGTTTTCAATTACCTTTTTGATTATTTGCTTTCCTTTTGAGAACTTTTTTTTCTTTAGTTTAAGGGTCAAACCACTGACTTTCGACCAAAGGTGGTCGCTTACGATAATGATTAATTTATGCACTTTAATTATATTTTCATTAGATTCAAGACAGATATTTATTTTATTGCTAAATAATACCACCTTAAAATTCCGGAATTAACCCCAAAACACATTTTTAATCTTATATAAGTTTCTTCTGGATGATATTAAAAAATTAACACTTTTTACATATCTAAGTTTTTATAAAATATTCAACATATTAAATTTTCGCGAGGGTAATTTGCTCAGTTTATGAATTATTAAAGTTTAAAAATGTAATGAAAAAACCATATTTTTCATTGAACAAAATACACTCTTACATTTGTCGTTAAAATTATTGACAAAAATAATTTTGAATTTAAAATAAATAACAGATTGTCAAACTTTAGAGTGTATTTTGTACATTTTAAACTTGAATAATAATTCATAAACTGAGCAAATTACTCTCTCTAAAATTTAATATGTTGAAGATTTTATAAAAACTTAGATATGTGAAAAGAAATAATTTGTTAATTGCATCCAGAAAAACTTATATAAGATTAAAAATTTTGTGTTTTGGGGTTACTTCTCAAGTTTTAAGATGGTATTATTTAGTAATAAAATAAATATTTGTCTTGAATCTAGTGAAAACATGATTAAAGTGTATAAATTAATAATTATGGTAAGTTTGAATAATATTTATTAAGAAGGTTTCTAATAAATAGATTTTTAAAAATGGTTAAAAGTGACAGCCTTTTGATCAACTTTAAATTAATTTTATTATTATTCTTATCATTATTCATTATATACAAAATAACATTAAATAAAATAAATATTTGGATGTTAATTAAACATATTTTCTTTACAATATGAGAATGAAATGTTTTCTTTCTAAATAAAAAATATTTGAAATATGCATTAAAAACGCCAATTTTTCTTGACACTTGCTTCTTTAATTACAATTTACGGCTGGAAAATAAAAAAATTATCTAAAACAACTTCAGAACTTGAATTTAGACACATCAATAATACATATAATATGGGTTTTAATATTTATTAAAATATGTCAGCGACGAGCTTTAGTTGAAAGACAGTGGTTTGACTCTTGAAGCTTTTTTGCGCTATTAATTTTTAAAGAAAAATGGGTACTGCATTAAATTACTTTTGAAAAAATTTAGTATTTTTATCTAAAAATTATTATTTTTTATTGTGTGAGTAAATGATTAAACTGCTTTAATATTCAATTTAATTATACATTTAAAATTAAAGACAATTATAAATCTAATTATAGTTTAACTAGATTAACAGAAAATGAGATAGACTGAAATACAGTTTTTACTATAAAAGAATTAACTTTTTTTGGAAAGACTAAAATTATAAAATTAATCAGAAAATTTGGATTTATTTTAGTTTTAATGTATGTAAATTTTTTACAATTAAAACGTTTTTAGAAATTGGTTTAAGTTTGAAATTATTTTAATATGTATATTGTTAGAATTTGAAATTATTTAAAGTTGATATAATAATTAAAACATAGAATGATTAAAAATTGAAGCATTAAAAGTTTTTAATAATAATTGAAATTTATTAATAATAAAATTCAAATAATTCCAAGTTCCTAATAATTAAGAGGATGTGATAGATTGATCATTGACCACATGACCCACAAACAAAATTTTTCAGCGGTTTTCTCTAGAACTAAGTACTGAATATTTTTCAATGCAATTTTGTCGAATTACCTAAAATATCACCTGAAAGGTCTGCGTACCCCTAACTTATTTGGAGTTTGACCCAAAATTAACTGTTTGAGTTTTTTCTAATTTTGAACAATTTTATAAAATTAACTTTTTAGTCAAAATGAGAACACACGCTAGAGTCAGAAAGATCTTCCGGTTGATATTTTATATAATTCTATACTAAGTTTTATATAAAAATATTCATTAGTTTTATACAGAAAAATCGCTGAAAAATTTTGGCTTTGGGTCATGTGACTATAGACTATACTGACATCATTCTCCATCACAAGCTCTTAAAGTTTGA
This sequence comes from Ganaspis brasiliensis, assembly GCA_037103525.1. NCBI lineage: Eukaryota > Metazoa > Arthropoda > Insecta > Hymenoptera > Figitidae > Ganaspis > Ganaspis brasiliensis. The sequence goes on along the minus strand of JAZKLR010000244.1, from coordinate 1,433,796 downwards.
AACACATTTTAAAATTGCATTAATAAAATTAAATTTAAAATATTTAGTTTATAAATATATAATAAAGTTAAAATACATTTTGTTTACATTGTTGAGAATCAAAGTGAAATTGGATTATATATGTCTCTTAAAACTTTGGTTAAATATTAAAATTTTGCTTAATTGAAGTTTAAAATAATTAGAGTTTGAATCTATAAAAGTTGGAAAATATTTTAAATTTGGAAAAATTAAAATCTGTGTTGATAAAAGTTTTGACGATTAATTTGCACCTAGAGAAGTTAGTAATTGAAATTTATATTGTTTAAAGAAAATTTAAGAATAAGAAACTTTGATTAATAGACGTTTGGAACAATTGAAATTTGTATAGAATTTATTTTGAATATAATGTTAGTATATTTCAAAATAAATAATTCATTACGTTTTTCTCGTTTCCTTTTTGCTATAAACTTTTATTGTTTACTTTTTGATTAATCATTTTTTTGCATTTATGGGTCAAGAAATGCTAATAAACATTCAACTCAAAAAAAATCATACCTCTTTTAACAAACCTTATCTTTCTTATTAAACTGGACTAAAATAATAATTATATGTTAAAATAAAATTTTTGTTTAATTTGTTTAGGATCTAATAAAATTAATTTAAACTAAATCGGATTACTTTTATTATTTAAAAATTTTTTATTATTATTTTATAATTAAATCAATTATGTATTAGGATGTATATTAATAATAATAATTAACTTTTAAGAAATGCATTTGACGGAACAAATCATAGTTTAAAGAACAAAACTCTTTTTCTGATTTAATAAAATTTAAATAATAATTATGTAACAGTAAAAAATGAGTTATATTTTTATTTAATTTAATAATAAATTATCTAATACAAAAAAGTTCATACTTTTTATATTTAAATTAGTAACAAATGCAAAACGTCATTCTCGCGCGCTGTAGCGCGCGTATATTTTGCTAGTAAATAATAATAATCGCAAACTTTATTCTTTCATTCTGTCCACACCTGAAGTTTGGCGCAATAGATTTTTTTGTTTTAAATCAATAACTTTTGAAAAAATGCATTTTTATATTAATTATAAGATTTCTAATTTAATTTATTTAATTATTGATTCTCCTGAATCTAAATTTTAAATCAATTGACAAATTTATATAGTTTATTTTCAATAATAATACAATGCAATACAACAATTTACAATGCAAACGTGTCTTATTTAAAGCTACTTTACAGATTTTAATAAAGATTCAAAAAATTTTAAACTTAATATGAAAATTAATGAATATTTTATGTTATAATTTATAATAATATATTAATAATTTTCATAATAATATTTCGTTTTTTTAATTACTTCTAAAAACGACAATATAAATCAGAATAAAGAATGAAATATCATGATATAATTAGAAAAAAGCGAGCACTGTTTTCAAATATTTTTTAAGATTTTTAAATACTTTCTTTATAATTTATTCCTCTTTTAATCATTTATTTTAATTTGAAATCTTCTCTCTATTTTAAATAAAAATAAAGTACCAAATTAAATTTCTCCAAATAAATGTTGTATTTTTATCTCAAAATGCTTATTTTTTATTGGTAAATGATTAAACTTATTTAATTTCTAATTTTATTATAGGTTTCAAATTAGGATCAATTATAATTTTAATCAGTTCAATTGTAAAAACAAAAAATAAGATTGACTGAAATATAGTTTTCACTATATTATAGATTTGCCAAGCCCGTCAGGCTAAAGACTCATTAAAATCAAGATCAAGATCCCAAAATTTTCACAAAAAAGCGCTGATCACAAAAATCAAATACTTAAAATAATTTCATAAAATTAAAGAAAAATAACTATTTATTAATAGAAGTTTGAATTAATAAAAGAATTTAGAATCGATAAATTGAAATATTAATTGATTTGAATTATATTAAAGTTTGGATCGATTTAAAATTTCCAAATTTCTTTAAATTCTTATCATTAAATGGGTTTAAGTTTGAAACACCTAAAATATGCATTGTTAGAATTTGAAAATATTTGAAGTTCATAATAATTCTATGAATTAATCAAATTCGAACAATTAAAAGTTTTAAGTAGTTTAAGTTTAATATTACTAAAATTTTATAAATTCATAGTTCTTATACTAATTATTAAAGTTTGAAGCAATTAAAATTCGTATTAATAAAATCAAGTTTAAAATTTGTAATTTAATTTAATTTGTAAAGGTGAATGATTGGAAAAATTGTTCCCATGGATTAAATTAAAAATAAGTTATAAATTATAAAACTTTAGTTATATTTCAATTTTGATTAATTCAAGTTTGAAATATTTTCAATTTGAATCGATAGAAGTAAGGAATTTTTTAATTTGGAAGAATGAAAAAATATTGATAAAAATTTTAAAGAATGGTTTGTTATTAATTCAATTGCGTAAAAAAAATTAAAAATAAGGAATTCTTATTATCAAAAGATGTTTGGAATAAATTAAGTTTGCATAAAAGTTTAAATATATTTTGTTCACAACACTATTGAAAGAGAAATATTCTTACTTTTTGTAACATACAATAAATTTTTTTATTTTTAACTGGGCAAGAAAATTTAATTTATTTTTTAAAATTTATTTCTATTTATTAATTTGTAACAAATTTTAATAAATCAAAATTAATTCACAAAATTTAATCTGATAATATATAATTAATTTTATCTAAATAAGTTTATAGTTTATTTTTGGCATTTAAACTATATACTAGCCAATAAAATGCGCGCTTTTTTTTTTGCTTACAAGAAATAATAATAATCGCAAACTTTATTCATTCATTCTTTCATTCTGTTCACACCTATAGATAGATGTTTTTCTGTTTTAAATCAATAACTTTAAAAAAATGTATTTTTTATAATTTTATTGAATACAACATAAATAAGAATAGAAATGAATATTATAAAATTAAATTGAAGAAAGCGAGCACAGTTTTTCAATATTTTTTAAGGCTTTTAAATGCCGTCTTTATAATTTATTGCTTTTTTTGATAGACTTTCATTTGTTAAACTAAATATATTTTCGGTTGATATAAAAATTCCTGAAAATTTTAAGCGTAGAAGTTTAAATTGAATGATATTTAAATTTTTGGAAATTAAGATTTTAAATTGTTTCAAATAATTCTTAGGAAAAGAAGTCTGCATCAATAAAAAATTTAGAATCGGTAAATTCAAGTATTAATTGATTAAAGTTTGGATTAAATATAAGTTTGACTCTATTTGAAATTTCCAAATTTCTATAAGTTGAAATTAATAGTTTTTATATTTGCAAATGATTTCAGGTTCCATTGTTTCGAATTTTTTAAAATATTTTTAGACTCAAATATTGGAAATTGTAATCATAAAGTTTATATTAATTTAAGTTTTAATATTATAATACACATTTTTTATAATTTGAAGATTTAAATATTGGCTGAAGTTTGAAATTCCTAATTTAAATACGCATTGTTAAAATTAAAAAATATTTATAGGTCTATAATAATTTTAACATTAATTGATTGAAGCTTGAACCATTAAAAGTTTTAAATAATAATTGAAGTTTATTATTATTCAAATTTGAATAATTCATACTTACACATCTTATTTTAATACACTTTTTGCGCCTCAGATACAATAAAGATACCATAATATCAAAGTTTAAGACACTTTCAAGGCACTTGTTTTTAGAGTAAACTAATTAAAATTTGAAAGAATTTGCATTCATATTAAAAAAATCAAGTTTAAAATTTTTAATATAATTTAATTTGTAAAAGTTAAAGATGGAAATAAAATAAACTCATTTTTATTTTTAATTTCTAAAAAACACTAATTATTTCAATCTTTCACTTTTACAAATTGAATTAAATTAAAAATCTTAAACTTGATTTATAAATCTTAAAACTTTGGTTACCTATATCACAATTCATTTTGATTATAATTGAAGTTTGAAATAATTTAAATTAATAGAAGTTGAGAATTTTTTAATTTGGAAAAATTAAAATTTATATCGATAGAAATTTTTGAGAATGGTTTGTTACCCAATCGAATTTCGTATTGTTTAAAGAAACTTAAAAAATAAAGATTTCATATCAATAGAAGTTTGGAATAAAATAAATTTGCATAGAAAATTGTATTAATAAAAAATATTTTATTCAAAAAACTATTTTAAAAAATATTCTAATTTTTTGTAACGTACTATGAAAACTTTTTAATTTTAATTTAGGAAGAAAATCGGAGTTATTCTCTAAAATTTCTTTGTGTTTGTTAATTTATAGCACATTTTAATAAATAAAAAATAATTGACAAAATTTAATTTGATAGTATAATTAATTTAATCTAAATAAGTTCAGTTTATTTTTGTATTGAAACCACTGAAATAACATGATAATTAACAAAACGTTCAAATATATTACTAAAGAGAACAAAATTTTAAAATTAGAAAAATTGGAGAATTATTTTACAAATTGAACAAAAAAAGAATGAACAAAATTTTGGAAACCTTAAAAAAATTTTAAAAGAAAAGGATTCTATGAAACAGAAGAACGATGTTCAAATAAGAATATTTAGTACAAAGTTAAATTCACATAAGATAAAATAAAAGAATAAAAGCTTTTAAAAAATTAGAAAATTGGGAAATTAAAAAATGTAGATAAATGCATCAAATAAATGTTTTTAGAAATTCGTAATTATAAAATGAAAACTAAACAATTGAAAAGAAGAAAAAATGTTTCTTAGAAATGGAAAAATGATGAGAAAAATTAAACAATTAATTAAAACACAAGAAAGAACTAAAAAAACACAGTGAAACACCAAGAAAATTAAATAAAATAAAGAAATGTTTTTTTTCATAATCTAACAAACTAAAAAAATGAATAAATCAAGATAAATAAAAAGACCACAAAAGAAACTTAAAAATCTTTTAAAAAAAATCTTGCAAAAAATAGACAAAATGTAACATAAAATTGAATAAACTTACAAAAAAAAATGAGCGTATTTATTTGTAAAAATATGGAAATAATTATGAAAATCAACAAAACGAAAATTTTAGTGAATGTTATAATAACAAAATTGTGTAAAATAATGTTAAATAATTTGCTTAAAAAAAGTAAAATTAAAGAAAATCAACGAAATAAAAAGACAAATATATAAAAAAAAAAAATATATCAAAAGTAAAAGTAAAAAAAATCTTTAAATTTTGTAAAAATAAGAAATTATAAGATAAAAATTAAACAGTTTCGAAAAATTGAAATCTCTCAGAAATCTTGTAAGAATATTAAAAAAAAGGATTATTAAGAATATGGAAAACACCGTAAAATGGGGTTAAGTCGGCCTTGTAGGGAAAAGTCGGTCAGCATATTTAAACACTTTAAAGATTGGCTATTACTTTTTCTAAGAGAACATACAAGTTTTATAGTTTTTCTAGTTAGAATAAATGTTAAAAGTTAGAACAAATTGGAATATGAGGTAATTGACGTTTGGAATTTATATCATTATAATGACTTTAAAGATATAAAATTTTAATACTAGTTTTTGCTATCTTCATATCAAAAATTTGTAAATCGTAAGTATTTTGATCATCTGTATTAGAACAATTTTTTAAATTTTATAAAGATTAAAATATTAAATTTGAAGTTTTGAAAATTTATCCACAAATTTGTGATTTTTGTTTATGGTTTAAACCATACACAAAGATGTATTAAATGTATTAGATGTATTAGACATCCTGACAATTGTAAAGTTTTTTGATTTATATAATGATTTTAATGCAAATTTTCCATTGATTTTAATCATGCTTTAAATCACGATTTAAATCAAAGTGATTTAATAGGTACTCTGATAGCTATACTAAATCTAATATTATTTTATTCTTTACTTTGCTTTATCTTCAGATTCAGTCATTTATATACTTATTAATTTTATTTCAATAATTTCTTACAGAGTGACTTTTGACACATCGTATTACTCTCGACCAAATCCTGAGGTGAATATGATGCAAGGAACGAGTATTTTGACAGAAACTAACACGTCAATGCATATGAAAGCCTTAGCTATGAAATATTTGAAGGAAGAGCAAATTTCTGATGCAATGCAACATAAGCAAAAACGAGGTGCTTTAAAAAATCTCATGCTAAGTAATGTCCAAGGAACTACTAATATGTCGTTTGCTACAATGCGTTATTTACAAAGATATCAATTACTTCCGGAGAGCATGAACGGTTTAATGGAAGGTAAACAACTATATTTAAAATAACTTTTATTAAGGCACCATATTTTTTATATTTTCCATGTATACAGAGCAAAGTCTTTTCAGCTTCTATCTTTAAAAAATGCAATCTTCATTTTTACTTTTCTTGTAAAGAATTTTGGATTTAGTAGTGGCAAATTTTAGTTTGCAAATTCAAAAAACATACACATTTTGTGTCATTCTTTTTCTTATTAATTTTTATTCCTAATTTTAAAATATATAATTTCTAATTTAAAGCAATAGATATTTTTTAAAAAAAGTTTCATTGATGATTTTTATGGGGTGTCAAAGTTAAAGACCCAAATTTGGATAATGCTGTGCAACATTTTTTGATAAACAAAATATCTATCTATACAAAAAAAGCAAACTTGTACAAGTTTTTTAAAATTTAAATACAATTTTTCTAATTGAATCGTGAATTTCGAAAAAGGTTGAACTCGGATTTTTTTCAAATTTAACATTTTTGCATTATTACATATATTCATTGACGTTTCTTCAAAAGGAAAACTTCATCCGAGGTACTTTTAGCGGAAAAGAAAAGATTTATAATGAAAAAATGTTGTTTAGAAAAGTTTTTTTTTAAAAAATGTTGAATTGTTTTTGAACAATTTACATTTTCAAATTAAATAAATAAATAAATTGTTTCGCCGTAGTAAAACACTTTATTAATATACTTTTATAATTAAAACGATTAAATTTTTTTCATGAATTTCGAAAAGGGCTCAACTCTGACAGCATTAATATCAATATTCTTCAATACACTGTCATTAAGGACAACTATTTTATCATTTTCTCATGTAATATAGCATCTGGTTAGTATGAAATAAAGCTAGATTCTTTTAATTAAAGCTGTTTAAAATAAACAGTTTTTTGTGTCCCCTGTAAAATTTCAGAAAACCGAGTTGAGCCCTTTTCGAAATTATTATTTACTGTGTTTTTAAAAAGTTAATGAGAAATAAAAATATTCTAGTCTGAGTTAAATGTTTATAAACAATTTTCAACCTAGGTAAAATTACAGTTCTTAGAAAATTTTGGATTTTGTTTGTCAGAATTCTTAAATAACTTAACTTTTTTATCTTACAATTTTTATTCAAATGAATTAGAATTTTAAAAATTTTATATACCACCGTAATAGGATTTATAGGATTTATGTATGCCACAATTACAACTTAACAGTACCTGGAATAATTTTGCAGAATTTTTGTTTAGCACAATATTTAGTTAAAAGAATATTTTATTCAATCAAATTTTCGTTTTTCATAACTTTATATGACAGAATTGTTATTTTGACATACGAGACGCAGACGAAGCCAACGAGCCAAAGGCGAGTGGCGAACGTCGAAACCGAGTATTACAAAATTTTGCAAGGCGAAAGAAGCTTGCCTCCGAGGTGCACATAGTGCTTTATGTAACAAAAGCATTAAAACATCACTGACAAACTTTTGTCGCGACAGTTACGACTTTCTGTTGATTTTAACTTAAAAAAAAACCTTGTAATATTAATTTATTAACCGAATTTAAGTTTAATTTAATTCACCAACGCAAACGAACACGAAAATAGTGATAACCTATCCACAAATACAATTTTTAGGTTACGTCCGATATGTTAAAAAAAACAAATAAGATCGAACTACTTTCATAAGGAACACAATGATGGCATGGCAGCACTTTATTTCAAATAATAAATGATATGATAAAAAGTTTTAAGACTCTAAATTGTTAAAAATGAATTAATGCATATGTGCAGATTATGTATAAAATCACTTTTTAAGTACAGTACGTAAAAGTAGTTTTTTAAGTAGTACGCACATGCGCAGTCGCAGCCAATCGCAGAAAACTTATAAGTTTTCATGCTTGAGTTATAGAAAATAATTTATTTAAGGGATTAGTACCACATCTTTTTTCAAAAAAATCGATTTTCTAAAAACTGCAGATTCTTCTAGTATATATATGTAGAAATGGTGTGAATTTTTGGTTTTTTTTTATTTTGGTTGGAAACTTGGATAACGTATAGAAAAACGAGTTACAAAATGTAAGAGTTTCGCGACCCACAGTAGTTTTAAGTGCCGAAATCATTACCAAAAATTGAAAAAGTAATTAATCCTGAGTATTTCAGAACCAGAGTTAACAAATTTCGTCAAAACTTGTGAACTGTAGACATTTTTAAACAGTAAATTGCATATTCCGACAAGTAAGGGATATTTTCTTGAAAGAGAACGTGTTTTTTTAATTCGCTTTTTCTCAAGACAACGTTTCTTGACCTGGCGGACATCCTAGAAAAAAAAAACTATTTCACAGATCGGGCTAAAATTTTGACGGCTTATTCTACACATGTACGGCTATCGAGTGAACCAAAATTATAATTTTTTATTTATTTTTTATTCATGTTTGCTTCCTCATAGAGGAAGCTTTGTGATCGTTAAGATTTTCGATTTTCCAAAAATAGTCTAAATCGACTCATTTTCATCTAAAAAACGTAAATTTTCATTCCTAAGCAAATGTCCAGATGTATGTGTGTGTGTGTGTGTGTGTGTGTGTGTACGTGTGTGTGTATAGCGTTTTTTGTCGCCAGGATATCTCGAGAACGCTTCAACGGATTTCAATAAAATTTGGATGACTTTTTAAGCTCGTGAATATCTATATTTGGACACAGGGATTTTTGAAAATACCCAATCAAATTTTGTTGAGCACCTTTTTTCATCGAAAAAAACCGTTTTTTGCCAAAATTTTTTTCCAAGCTAAAAATACAACTTAATGAATAAAAAAATCATATTCCTTATCTCAAAACGAATCGATTGACCTATATAACTTTTATAATTGATCAAAAATTCGTAAATTAATTGATGTTTTTTCATTTTTTTGCACTTAAAATTCCTTTTTTTTAAAGAATTTCTCGAATTAAATTTTATATTATTAATACATTGCTTTTTCTATAAGAAAGCAAATTTGTTTGTTAGCTTTGAAACAAAATATCCACGAAATTGACATAATTTTCACCTAGTAAAATAATGATAATAATAATAATAATAATAATAATAATATTACTAATAATATTAACCCTCAACTGCTAGACTATCGGGATTTAACGTAACTGCTAGATTGGGTCTACGGGACCCGAGCGATTTTCAAACGCTGATTGCTCAGAGCCTTATGAACATATCAGGACGTCTGTTTTTTTAAAACTTATTGCCAGAACCTGTAGAATAAGAATATCTAGCTTAAATAAATGTGTCTTTAATATTTTTTTAAATATTTCAAGAAATGTAAAGATACTTTTTTAAAAAGTCGTTTTTTTCAAATAGCTATAGTAACACCAAAAATAGACATAAATAAAATTTCTAAGTGGATTTTTAAAGCTTTAAACATGTACCTTAAGTCTGTTTAAGCCATTTTTTGATTGGTTGAAAAAAACATATTTTTTGGGAGAAATGAAAATCATCAAATTTGGTTCATTACACTGAGAGAAAAAAAAGGTTACTACAACGGAGGAAACAAGTAGGAATTGCCTGAGTGACTCGGGTAGTAGAACTCAAGTTAACGCAACTTGGGACTCCGGTAAATACTGCTTGGGTCTCAAGTCGACGTAATTGGAGACCCAAGCAGTATTTACCGGAGTCCCAAGTTGCGTTAACTCGAGTTCTACTACCGGAGTCACTCAGTCAATTCCTACTTGTGTCCTCCGTTGTAGTAACCTTTTTTTTCTCTCAGTGTAAGTGGAGTCAACTGAGAAATTTCAACCCATCGAAATATATGTTACTTATCGGTGCCAATTTTTTTTCTGGGACTATTTTCGATGTAAAAGAATGCCATATTATCAAAATTAAAAAAAAAAATTTTTAATTTTTTATTCAAATTTTTTTTTTTTTTTTAATCTTGATAATATGTCATTCTTTTACATCCAAAATAATCCCAGAAAAAAAATTTGCACCGATAAGTAACATATTTCGATGGGTTGAAATTTCTCAGGTGACTTCCCTTAAATAAAGAGAAACCACATTATTAAAAATTCATGTTTTTTTAATTTTTGTTTTTATTAACTTAAAATATTTAAAATATTATTAAATTATTGCTTCCTCTATGAGGAAGCAAATTGTTTTGCTTCCTTGGAAGCGAAGTGTCCATGAAATGGACAGAATTCACACCTAGTTTAAACAATTTACATTGAAAAAACAAGGTCAAAAATGAAATAATTCCGCCATTTTGTTTTTTTTTCATCGAAAAAATTTCATCGAGGTTCACATGATAGCGACAAGCTTACTTTTCAAGAAACTACTTGATTTTTATTTTTTAGTTTACCTAAACTTAAGATATCGTGTCCGCCAATCACAAATAGGAGTATTTTCAGGCGGCTATGACAGTAAGATAATCGTTAATAAACAAGGAATAAGAATTTTTTTTTAATAGCTTAAAACCTTTTCTTTAATGTAAAAAAAGTTTAAAGTAAATAAAAAAAATTTTGTAATAAAAAAAATGTTTAGTAAAAGTCACTGAGATGTGGTACTAACCCCTTAATGAACAAATTGGTGTTAAAAATAAATTTGTTAAAACGTAAATTCACGTTAAAAAGTTATCTTATTTTCTTGAAAATTGTTCATTTTCGATTTTAGAAGTATTTGAGAGATTTTTAATTTTAATTATAATATATTTCATACAAATTTGTATTTGTACTTTGTATTCGTTCAAATTTACAATTTTCTTAAAAAGCTACAAATTAACTTTGCGTGTGTGTTTGTGTGTGTGATTGGCTGTAGTTTGAACGCATTTAAATAAGATTTGGTATGGTTATTTTTACTACTAAAATGTGGAATCAGACACAAGGGTTTTTAAAAACATCAAGTAAACAAATTTTTATTAAATTTCTATTTTTTTAAAAATTCGTTTTTCTTTTACGTTTCTTGACAACTTAATATATTAAAAAAACTTGTTCATTGATACAGAACAATTTAATTACATATTAGTTTAAGTAATTAGAATTTATTTCTTTTTCTTTCTTTTTTTAAATCATTGTGTAAACGCATTTTGGGGGTCATCCATAAATAACACTTACAGGGTGGCCACAAGATTTAGTTTATCAATTTCCCTGTCATTTTACTGCCTTTACAACCAAATTCCATGACAAAAATTTTTTTATTCAGAGCAAAGACAAAAATCTGCCACAAATCAAAAATGAACCAATTTTAATGTTATTTTCTTTAAAATACTCATAAATATTTGTACTATAACGCTTAAGTTGGTACTCAAAAATCAAGACTTTTAATATTAACTAAAAAAAATGTTAATAACTTTAAAAAATATAAAAAATCATTTTTTTAGAGAGTGATTTCAAGGTATTTCGATATAATCACTTCAAAAGTTTTCATTACATACTTAGAATTCGTTTCTATTGTAAAATTAATTCGTCACTATTGGCCTAAAATCCTAATTCAATTTAGAATGTTTACAAACAATTTTTAGATTGTCTAAACAATCTTAATTAACAAATAAATAACTTTGAAAATTGTTATTACTTATATTTTCTTCTTTTGTAAAATTATTTGATTATTATTGGCATAGAGTTTCATGGTAGTTTTGAATACTTACCAACTATTTTTAAATCGTATAAACAGTTTTAGTTAACAAATAAATAACCTCAAAAGATTTCTTAATTATTATAGTAATTAATTAATTAATTTAAACAAAGAAACGAAATCTAAGTAAGGAAAGTTTTTGAAGTTATAAATTTATTTAACTAAGATTGTTTAAACAAATCAAAATTGTTGGTTAGTAACTAGAACTATTTAAAAATAGTTTAGATAAATTTTGTGTATAAAATATATAATTTACTTTGGTGTAAATAGTTTTTGGTATCGAAAAATGTTAAAATTACTTTCTCAAAAAATAATTTTTTACATTTTTAAATGAGTATTATGAGTATTTTCAAAAAAAGAAAAAATTGATTCATTTTTGAGTTGTCTAAAGATTATTGTCCAAAAAATAGTTTGACCGCACTATGGTCCGTTTCAATTTCTTTAATTTCCCTGACAAAAAACTTTTTTCCCTGTCATATCCCTGACATTACTGACTTTACTGACATGTGGCCACCCTGGACTACATGGGGGGGTCTGAGTCAAAGTTACGTAGCTTTGTATTAATATTATTAGTTAATAAATATTTTATATTCCTTTCTGAATACTAATAAGTAATTATTACCATTATATGTTAAAGGCCGTCTTTAAATTATGTCACCCCTCCCCCTTTTTTCAACCCCCTCCTTCTTGTTGCAACTTGTCACATATTTTTCAACCCCCTTAAAGGTTACGTCGCATCTTCTTGACCCTCCCCCCTCACCCTATTTTATATAATGTTAAAGAAAATATTAAAATTTTTTTACTATACACTTTAAAGTGTTGACATTTCTTTTTAAACTCTTTGAAACTACTAAATTTTAAAAAAATATAGAGCAAAATTTGTGAAACAAAATCTGTATAAACATTTAACACATAAAAAACATAAATAGTGTGATGTCACATTACAGTCGACCCCCCTTCCCCTTGCCACAAAATCTGCAAACGCCCCACCCCCTACCGTGTGCCATAAGGCAAGGAGGGAGGGGAAGAAAAATAAATGAAAAAAAAAAAATAATCGTGTTCCTTGCTTTAAAAAAATTCGATTGGTCTATATAAAGTTTATACTTTGTCAAAATTTGATGGAATAAAATTACAATTTTCAATTTTTATTTAAATTAACTTTTTCTTTCCTCCATGAGAAAATTACTATTTTTGCTGACAGTATTTTTGAAACAAAACGTCCATGAAATAAACATAATTTTCAGCTTGTTATATTTATAATTAATTGTAATAAAATGCAATTTTTTGTATCTTTTAATTTGTTTAGACGAAGGCAAAGAAAATTTTGAAATGCCACAAATTTCTGAAAACCCGGAACCTGTGTTGCAAAAAGCAAGGATTAATTTGCAAAGCAGACCAGCGATTGCTCAGACAACGAAAACAAGCTACCCTAGTAAAATTTTGGACATTTCAACATTGAAACAGCAGCCAAAACTTTTATGATACAAGTGACAAATTAAGATTTTAATAATAGTAATGATTATGTCCTACTGATTAATTGAACTTTGTTACCTAATATTAACTTTTGTACAATAATTAAAATGTTATAAAAATATTTTTTTATTATTATATTAAGAATTTTTACAAATAAATAATAATAATAATTTTTTAAGAAAACATTCAGTGTATATTTTTAATAAACTTTGTTAGTTATTTTCTAAAGCAGGATTTAAACTAATGTGATTTTAACGATTATAATCAGTTTAAATTTGAGTTAACTCAGCAATTTCAGAATCCATTCGACAATCGAAACTCAGTTCACTTAATTTTCATCTGAAATTACTTCCATTATTGAATTCCCTTCTAGTTTCCTCTAAAATGATTATTGACTTTAGAAGTGATGGTAAGAATAAACTATTCACATATCTCAATATTTACATATAATAATAAATGTCAGGATATAGAAGATACCTACATTTTTGCTAACATTTGTCTTTTATTATCAATGGAATATATATTTAAATTTGATTAATCTTGAATTCAAATAAATTTAGAAAGATTCATTATTAGTTTTGTTTAATGTAATATGTTCAATAAAAAAATATGATAATTATTATGTGTTATTTTAAAATATAGAATACGAGCAAAAAATATTGGATTTTATTCTCACAGCATCCAACTAGGGAAAGAGGCGCAGAATCGGAGAACTCAGTTTATTCTTGGGGGTGGGATTTCTACCCCAATCTCTCTCGACGCGTGTGAATTGGACGTAACTGTTCCACATACGTCATACCATCACGCTCGAGTATTGATATCATCATTTTGGTATGGATAGAAGTATGTATTTTAAGCTGGATTTCGTTTCTGAAACAAGTGGAAAGTTCACCTCAATACTCTGAAAGGCATGAAGTGTGTACAAGTTAAGAACGAATCAAAGAATTTTAAGATTATTTTTAAAAAAATCAACGAAAACCATTAAGGCTTTAAACGAATAATGAGGACGATGGTTCAAAATAAACGACATTTACCAAAAGTTCGAATGACAACGATTTAGACGATCTTGAATTTAATATGAACTTGTTGCTTTCGATGAAAAGCAAATTCAAAGGGACTGAGTGGATGTTGCTACATGTTATCTGCAACCTAACAACAATTTTTCATAACTGTACTGTAAGTTTCGAGTTGCCTTTTATGGAAATCGGACAGCAATTCTGTCAATCAAGAAATAAAATTAATAGACTTATTACCCAGTGATTTATTGATATAATCACATTTTTCGACAAGTTGACAGATATAGTAGTTTATAACAAATAATAATTATCAGTTCATTATCAATTGCTATTCTGCAAATCTTGTTAGTATTTTTATAGTAACAAAATTTACTTGAGACATTGTTAAACGCTGAGTGATTAAAGATCAAGTTTGACATTTTTTAATATGGATAATATTAACGAATTCGACATTAGACTTGAGAAGGAATTTTATTATGCTGGTGAAACTATTCGCGGTCATGTTATCTTGCACACAACTGAAAACTTCAAGCTGAGATGTACGTATTTTTATCAAATTCCCATTAATATTACTTGCTTATTTTTTATCTTCTCTTACAATGTTTCTTTAATTTCTTAGCTGTGAGAATTTCATTACGTGGACAAGGACACGCTGAATGGAAAATTATGGTCAGTGGGGATCGAAGAAATGTGAAAGATGATCAGTATTTTGTTGACGAAAGAATTGTAGTTTGGGGACATGGTAAGCAAAAAAAAGAAAAATGTTTTTAATTTCAATTTTAAAAATTAATTAACTCTTTTTAAATTTTTTTATTTTATAAATTGAAAATTTACATAATTACCTATTAATAGTAAAGAAAAATCATAATTTGTAGTTAAATTAAATTAAATCTAATTAAACTCAACAGACAATTCAGAAGGACCGATCCCAATTCTTCCAAGAGGGAAACATCAGTTTCCTTTTACGTTCAATTTACCTGAAAGTGCTTTGCCTTGCAGTTTTGAATCTCGTACTGGTTATATTCGATATTATATTAAAGCTACAGTTGATAGACCATATGCCAGTCCTCCACAAGGTCTTAAATATTTTACTCTTATTGGGCCTCATATCGACTGCATGGATGAACAATATTTGGTAATAATTGTGTTAAAATTAAAATTTAGACTTGTTTTAATTTTAGTTTATTTATGTACCTACCTTTTGTATTTCAGAAACCAATGATTGGATCTGAAGTACATACATCCTGTTGCTTTTGCTGCAGAAGAAATCCTGTTGAACTTAGCGCACAACTGGAGAGAAGTGCATATGTTTGTGGAGAGAGTATCAAACTTCGAGCTGCGCTGGATAACAGAGGATTAGAGCAAGCTTGGCTAAATGTTAAATTAACCCAGGTAAATGAGTTAGTAATTTAAGCTAGAAATTCTGTCGCATGTTAAAGCACAAAACTTTTCAAATAATAATTAGGGAATTTTTTAAATAGTTAAATTAGAGATGTAATGTATTATGTATGTATATTGACACAAGCGAACTAATTTTAGTACAGTAAAATTAGTCCCTTGAGAAGAGGACAACACAGATATTAAATAAAGAAACTTTAAAAGGTTTTTTAATGTTTCCACGATCATGTGTAATGTGCCATCCTCGTCAGAATTCATTAAAATTGTAAATGTTAAAATATCAGCATAATAAAAAAAAAATTGTGTAAAAACACTGACATTAACGATAACCAAGGACAGACATAATTAATAAACACAATAATTTGACGTTTTGGAGCAGAAAACCGACATTCTTCTCAGAACTTTATTCTACAAAACAAAAACAAAATTTTTTTAATTACAAAATAAAAAAATCAAATTGATATTTAATTGAAAACAAATTAATCAAATCAAATCACCAAAAAAATTACAAAAAAAAAAAAAATCACGATATTTTACAGAAAAGAAACATATAATTATGTTCATGCAACAATTTTAATCTTTTTGGCTCCGAAACTTTAAATAAATTAATATTCTTAATTATGTCTGTCTTTGGTGCTCGTTAATTTGAAAACATATAGAAGAATCGATAAAGATTTTAATGAAATTAAAATTAAAAACTCTTGATTTATGATAAATAAATAAATTTAAAACAGGGGCGGCTTTAGGCAAAGTGTTCGGGAGGGGCGATATATGGGATAGAAAGAGATAGCACCCACGTAAAACCGCCACTGATTTAAAACCAGCACAGTTTTTAAACATTGTCAACAAACATCAAACATGAGCCTACAATTTTAAATATACTTGAAATAATATTGACACAAACGATATTTAAACAAAAGTAATAATAAGAATTAAAAGTTTTTAACAGAAACTAAATTTCAATTTAATTTTGAATTCATCACTCGGCATCAGTATTTAATATAGTAAAATAATGTTTTAATTTTTGTTTCGACCTGACTCGGAGAGATCGATATTATCACCTTTATTATTAAATTAGTATTAATTTGAGTTTAGAAATGACAGAACGATTATATCTAATATAGTTTTAGTGATTCTCTTGTATTCATAATTGTTTCTTCTCAAACTTTTCTGCAATATTGTATCATATAAAACATTTGTCACAATTTTTACATTGAATTGCGAATAATATTTAAAGTAACCAACTTATCTAATTGGTTCTTTAGATATTTTAATCACATTCCTAAGGGACCTTATTATTTAATTTATAATTAGAGAATCTCACTATTTTAAAATGAAACTGTTAAAATTAAAAAAATCTTTTTTCAGTATGTAGAATTCTTCATCGATCGGGGTGTACTGGGCGCAAATAAAGAGCTACAGAAAGTTGTTTTGGAACACAAAGGAGAGCCAGTTTTGCCAGGTACAGCCGTCAAGTGGGATTCTGCGAAAACAATGGTTCTTCCTGTTTGTCCTCCCACGCTGATAGGAGTTTGTCGTCTGATTCAAATATATTATGTATTAAAGGTAATGCTCCATAATCTGCAAAACAACATATATAGTCCATACATGTATGTGTATATTAATACATCAATGAGCCAAAGCAAATAATGATACTCAATTTTCATAATTCAGGTCAGTGTACAGCTGGAAAAATCTGGTGAAGATATGCAAATGCATTTTCCAATAACTGTGGCTACTGTTCCTTTTAGGATACCAAATATCACAAAACAACCGCAAATCAAATATGGTTTGTAATTACTTTATCTTTGCATTTTCTTTCTTAAAATGAATTTTGCACTTATATTTGAAAAACTATAAAATATAATACAAATCCCGGTAAGAAGAGGTTGAATTTAAATAAATAAAAACATTTCCGAATGTCGTGGAATTTCGAGCCTTTTCAATTCAATCTAATGTCGTTTTTGGCCTTTGACGTTTTAATAATTCTTTTAAACAGCATTCATTTAGACACTTATATATACAATTTTAATTCCTGATGAAACTCGAACACATTTTAAATCTGATACGTTAGTTCATTTTAATCAAACATAATTAAAACGGATTAAAATATTTAGAAATATTACCAATATTAAGATCGCTTTCTATTCAAAGCCATGTTGTTTTTGGTCTTTTTCGTAATCATTTTAATCAACCTCTTCTTGCAAGTATCAAACATTCTTTTTCTGTTAGTGAAAGTTAACATTTTTCAAGTAATATCATTATGTACTAGCAAAAGGTACCAGTCGATCTGTCTTTTTTATCACTGCCAATTTCTGTTATTGCCACACTGAGAAAAATGGATGTTTACCCGTAACGACTGGATATTAAGCGTTAACATCTGGATGTTAAGCGTTAGCATCTAGATGGTCAGAGTTAACATCCAGTCGTTAAGGGTAAACATCCATTTTTCTCAGTGCAGACATATAAATTAAAACTTTTTTTTACGAGTTTCAAGAAATTGAAACTTTGTGAAAAAAATTGACTTGTTCAGTTTCTGAAACAGATATTTGAAAACTATTTTCAAACTGATTAATTTGTTAGTATTAAAACTAGGTACCGTCAAGTGGGGCTATTTTGTGCAAAAAACCGCTCTTTTTCCACTCTATGCTTTATTAAAATTCAGAATCTGAAAAAATAAAGAATTTATCTATTCAGTTATGTTGTAGACATCCTTCTAAAGGTGTCCTATGAGTTAGCCGACAAGAAAAAAATTTTTTGTCTGAGTTATAGAAACTCAAAGTTGTGCACAAAATAAACCCCATGGTGGGGCTATTTTGTGCATCAAAGTTTGCTTATTTATAAAGTTGTGTAAACATTTTTTTTAACGTTTTTGCTGTATGACGTATTATTTCCAGATATTTTAGAGTACAATAAAGAAAAACAAAGCCAGAAATATTTTTTTCCTAGGAATTGTTAAACTAATTTGAAACTAAAACACTAAAATTTCACAAAAAAGTAGATTTACAAGAAAAGTTATTTCTTAAATTTCTTTAAGAAAAATTTACTTAAAATAACTTTTATTACACTTCTTCAGTTATTGTAAGAGAAAAAGTTTCAAAATTAACTTGAAAAGCATGTAATTATTAATGTTACTTTTTTGAGGTTTTTAAGGCACCATATGTAAAACTGAAATTTTAAGCTCATTTCTTGTATTTTATAACAAAAATAAGACAAAAATGTTTCAAAACGAAATTCTAAAGTAATTTATACTAACTACAAAACAAATTATTGAAAAAAATGGGATTTTAAAGAATGCACAAAATAACCCACCAAATCCTGGTTTTTCAGTTTTTTACAATAAAAATAAAAAAAAAAGTTAGTTACAATAAAAAGTTAGCGCATCACATATACATCATTACAACTAAATGGTCAACAAGTATTATTAATACCTTTAGAAACACTTTTAAACTTCCGGAGATCTGAACAGAATTTTGAGCAGTTTGAAATTTTTCTGCTTGATCTTCACAATTTTACGATTTTTTTTCTGATTTCTGATAAAGAATTGAGTAAATTGAGTAATTGTAGTCTAGATATCAGAAAATATTTATACCAAGTAGCAAACTTAAGCAACTGAATATAAATATTTTATTCATTAAGAACCTGGCGTGCTCAAAATAGCCCCAAGACGCACAAAATAGCCCCACTTGACGGTACTTTTAACTAGAAAATTCTAGTTTTAATTCATTTTGAATTTTGATGGTGACATTTACCTATATGTGACGCGTTATGAAGAAAGCAAGAAAGGAATCTAAGAAGCAAAAAATGTTAGGTTATATTTAGTGTAATAGTTTTACCTTGATAAAAAGTTCCTTTTTAATTATGTTAAATCAAAATCAGTTTTTATTGAATATTTTAAAAGCAATGAAGACCTTAACATCAATGTTTGTATTAGGAGTTGATCTTCTTTGTGTATTTTTATTCAAAAAATCACAAACATAACCTAAAATTTGAAGCTTCTCAGGTCCCTTTCTTTGTAGCGCGCCAAGTTTAAGCTTCAATATTTTAATAAAATATAATTTCTTTTATTTAATATAAAATTAAAATCTATTTTTACTTACTTCACAGGTTTGATCAGCCTTAAATGATTAAAAATTTTAAGTATTTTTTTAATTATATAATAATATACACACTTTTAATAAGTAAAAATAGATTTTTACCATAGGCATATATTTTTATTGTAGATCTTAAATAACTGAATTAAGAGGTTCAATTTTGAATTATTTAAATTTAGAAATAGCAGCAGAGCACGTGGAAGGTGGTTGTTACGTTGGTCCAGAGTTTTTATTAGGACAAGTTTACGATGGTTCTGATCATTTGACACAGCCATCCCTGATTCTCTACAGGCCAGTTTACGTTTGTATTTCTGCTGAAACTCGAAGATCTCTAAATCGTTAAAACTGACTTCAACGCACTGATGAACAAATTTCCAGGGTAAATCGCGTGAGAGATTTAAACGAAAGTAGATACTTACACGAAATTTTCACAGACAATATATACAAATGTTATCGTAATATAGTCGCGTACGAAAGAACCAATTATATTTCATAAAGACACAGCCGATTAAAACTCGAGTTCGTGGGTTAGATAAAAATTGTATTTTAAATACAAAACACCAAACAAGTTGCATTTGAAAAGCTTTTAAAAATATGGAAGAATAAACCTTTATCACCTTTTGAATCTTTTAAAGAAATTTTAAGAGAAAAGTATAAGATAAAAAACAAAATACATTAATCAACTAAAAAGATGGGTTAAAAAAATCAATGATTCTAATTAATGATTTAAACTTACTTAAAACGCTTATTAAATATGTTTGTTCTTGTTGCCAAATCGATAGAAAGCTACAGATAATTTTTAACACTTTATACACCTTTATTGTCTTTTGATAAATTTTATTACTTACCAATACATACTTTTTAACAAGATTTTCTCTTCTTTTTATTACTTACTTTTAAAACTTTTTGTATTTTAATATTTTTACGCAATTAAATACAGTATTTAACGAAAGAGTATTAACACTAATATTTTTTATTATAATAAAAACATAAAACTCGAAGCTCTTTTAAACAAACTGATGTATTTTAAATTTATTTAAACATAAGAAAGAAGAGAGGATAATTCAAGTTTTCAATAAAAATAAAAAATTAAACTATGGTAATTTGTACATTTGTAGAACTCAATATTCCTAAATTTCAATTTTTTGTTGATAAACCATTGGTCTATTATAATTAGTTTTTAATTAAATATTTTTGTTAGTGATAGAGTAATGAACTTTTATCTTTTATTTGTAGCAAGAAAATAAAAAATTATCAATGAATCGTAATTGTAATTGAGAAAGAGCGACTTTTTGTACTCGCATCAAAGGCCTTATTTCCAACGTTTTATCGATTACAGTCTAGTCCTGTTTATTGTTCGAATCATATATTTTAATTACCAACAAGTGATTTTGAAACGAATATTCATAAGATTGAAAGCACAAGTAGTCTAGTTCAGATCAATCAGTAATAATTTTGTAGAATAAACATTACATAAATTTATAAAAAGGTAAAAAAAAATGAAACGAGTAAAATATTGTTAATAATAAATGGACTAAGTGCACGTAGTACAGTGTAAACTGTCAATTTATCGTGTTAAAACTTAAATACTAAAATTTATATGCTTAACCGAAAACTGTCATTCGAATTGACAAGTTGTTGTACAATTTTCACATTTATTGGTTTTCCATTTTTAAGCCTTTTACTTAAAAGAAAAACAACAACAACAACAGTTTATTTATTTGATTGTTACTGTGCACTGCATGTTACCGTTGTAAAATCTTTGGCCACTTACAATTTTTAGAGAATTGTACATGAGTAAGCCACTTGAAAAAGAAAATCTATTTGTAGATAGTGTTGACTTATAATATACCTATGTAAAAGAAGTGTGTTAAAAAACAAATATTAATTTAAACTAAGTGTCAAACACAGAGCCCTGTAAAGTTTTTTGTAATAAAATCAAATACTCATTAAATTTCTATCTATAAAAAAGGGCCTTGTGTTTAAACAATAGAATTCCATGGTTGCCGCGCCGTATGAAACAAAGGAATTAACAAGGAATTAAGCACTTATTAAAGTTTTCTGCCAAGCACGGAGTTTTAAAAAATGTCTGAATCGAATAAACACATATGGCTGATATATCTGTTATGTGCATATCTGTTAAAACGACAGAAAATCCAATCGTTACAAATGCTGTTGCTAATCACATGCCTTTCGTTACCTTTATAAAATTGTAAATGATTCGTGTACAATAAATGTTTATACATAAATCACATTGCTCTTTATTTTTTTGCAATTCACCATCTTTCTTAATTTTTTTTCTATAGGGGAGTGGGCCCCAAGATGGACATTTCGTATAAAATTTTTGTTTAAGGTGACAGCGCCATATGCTTTCTGTCATTTTTGTTGTTTGTATAGACGAACATTTTGATGTACATTTGAAGAAAAAAAACCAGTTGGTTTTTCTTCTACACATACCACGTAATTTTGTGTCTAAAAAAGTTTTGGAACAGTTTTTTCTCAAGTTGGTAAAGTTATTTAAATTTATGATTTAGAATGAGTACTAAACGTTATAATATTCTTTATTTATCGTATAATAATATTCTAAAATGATTTTACTAATTCAGTATTCATATATATATTTTTACTGGGGATTAAAAAATGGTTTCATGTACCCTAAGATCGACAGGCCTAAAATCTCAATGTATTTTTTTGCATATTTTCGATTTTATACTTTTTTCAATAATTTTTTGAGCCAATTAATTAAAATTTTTTATTTTCCACCATAAAATGTGATTTTATCGTTAGAGAATTTATTATATTGATATTTTTCGATATTTTATTACTTTTTACTGTTAAGCTATTAAATTGAAGTTTTTAGAAATTTTATTTCTTGATAAATTCCGTAAAATTATTAAAAATTAGTTCAAGAATTGTTACACGATGTTAATTTTTTATTTATTACCATTTTCAGAGACTTTTAAGAAGGTGTCCATCTTGAGGCCACTTTTTTTTAGACCGAAAATTTTAACAATTAGAAAAAATGCTTTAAAAAATGTTTATGTTCAAAATAAAATTTTACCTCTGTAGCCTTAAGTTACCTTATAAATTGTACTTATATCCGGTATAAAACATGTTAATATATTTTATTCGGTTTGGATTCTACAGCAATAAATCGATAGGGTGTCCAACTTGGGGCCCTCTCCCCTACATATAGGAACATTGTTTTAACTAGGTTACATAATTAATATTAAGATATCCGATAAATTCTCTGAAAAAATAATTCACAAAATCTTAAATATGCCAATAAATGTGTTTTTGAACTGTCGAAAAATTAGGTATGCAATGTTTTTTGAAAAGTGTAAATCAAAAATAATATGACAAAAATACCGCAAAACTTAATTTTTGTCAAAATTTTCTATTTAGAATCTTGATACAGTACTCTCTCACTAAGTGCCCGCTCAGTAAGTAGCCGTTCCCCTTCACACATATTTTTACACACACATTATTTGTTCCCCACCATAGCAAACGCGATAAAATGAAAGTTAAGTTTAAATTAGCAACTTCAAGTGTTAGAAAAATGACAGATAATTAAATAACCAAAAATAGACGTAAACAAACCTAAGAGTAAACTTGATAAAGATTCTTTGCAAAGAATTAATAATTGTAGACAATAAAAAATTTGAATTTTAAAATAAAAGATAAAATTTATCGTTTATCAATTTTTAACTAAATTTATTATTTTATATGTAGTCTTCGTGGACGAGTCAATAATAAAAATTTTAACCCATCGAAATTTATGAGTTTCAGTGATAATAATTCTCTTTCTCTAAAAGAAGCCTATAAAAAATTGTGGAAGGAGTTAAAATTTCAAACATTACAATTTTCTTAAGAATACAGATGCTAAGCTGGTCAAAATTATATTCCTATTTTTTTATGATACGATAATTTTAGATCTCTAAACTATATATTAAAAAACATTACCAATATGAAAGGGTTAAAAGTTGACAAGTGACCCTCCTTAATTTTATTTTTCCTTATACTCTTAATTTTTAGTAAACAAAGATATCTAAACATTTTTTAAATATCTTCTTGAGTCATTTTAAATTTACCGCGAACTATTTCTTTTTGAGTTTATTTACATTCAATTGTTTTAAAATGAAATCTACATATAATGCAAAAGAGAGTGGGGGCTCTCGATAAGTAACCGTTTTATTCCCCTACAGCCCCGTTTTCGGTCACTTAGTGAGAGAGTACTGTAATTCTGAATAGGATTACACTAAAAGGTTTGCAAATAATTCATTTTATGGGTTTCTAAATCACCTACAAGTTGATGAAAATATATTAAAACTTCAAAGATTTTCAAAATTTTCGATTTTAAAACTGTTAATAACTTTGCGGATAAAATTGCACTAGAGGGTTCGCTAATAGCTCCATCAATGCTTTTCAAAAAATGAAAAGAAGTTAATAGTTAAATGTCCGCAAGTGAGGAAATATTCAGCACAAAAT
The DNA here is from genome assembly GCA_037103525.1 of Ganaspis brasiliensis. Taxonomy (NCBI): domain Eukaryota; kingdom Metazoa; phylum Arthropoda; class Insecta; order Hymenoptera; family Figitidae; genus Ganaspis; species Ganaspis brasiliensis. The sequence continues at coordinate 1,409,498 of JAZKLR010000244.1, read as the reverse complement.
ATTGCCTCAAAAGTGCATTGAGGGTCATCCATAAAGAACGTTTCACTGTTAGGGGTGAGGGTTCGAAAAATGAAACCACTTGTAACAAGGGTGAGGGGGGTAGTTTAAATTTTGAACGTTCGTATTTTTATGTTCTTATTCTAATATTATTTCTCATCTTTGAGACTTTAGCTTGAAAAGTCATCAATAGAAACATTTCTGGAAATTAAAATAAAATTAAATTAAAATATCATATTCAAATGATATTTTAAAAAATCATTTCAATATTATTATAAAATATATTTTTATAATTATATTAATTATTACTAATAACTTTATTTTTTATTTTACTAATTTTAACGTTCCATTTAAGGGGGGGGGGGCTTGCCATTTGCAACCAGATAAAACATAGGGGAGGGGGTAAAAAACCCCGAAAACTGATGGAACGTTCTTTATGGAATGACCCCTTGCAATATTCATGAAATATTACGAAAAAAGACTCTAGCAATATTCAGCAATATACTGGAACCTCCGAACTTTATACTGCTCGGTCGTTCTCGGAAATATCGAAGTGGACATATTGACAATTGTTTTACATTTTATAATATACTGTAGTGGTGTGCCACCAACAGTATTTTTTGACATAAGTGTTTTCTGACAGAATTTATTTTCTTGCAGAAGCTCCGTAATTTCATCGTCTCTTCAGTAAAGCATACTGAATTTAATGCTTTTTTTTTACTTTTACACCCACTCTATATATAATAATGATCAAATAAATTTACGTTTATATGTGTATTTTTCTTCTTGATGCTTATAACGATGCGACGTCCGGTTAGTATGATGGAAACCCTCCCTCCCTTCAATGTCGTTATAACCGGTCTCCCCTGTACTTCCATTCCAAACAGCAAATATTTTCGATTTCTTTGAAACTGCGTATACTTACGTATTTTGATGCGCTGCGATTACGAATATCATAAAGAAAATTGGCTCAAATTTGGTTATAATGTTAAAAATCAAAAAACTACCATAATTCACAGTAATTTGCTGTTATCTCATGAAATAATATTCTTAATTTCAAAAAATATTTTAGACAAAAGTTGTAGGTCTGATAAAAATACTCATCACGAGAAAATAGGTATAGAATAATAGAATTAGTAGACCAAAAGTAAACACGTAGCCTAAAGATTGTTGATAACTTTGAATAAAATAAAATTTTAATATTCAAAAATAAGTCACTTAACGCAGGATGGACACAAAATTCAATTTATAAATTTCCTTAACATTCCCTGACAGAAAAGTTTTATTAAAAGTAATAAACAAACAGCTGAAATAAGAAAGATTTTAACTTCATTTTTAAAAAATCTTAAAATATTACAAAACATTGTTTTTTTAGTGAATCTTTTCATTCTTAAAAAAAGTTACTGCCAATAATTGGCTCCAGATTTTAAATTTCTCTGACAAGTATGTGTTTTCTCTGATATTTCCCTGACTTTCCAGACACTGTGGGCCACCCTGTTAAAGTGTTTTTAAAAAGTCTACAAAATATATACCATTTTATCCAATTTGCTAAAAATATTAAGGGTAAATAAGACCATAAATAAAAACATCAATTTTATCTAAATAGAAAACATATGTAATTATCATCGCGTTTTAGTAATTCTATAAATATGTACATGTTGTTGAAACAGTTTTTAACTTACACTACGTAGTTTCATTGAATAAAATAAGACAATCTAAAGCACAACATTCAATGAATAATTTTCTTCAAAATTAACTAACTTCAGTGTCCAAACATAGTTAAAGGAAATTATGATGAAATAGATCGAAGTTAAGGAACGAATTTATACACATGTAATTAAATAATTTAATGACTTGAATGAGTTTTGCTATTCGATCCCAATACTAAAATTAAGGAGGACATATGGCTTACAAGAAACTCATTTTCTATCTTCAAAGTCGAGAAAAAAAAAGAAAAAGAAGAATAAAAAAGTTTATAAAGATCAACTTTTTTCTCGACGGTGAAACCTCTTATAGAATGTCCATTGTAAATAAAGAGTAACTCATGTAGAATTACTGAAAACAATGTCAGGAACTCACATGACTTCCATACTATTTTGTGTATTTTCTGTGAAAGTTAAGGGAGCTGTAGGCACGTCTTCGGTTGTATCCTCGACAGTCGCTTGAACATCCATTGCATCTGTGTTTGTCGAAGGGCTTGTACTGTCGTCCCAGTTAATTTTAAATCTAGTAACACGGGGTTTATCTCCAAGAATGTTCCTTTGTACCTTATCAAATTGAGGTTGTGGAGGTGGATTTTCTCTTAGCTCTGCGTCATTATATTCATTGTTGATAAAGTAACCAACTCGAACAAATTCATGACCTCGGTAAGAACAAGTAAGCAGAACAACTGTCACACCAAGTGCATCGTTAACAGGAATTCTACTCACATTTGGAGGATCTGCCTGCAAAAAGAAAAACATTCGTCTTTAAAATTAGTTGCAAAGTATGACAACATTTTGTTGTTTTATTTTTAGTAATGTGTTGCAAAGCAGACCAAACATTTATTTTTAACAAAATTCGTAAATTCAAGAACTATTTAATATCAGATATTAAAACTAAACAGAATCGTAAATCCCTTTATTTCAAACCTAGAAATGATGGAAATATTGTAAAAAACCATTATTTAAAAATTATATTATATGTAATTTGAAAAAATTATACTTGTGAAAACTTTGACAAACGGTAAGTCTGATAAATACAGTTTTGAAAAAATGTAAAATCGAAAAATTAACTATTCTGAGAAATTGAGTTTCAAGAAATAAAATATTCAAACAAAATATAAGTCATATAAATACCCTACGCAGGATATTACTAGATAATAATGTTAATAATAATAGTAATAATTTTTGTCTTATAAATAGATATCCTACCTATCTTTACTCGGAAAAAAATAATTCGGTATAAATTCTTGAATTATTCAAGAACGATGGATATGAGATTTTTTCGGAAATATCTACAGAAGAATCCATAGTTATCCTCTAATTTTTTCAGGTACATGTAATCTTGACAGTTCCCGAAGTGTTCGGGAAAAACTGTACAGTAACCACACTATTATATATATAGCGCTTGGTTCACTCAAGTATGTTTTCACTCCCCACTCATTCATCTGTGTATTTAGCTCAGTTGGAGAAGGCGGAGATTTTGTAGTCTCAAGGAAATGAGGTTGAGTACTCATGGATTGATTTTTTTTTTCACAAATTAAAAAAAAATGTTACTTTCTGAAGTACTTTGGTAAAATCTTTTAACAGTTCGGGAATTGTTCTTGAAATTCATTCTAATTCTTCTAGAAAGAATTAAGACTCTTCATTTTTTTTCTTCAAAAAATGCTAATAAAATCTCCCGAGTAATTCTCATATCCACCGCTTTTGAGTTATTTCAGTAATTATTATTGAGTTATTTTTTTCCGTGCATTAAGCACTTGACAGAGTGAACAGTGTGCATATTGTCAATTAATTTTGTTGAAACGTTTATCTTTGATATTATTTACCTTGCGCAGCAATCTTATATTACTTCTAATTATATTGAAGTTATTGTATAAAAGGTTACTTTAACCCATTGAACAAACAAATAAATAAATTCATTTTGGGAAAAGCCAAATAACCTGAAGAATGAAATTTCGAGAAATTAAATATGCGGAAAAATGATAAATCTAATATAAATACAATTTCTGCCAAATGCATTTTTGGAAAGTTCAATACATGACAAATAGAGTTTCGGTTTTTTAAATATTCGGACAAAAAGTAAATCTGATAAATAAAATTTCTGGAAAATGCATATGGGGTCGTCCATAAATTACGTCACACGTTGTGGAGGGGGGGGGGGGGGGGGTCGACTGTAGTGTGACATCGCACAATTTAAACTTCAACTCTCTGTCCATCTATCCTCTCTTTCCTATATGATTAACTTTATGCAGTCGGACATAAATCTGGTATTTGAGTGAGCAAGAGCGAATGGTCTTATGCTTAATGCTACTAAAACAAAAGCTATGATATTTGGCCCATCAAGCAAGTCACCATCTTTTACTAGTATTAACTTTTCTCTAACAGTTGGTGGATCAAGTATTGCATTTTGTGATAAGGTTAAAAATCTGGGGCATGTATTGGATAAATCTCTATCCTGGGAAGAGCATATACACGGTATTCGTCGAAAAACTTACATTGCTCTTAGGCACAGTTGTTTGAAAACAGGGATTCACTTTCTACATCTAAGCGTTTATTACTTGTAAATAAATAGGCATAATTCTTCCTTACTTTGATTATGGCTGTCTGGTCTATGAATATTAGGGTGGTCCAAAAAAAGGCCAAAATTGGAATTTTCAAAATGTTTTTTCAGTTTCATATTCTACTAGGATAGAAACTCAAATACTAATTATTAAAAATTTATTAATTGCAAAATTGACGCGGCGAATTGCTCTTGAAGTTTTCTCCAAAACTGAACGTTTTTTTCCTATGGTTTAGTTCACGGTGAAATGTGCCATTATACTCTCTGTATAGGCTGGTAGTTAACGGGAGCTTAGATACTTATGAGTATTTGAACTGGCTACACCCCGGTCACAAAAAAAAGAAGAAGATATTTATGGCCAATTTAGTACCGCTAAAAAAAAAGTTTAGGGTTAAGTTGGAATATGGATTATCGTTTATTATTAATATTTAAGCTTTCATAAGCTTAAAAAGTTGCAAAATTAAGAGAAAGTTTCAACTTGCTCAATTAGATGAAAAATTGCAAGTAAACAATATTAATTTGTTTAAACAATTTTTATAATTGCGGATTTTCGTTTATTGTTAATATTAAGCGTTCATTGGCTTAAAAAGCAGCAAAATGAGGAGAAAATTTTAACTCTTTAGCTCAATAAGATGAAGAGTTGCAAATAAACAATAATAATTTGTTTAAACAATTTTTAAAATTGTGGATTTTCGTTTATTATTAATATTAAGCTTTCATAGGCTTAAAAAGTTGCAAAATTAAGAGAAAGTTTCAACTCGCTCAATTAGATGAAAAATTTTAAATAAACAATATTATTTTGTTTAAACAATTTTTATAATTGTGAATTTTCGTTTATTATTAATATTAATCTTTCATAGGTTTGAAAAGTTGCAAAATTAAGAGAAATTTTCAACTCTCTAGCTCAATCAGATCAAAAATTGCAAACAGACAATATTAATTTGTTTAAACAATTTTTATAATTGTGGATTTTAGTTTTTTATTAATATTAAGCTTTCATAAGCTTGAAAAGTTGCAAAATTAAGAAAAAGTTACAACACTCCAGCTCTATTAGATGAAAAGTTGCAAATAAACAATATTAATTTGTTTAAACAATTTTTTTGATTTTATATTTTATTTTTTGTCTAATATTAGGCTTTCCTTAACATATATAGTTGCATAATTGGAAAAAAGTTACAACTCTCTAGCTCTATTAGATGAAAAGTTTCAAATAAACAATATTAAATTGTTTAAACAAATTAAAAAATACATGCAACAATTGTTATTAACTAATTTTTATGTCATTAAAGAAAATTTTGGTGGAAAATATCGTAAAAAGTTCTAATGAATATTTTTTAACGATCTTACATTTATACGATCTTTTTTAGTTAATTGGCACTAACCGGGTTGACCATTACAAGCCCACTAATTTCCCAGTGGGATGACCCAACTTAGCCCACCTTAAATCTGGGAAACCCATATGGGGCCCAACTGGCACCCACCGAACTTTTCTACACGGGATCCTAATTAGTAAGAAATTATTAACTACTATTACAAAATGATTAAAATTCGTAGTAAACAGAAATCTACTAATTAGTTTAGTGCTTTTAAAATAGTGCTATTAGTTTTTGACCATTTGAGATTTAAAGAATAATCTACTCTATATACTTAAAAAAATGTAATTAAAGTAGAAAATGAATGGAGTTTAAATAGTTTAAAAACCTTGCAAATCTAGATATTTATTGTATTCCCTATGTGATTTTTTAGTAAAATTCAACTTTTTATATTAGATTATTGTCGTTCATAATAATAAATTATTACTATTAATTTGTAATTTTGTTTTTCTTTAATATTTTTAAAGTTTTTATTTAAATTTACTTTAATAATTTCTTTTTTTTTATTATATTAAACAATTCGTTAACATTAATAATTATTAGAAACAATAATAATTTTTGACAGTTTCAATTATTATTAAACAGTTATACTAATGACATGAAATTATTGTGATTAACTATATGCCGAAGAATGTTCATTTGTTAATATTATAACCAGTTTAATTCATAATTTACATAAAAAAGTTTCTTCTTTATACTTGCATATTTTATTTCTGTTTATTTTTCTTAACCCCTTATTTTCAGGAATTTCCCTTTTCTGTGAGCAGAGGAACCCCGCTATGCGGTCAGGCCTTCTTCAGTAGCAATAGGAAGCGCATATCGGTTACCATTTTTTTTACAGCCAAAACCAAAAAAAGCTTAACTTTAACATCATATTTTCACCTCTTAATGTTCTTTTATGATTTTCAGATTCTTAAGTACCTCTTATACAAAAGATAAACTTTCATTTGGTGCAAATTTCATGTTAAAGAATTAATATTTACATACAGAAAACAGTCACTGAAAAGTACCAAAATAGGGTATTTAGAAGCTAAATAACAATTGAAATTATCATTTTTTTTAATTTCTTTTTTTTGCATAATAAAGTTTTCTTTGTACTTAATAATATTCTAAAAAGGTTTTGAAATACGATAATATTAAAGAAGTGAAAACAGATGTTGAAAATGACGTGTTTATTTTACATGTTAAATTCACGATAATCCCATAAGAGAGAAAAAAGCAATTCGCTGCGTCAATTTTGCAATTAAGAAATTTTTAAAATTGAGCATTTGAGTTTCTATCCTTGCAGGATATGAAACTAAAAAAACATTTTGAAAATTCCAATTTTGGAATTTTTTGGACCACCCTAATGAATATATTACAGATCAGCTTAATGCGAAACTTGAAAAAGCTTTCAATGCCTGTATTAGATTTATTTTTAATATTAAAAAGTCAGAGAATATTTCTCTCTATAGAGCTAGAGCTCGTTTTATGAACGTGGCAATGTCTAGATGATATTTTTTAGGAAACTTTCTTTTCTCCTTATTTCGCAGTGAGGTTCCGGAATACCCCTTTAAAATGTTTGTGTGGAAGACCTCTAAAGAGACATCTGCACCTAGGTTTCGTGATAGAGCTGCTGTTCTTAAGATACCTAAACATAGTACATGTAAAATTCAACGTTCTTTTCGTTATAAGAAGCACCCGACTGTGGAATCAGCTTCCCTTAGATATTAGAAATGCTTGCTCACCATTTATATTAAAAAAAAAAACATGAAAATAAAAGGTCTATCGACTTTTGTTTTATTCTAAAAGTTCCATTTTTGAAATTACTTATTGGTATTGAAACAATATTATGCTTTGTTTTGCTAATTCTGTGTGATTGAGCTGGTCGGCTATATTTCTATGACATTGATTGTAACTTGATTTTTATAATTTTTCTTTCTTAATTCAACTACATTTTTTTCTTTTTTCCCTTTTGTTTTCATTTTTGTTTACTTATATATATATTATATCTGTTACACGAATGTTTAAAATTTTATAAGTTTTATGACGCTATGTTTAAAATTATTTATGTTAATATGATCTTCAGTAATTCTGATTATAGCTTTGACAACGACGTTTCGATATAATCTTATTCTATGTATATCGTGTTCTTTTGAGAGCTCTCTACCCTTATGAACTACACCAGAGACTCGATTTAGTGGACAGTTCGGTTCTTTTCCACTAAATCGAGCGTGACGTCACGAGCATTCTGATTGGTGCAACCCTGCACATCTCTGGGAGCGGTGCCCTGAAATGGTCATGTACAATCATGATAAAAATCATTTACTTAATTACTATCATTATTATTTTTGGTCTTTATACTTTCTATTTAATAAATCATTATAAATAAGCACACTATATTGAGTATACACATTACTCCTTCAAGGAATGAGCAATTACAGATTTGTATTACATGACTAAGGGGCTAGATTTGTGCGTACGTTACTGAAAGAAGGCGGGATTTATTGGTAAGATCATTAAATGTCCACTAAATCGAGTCTCTGGTGTATTCTTTCTTAAAAAATAACTAACAATTTAAGGATGAAAAACTCGATGAAAACTTAGAATAGGGAATATACTTTTAAACTAGTTAATGCGACAATTATAGGATAAATAACAAACAAAAACAAAAAAAAGTCTTATTAGAACATCTAAACTAAAATATTTATATTATGCTTAGTGTTGCCGCGATACGAGACGAGGCGATAATTTTAACTATCTCGTCTCGTCTCGGAATTTCTGGATGTGTTATCGTCTCGTCTCGTATCGTGGGTCGATAATGAGTCGCACTCTCGTCTCGGAATTGCTGGATATATTATCGTCTCGTCTCGTGGGTTTATAATGAGTCGCACTCTCGTCTCGTCTCGTCTTTATCGACATGTTATATTAATTTTGCTTCCTCATATAAAATAGATTGTAGTAATAATAATTTTTTAGAATTTTACGTCCTCGTGCACTGATAATTTTGTAGGGTAATCTTTTATCAATAATATAAAATATCCCGGATGAGTCTTGAAATAATCTTTCAACAAAAACGTTAAAAACTGTATGCACAAGCATGATTTTTTAAAAAGAAATTATATAGGTTTACAGAAGGGTTTCAGTAATTATATTGTTAATTAGAATGTAGTTAGACTTAAAATGGTTTTTAAAATTGTTTTACTTTTTTAAAGCAATTTTTTTTTATTGATATCTGTTTTAGAACTATTAAACATAATATCTATCAAATATTATCTATTACACAACAACAAAAAATATTGATCATAATTTTCGTCGAGAATTCTCGTCTCTCGTGATACTATTCTCGTCTCGTATCGTATTTGACGATAGATAAAAAAGTACTCTCTCGTATCGTATCGTGTCAGAGTTCTCTCGTCTCGTTTCTATCGTCTATCGCGGCAACACTAATTATGCTTGCTATAAACAATATTAAACTTTGAAATTATGTACATAGTAATGTTTTAAATACTTTTTCTACAATTGCTAATATGAAACTTCAACTTTTGACCACTTAATTTCAAAATTATAAAGGACTTTAATTATTTTATACTTATACTGTAAAATCAATAAACTCTTTGAATAACATTAATTTTAAAGCTGATTGAGCGTAAGGACAAAGGTGCTTGAACATGATTTTAATGTTGACGTTTTTCGCTCTTAAGAGAAGAAATAAATTAACAAATTTATTATTAATGTCGATTTACTAGAAATAAGAGGGTGGCAAAAGTGATGCTATTTTTATTTTTTAGCAAAAAAATAATAATCGCCCCTCTTGTGACGCTCTATTAATTCTAATAAATCAACATTTGCTAATACATCTTGTCATTTAACAGAGAGAAACATAAACATTAAAATCAGGTAGGAGCATTTTTGTTCACAAACTCGATCAGCATAATAGCCAATGAATTTAACATATTTTTCATCAATTTCAGTATGTTTGTTCATCATCTTAAATTTAAGAAAATTAATTCAAATTAATTAATTGACTCAAAATTATGCCAATTTACAAGTGTCATTCTTTTATTACAAATTTACTTTAAAAAATATTCTCAATTGAAAGACAATTCAATTGATCTTAATAAAAAAGATTTTTAAAAAATATATTAAAATCTTTAATTAAAAATTATGAAAAAAATTAATTAAAATAATTTATTTTTTTTATTTTTAAGGGTTTTCCTGAGCCAAGCTAAGTCATGACAAAGACAGATGATACAAGATGATATACATCAAACGTCAATTTTTACACATACATTTTTGGCACAACACAATACTTGACATAAAAACGCAACATCAACGAGAAATTTTACATATTTGTAGTTTCTTAATCACTTGGAACTTTTTTATTTTATTCCCGGATGCGACAACAATTTGTGCTAGAAAATTCGGTTCCAAAAACAGGTGATTGAAACAAAGACAGAGAAAACTTTGATATGGCGCCGCCTGGTGGCTCTGGAACACCCTTAAGTTGAATTATGCATACAAGTATAAATCCTACATGAATCATACACATTTAACCAAAAATTTGTAGAATTAATGGCAATTTTTTATTTTTTACTGAGTAAAAATTTAAATAAATTTTAGTTTGTTTTCTCCACATTGGTTTACAATTTTTAAATATTTAATTTACTTTAGTGATAAAAGCTCTATTTTATACCTAAAAACGTTTTTCTATTTAAAATATCATGAATTCGTATCTTCTATTTTTCATTGCATCATGCCATTTATAACAATAAATTTTTCACGGCATAAAATATTGTCCTTAGATATCTGTGTAAGTTGATTTACAAAAACAAATTTTTTTATATATATTATTTTACAGTTTACTTTGTAAAATTGTTAAGAGGAAAAAATTTAAGAAGTTTCATTCTTTTTCCATGCTTTCTAGAAACTTTTTCAAAATTTATAAATTCTGCATAAGCTTTCAACATTGAATGACATTGTATGAAAATGAAAATTTGAAAAAAATTCCATTCATTTGAACATGCAGAATGTACTTATAACTTTTTACAAACATTTCAATTCTGACCCAAAAAGAATAAATAAACTCTCTGATGTCTTGATTGTTTGTTAAAAAATAATCTGGATAATATCCAATTTAAAGAATTTCAAAACCTGTTGTAACCTTTCTCAGACACTAAAAGAATAAGCATTGTCATTGTTTTTACAATTAATGAAAAATGTGACACAATAAACATCTTTTCGAAGATAAAATATTTATTTCTGACAGGAAAATAAAAAAAGAATTATTTTGAATTATAGCTATAATGATGACTTAATAGAGAAATTACTTGTGACTACGGGTACAAAACAAAATGTTTAAATACTTACTTGAAAGACAAACATGTGTCTTCCTTCAGGAATTGGTCCTACGTAAATAGTATCGAGTACTTGATCGAATTCTTCAGATTCTGCACTACCAACATAAATCATCTTCCATTCTAGATCTGAAAATGACGTATACTTATGAAAAATTCATGGCGTTACTTCTTACGTGGAGAACAAGTACATACAATTAACCTTTAAATGTTTAAATAATTTTTTGTAACATATTCTATAAACGACACAAAAAAATAATGTATTAATATTTTTTTTGTATGAAAATTACCTTCCTTGAGTTCCTCGATGCATTCAAAAGTAACTTCAAATTGAAAAGGGTTTAGAAATGGGGATGGATTGTCTAAAACAGCCACATTTGCCAACTGTACTTTAGCCATGATATTTTGTTAGTTAAACAATAAATAAACTATTTTCGAAACTTTAAGTTTGATTCAACAGAGACGTTCTCTGTTGAATTTTAATATCAAATGACTTGACTAACCGCCGATTTTTGTGCTTGTTGAGTATTTACAAAGAATAAATTTACAGATAAACAATTAATTCGCGGGAATACTGTGATGGTTTGGCGGCAAATGAACTAAAAATCCAAGTTTCCGGTTTTTCAGCGTCTCGTTCGAGAAAAAAACTAAAGATGTCAGGATTTAAAGATCCAGGTAGCGCTACTGTAGAAAGTGCGAAATTTAATTTCTCAAATTTACTTTGACGTTTTTTAAATAAGTATGTGTCATAAATTCATAAAAATTAGTGAATAAAGTAAATAATATGCGAAATATAAAATCCTACACTTGTTTGTTTCTACGAGTTTTTTAGATTAATAACCAAACGTATCTATGTATTTAACAACTCTGTCTTTCTCCGCCCGATATAATAGAAAACAGTAAAAAAGAACAAAATACTTTAAATATGATATAGTACACGATTTTCTTCCTTCTTCATTGTTCCCTACACAGAGCCTTGAAGACGAATAGAAAAGAGAAAATGTAAAAATATGAAATAAACAAAATTATTAACTTTTACATAACCTAACTTTTCAGGATTATAAGAGCTTACAGATAGACTAACAGTAATGATTCCTAAACACAACACACATTTACGATTTTATATTTACAAATTAAAAATATAACTAAAAATTAATAAACGAAATTTTAAATCTCGCGACTCAAAATACCGGAAATTTGACGTTCGCCATTTAATGAACGCACACACACACACAATGCCAAGTTAAGAATGTGAATCTAATGTGGCGTCAGTCGGTGAGGAAACATAAGTGAGAAGACCGAATTGTATCGACCGAGTAAACTTGTTTATTGCTTGTTCTGGCTTAGCCTGTTTCTTATTTCGTATCATTATACAACTCGAAGCATAAAAAACGGTTCGTAAAATGTTAGTATCCCTGCTAATTGTTTAATTAATTTCTATTATTACGGAAAGTTTGGTGGGGCAGCTAGATACGTAGCCATTTTGACGATCCGTTGATAAATACTTGTTATTTGCATACCGACTGTTGTATCGAATTTTTGAAAGTCTAAATAATTAGTTTTACTCATTGGAACAAAATTTTTGTTTAAATTTAATAGATTGCAAATTATAATAATTTTTTAAGGTTTATTCATATCTGTACGATATTTATGGAAAGTAATATTGATATTCTTTCCAATCGTCCAGTTTTCAGAGCAAACCTGTTTCGTTTTCTTTTTAAGATTATCCCTAAATCTTTAAACTAATTCACGTTTCATTATGCAAATAAATAATAAGAAGAAATAAACAATAATTTTATTTGTTAGATGAAAAATTACGTTTTTCTATTTTTTGTAATGTATTAAATTTGTATGTGTAAATTGCATATATAAAATATTTTTTACGCTATTTCGTGTGCTTTTGTTGGAATATTGGAATTAAATTTTTGTCTTTTTAAATTTATATAGTATGTAATTAAAAATATTTTTCATATTTTATCCTGGTAATAACAGCATTGTTGAAAATGCGTCTTTATTAAAAAATACTTTTAAAATTAAAGAAACATTTATTTTGGAATTTTTTAATTGTATGTAATATATTTTTTTGTAAAAGTTAATTTATTATACACAAAAAAAATTTACTTAGTGAAGTGCAAATTTTCCTATGAGCAGCTAAAATTTGAACTATTGAATAATGTTTCAGTGAAAATTCGATGACAAAGAGAATAGCTTTAAGGTAAATACACCAGTAATAGGAAATAACACATAACTTTGAACATAATGCAATTGAAAATATAATTTGTTTTGCCAATAACTGAAATGCATAAATGCATTTTTTTCAATCTGGTTATAATTATTATATTCAAATTTATATTATTTTTTGAGTATGTCAACTTTATCTGATAAAATCACTTTTAAGAATTTCCTACATGTTTAATTATCTTTTTAATCATTTTAAAATGTGATTTTCTCTTATGAGATTTTGGTAACTGGTACATTTACCTTTTGCTTTCTTTAAAAAGGTATTTATTTTTTATCCACGTACAGTGTACACCTTCAAAAAGATTTTAAATTGCTATTGAATTATTACTAATATAATTATTAATAATAGCGAAAAATTAAAAAAACGCACGTGATTTGTATTCATGAAATTATAATAGGGTATCTAGCTATCCAAGAAAACAGAATTTTTTTTACTTCTGGGAAGAAACAGAAATTGCCAAAAATTTCAGAAATGTGTATCATTCAATTTTTATTTTTTGTCATTATTTTTCTGTTTTTCTAAAACTTGTTCGCTTTCTTAAGAATGTTCAATTTATTTCTTAAATCATTTTTATTTTATTAAAAAAATGTAATTTATATTTTTTCTCTACATGTATTTTTTAATTTCGTAGTTTTTCTTAGTCATTATCTTTCAGTTTCCCCTTTTTTTTCTATCTAATTTTTAATTAATTTCAGTAGTTGTAACTCATTATAATCTAACAATAAATATATAAACCTCAAGCGCCAACTAATTAAAAAAAATTTTTTTGCAAGCTTTACAATTTTTGAAAATTTAATGACACTTTCTGACAAGTATAATGTAATGTTTCTAATTTAATTCTAAAATAAATAATTATAAAATTGAGTTGACCAAAAATGTCTTTGGATTTTCAGAAATAATTCAAATTTTATTTTAAATTAAACTTTCATATTTTAAGTAGTCAAAAACATCAAAAATAAATTATTTTGCACGTTAAATTCAATGTAATTTTTTTGTTAAAAAATGAATAATAGTATCTATCTGTGAATTTGTTTGTATTTTCTATGTTTTGGATTTTTTGAAGAACTATATTATTAGATTTTGCGTAAATAGTCAAATTGTCTAATATTTCAAGATATTTTTGTTCTTTTTCAAAGTTATTTTTTAGTTTATTTTTAAAACCTTGATTTTAAAAATAATTGCGTTACCTTTTTATTATAAAATGATTTCTTAGTTTTTTTGTTTTGTTTTTAACATATAATATTTTTACATTTTAAAATGATAATTCAAGGAACTTGAAATAAATAATTCGCTAACACCCTGTGTATATTTTTTATAAAAATTATTAAAATTTTTAACATTTTGTTGCAGGTATATTTTATTGGTATGAAGTAACAAAGTATATTTTTGAATATTTGTATTGCGTTCAAATCGAAAAAAATGGCAGGCAATACAGAAATAAATGGCAAAACTATGACAGAAATATTAGAACAAGTGATTGAGGGTGAGGAAGTTATATTTGAATCTGAAGATGTTGAAAATTGTGAAGACGGCGAAGTTGAGGAAATCGTAGAGATAATTGAAGAAATAGTTGAAGAAGAGTTAGAAGAGGAACAAGAGGAAGAAGTTGATGAACAAGAAGAACAACAGTCAGTTAATTCGCGACAGAATCAAATTAGTTTTCATAATGAACATGAAATTGAGGAAGATGGAGAAATGATGGAAGAAGAATACTTAGATGAATTTCAAGAAATGGGAGGAAGAAAAGTGAAACGAGAACATAGTTCTCAGAAAGAAAGAGTAGATGAGTACATCAAAGATAATTTTATTGAGAATGGTCAATCAGATTCGAGCAGATGTGTAAAAAATCGAGTTGCCAATGGTTTTGGCAAAGAAGACTCTGGAAATATTTTAGCTTATCACGTTGAGGAAGATTGGGAAGACGAGGAATTAGAACAAGGAAGTAAGTGTTGAATTAAAAATCAAATTGTTATTTTGTTTAATTTTCTAACCATTATTCCATTGTAGATAATCACACTGAGGTTGACAATACCCGATCGGAAGTTGAATACGATCAAACTTTGAGTAACGCTGACAGTGAAAGTCAAGATGAGATAGTAAAAAATGCTGAAAATAATTTAGTATATACAGTCCTTAATCCAAAGAAGCCTTCAAATGTGACTAGGACTAATCACAATCCAAGATATCAAGAAGCTGATTTTATAAAGGTATTTATACAAAGTGCTGTTCATAATAATTATAAATTACTTTCAATAAAATGGTAAATCATTTTATTGTTAAAATTCAGTTGGAGAGAATGGAAGAGGAAGGAATGTATTACGAAGGTGGCGATTTGGATAATTTGTATGCAAACCATGAAACTGTTGAAGAAACGCCAAATCAGCAGTACGAATTTGCAGACGTTTCCATGGACGACGCACAACAATGGGAATCTGAACCTCAGCCTGCGGAACCAGAACAAGAAGACAGTAATCAGGTAAGATTGCATGTAGAAAAAATTAAGTAGCAAAGTATTATTAAAGGTTGCTGGATCTTAAATTAATGTTTTATAGGATCAAATTTTCCTACACGAAGATGAGGATGGCCAACTTTACTTTAAAGACGACACTGGAACTTTGCAGCCTGTTTATTTGACCGAGGATGGAAACTATGCCATTGCTGGAACTGGAAATGAACAGGATGAGATACAAGAACCAGAACAAGAGGCAATTGAACAAGATAAGCAGGAAGAAGAGACTAATTACATTCCTCAAATGGATTTCTCGAGGCAAAGTGCCAGTAAAAAGGTAATTATTGTAATTTTTATTTATTTATTTTGATTATTTTTTTCGTTTAGAATAAAATTAAAACAAATCTCGTCATTTGTTAACTGGGCGTTAACAATAAATTCGTGTTTTTTAGAACTTTTTTTTTCAAGTAAGAATATATTTTTGGAACTGGGTTTTGATTTTCATTACATTGGTATAAATTTTATATAAATAAACAAAAAATGTTCATTATTGCGATAAAATAATAATTTATGCTGGCGTCTGTAGCTTCCGACAACATCAGATATGTGCCGAGTGTTTTATTCTGAATTGAAGAAGGTCAACAAATTATTAAATTGGAATAAATTTGGGAGGCCTTATGGACTTCTTTTTTTTAAAAAACGCTTTTGCAACAAAATGCTAGTAGTTTGAACATGACAATTATTTTGTACCCTGTTTTTCTTCATTTTAAAAGACGAAAAACATTTTTTAACAATTTTTTTTTAAAGAAAAGATAATGATAAGGACCCCGAACTTTAAGTACCTTTCATTTAATGGGGCATAGGCAGTTAGCAACGCCTAAACAGACGGTTTTACTCGATTTTTTTTTTTTTTTTAAGAAAACGAATAATGATTTTGCATTTAAAATTTTTGCATTATATTAATCTACATTACAAGAACATTTCGGAATTTTGTTGTTGAAAAATAATAAAAATTATAAGTGGTATAGCGGATTTAGTGTGACTCGTTGAAAAAAAGTTTACTACCGGTGGACATGATAAGTCGCGACAGTATCATCCGAAATGAAAAAACCAAAAATATTTCGTTAGTAGATTAGTTTCTTTAGTACCAAACAAAGCATATTTAAAGAAAATTTTTTTTTAAAACTTGTTATAGTACCTTCAAGTAAAAATCGTGATTTTTGTTTAAAAAATTAATCATTTTATTTTGCTTAAACAAATTGTAAACGTTGTAAAAAAAAGTCTGCCGATCAAGTACAAGCTAAGTATGTATAAAAGATGCGCAAAAAATTTTAAAATGATCGGTGCATTATTTTTTTTAGAGATTGTGTCCACTGACTCTGAAAATGTGATATTGAGAAAAACGCGTTTTACCTTTCGCGCTACTGCAGTAGTTTAAAATCAGAATTTGATGTTCAAATCAATTTTTAGAGAAAACGACTGCATGGATTTTCAATTTTTTTGGTTGAAACATTTAGGAATAAATTCTTAAGAGATCAGTGAGATTGATTTGAACATTAAATTCTGATTTCAAACCACTGTGCTCCGCAAAAAACGAAGCGACAGTTACTGTCTTGATAAGCCGCGCACAAAACGCGCTCTTCCAATTTTGCTCGCTTCGACTTGAAATTTTGAGACAACAATTCTAAGATGCTGTACTTTAATACAAAAAAATTTCCAAAAAATTGATTTTTTAAATTTTATGACTGCCTATGCTCCCTTAAGTATTCATTCATCAAAATCGGTTGACACGGTAAATCTGTAAAAGGTACGGCGCACTGAAAAACACTATTTTGAGAAAGACGTGTTCGAAGTCAAACGTTATACCATTTTACCGGCTTCTCAGAGGTTCACGGTACCGTTTAATAGGCTGTAACTTTTAAAATAATTTACATTTAGAAAAATGGTTTTTTCTTGCGTATTCTAGACTCTATAAGGGTACAATTTATGAAACAAAAAAATTGTGATTTTCTGAACCCTGAGAACGGAAACCTCCCCTTAAGCGACCTATAATCAAATTTTTTAAAAAGTTTTTTAAAAAACGTGCATTAGAGAAAAATTTTTTTAAAGAGGAACAACTTTTACTTGAGAATTTTTCTTTAAGCGGACAACAACATTTTTTCCTTTTCTATCAGAATTAGGCACAAGTTTCATTTTTATGACAAATATACTTCACTATATATTAAGACAATTTACAAAAAAAAAAATGATATTTTTGAGCAATTTCAATCCAAAGTTTTGTATTAAAAATGGCCGTTATTTTGTTATTTTTTAACATTGAAAAATGTCCAACGGATTCTTAAAGAAAATTCAAAACTCTTTCAGTTCCAAAAAGGAAGAATAAACTATCTTATTTACTTAAAAAGTTTTATCAAAATATTTGTTGTATATGTAATAACCTAATTTTGAGAGAAACGAGTTTAAAATTCGAATCTACAATTAACTCCTATGCCAATTAAAAATAAGATTATTACTTACAACAGAACTTTAACTATGATAAATGCATGATTCAACGCAGAAATTTTTGCAGTATGCTCTTTTCAATAAAAAGAATATCAAAAATTTTAACCACGTTTAAAAAAAATAGGAATATCTTGGATAATGAAATCAACAAAGTGGATCTTTTTCATTCAGACGTACACATATAATAAAGCCCGAGATTTCTAAGATTACCGTTTTATTTATTTACATTTGTTTTAATACTTTTTCAGACATCGGTGGTACCAGCATCCACAATACAAGAAGGAGATAATGAAGATAGTACTGTAACTATTTCTCTGATAATTTCGGAAGACGAGCATGGGCAGAAACGAACTCAAGTTATCATACCAACAGCAGAAAACACAAAATGCGAAATATGTAATAAAACCTTTAAGACATCTTTGCAATTACTTAAGCACAATAGGCTGAAACACGCACGTGAGGAAGATATCACAACAAGAAATTTCCCATGCGATTTATGTCCAAAAAGGTACTTACTCAATATTGGAGCAATTTAATTATGTAATATATTATATTAGTAAAATATAATTATTCTAAAAAGATGTTATAAGTATGTTTCGACTTATGACTGATAATTTATATAATGGTGTTAAAAAAGATTTTCAACAAGTCCATTCAAATTGAACTTTTTTATTAAAGCTTCTCGACCTAAATTTCGGTTCTCTTCAGAATAAAAACATGGAAAATAGTGATAAACATTGAGTTGAAGAAAATTATGTCTCATCATCTAAAACCTATTTTTCTCTTAACCACAATGTTCATGACTATTTTTCATGTTTTCATTCTGAAGAGGACCGAAATTTAGGTCAAAATGCTTAAATAAAAAAGCTCAATTTGAATGGGTTTGTTGAGAAACTGTTTCAACACCTTTATATAAAATAAGTAAAATATAATATTATTAATTATTAATAATTATATTAGACCTGATTATTTTCTAGGTACCCCGATCAAAATTCGTTAGCTCGACATCGCAAAACTCATACGGGAGATCGTCCCTTTCAATGTCTTGAGTGTCACAAGTGTTTTCCAAGTGCACCAACTCTTCGTAGGCATTTAAGTCTGCACAATCCAAATTCAAAACCGTTACCTTGCATTTATTGTGGTCGACGATTTTTGGAACAAGCTAATCTCGACAGACATGAGCTTTCTCACCGAGCAGCAGAGCAACGAAATCATGCCTGCGATGTTTGTCACAAGACTTTCATAAGTCCAGTAGAATTAAGTATCCATTTAAAGACTCACGATCCTGACAGAAAGTTTGACTGCGAAGTCTGCGGCCGAGAATTTAATCGCATTAATAATTTACAGCGCCATATGATGGTGCATCAACAGGTATGTTATCATTTATTAAAAAATGAAATCTTACATAATTTTAGGCTTTGCACTCTTTTACCATTTATTACTTTTTTTATAAAAGGCAATTTTTGAGCTGCTTTTTCATAAATAAAAGGATTAATAAAGTTTAATCTTAAATTAAGTAGCTGGATTCAATAAGGAAAATAATCATAAATTTAGAATTTTAATAACATTGATTAATTCAGAGCCCGGGTTGTTCGGTTGGAATTTTTTTTTTTACAAATTAATCTAGTATTTTTCATTTTCGGCCTCAAATTCTACATAATATCATCAAATTTTCACTTTTTCAATACATGCTACTATTTTTTAATTCTGCCTGAATAAACTGATTATAATAGATTGACAATTAAAATAAACGTAATTGACGAAAGCAATTTTTCACTTTTATATATGAAAAAGCATCTCAAAATCTATAATTTAATATTAAAAACTCAAAGAGTCAAAACCCACTTTTCAAGGCTAAGGTCCCTTTCACCAATCGTAAAAAAGAACTTATGTTTTAAACTTTTTTTTAAATTTCTGTTTTAAATTTTTAGTTATATGTCTCAAGAATTAAATAATAAATAAGTTAATAAATAAAAAATAAATTTCTTGAAAAGTGATTTTTAAAGTTTTTTTTAACACAGCTCCACATAAAAAAATGTTCGTCCGAGATACTACATGTATTCTTACGTATTTTTCTTCGCTGAATCTAAATCTAAAATCAGAATTGCACGGAAAAAAATCTTTAACTGGAATAGCAATAAGCTTCACTGGAACAGCGATATGTTTCACTAAAATAGCAAAAACTTTTGCTATTCTAGTTAAACATATCGTTGTTTCAGTGGAACTTATTGCTGTTCCAGTTGAAGATTTTTTTCCGTGTGCTAGATTTGTTTAACTTTTTGAGATAATCTAAAAAAAAAGTTCTAAATCACTAATTAAAACAAAAGACAATTTTCTTTGTTCAGGACACTACGCTGGTGTATTTCTATGTATTTTTTTCCGCTGAATCCGAATCCGAAGTCAAAATGATCAGATTGGCTAAAATTCTTTAGATATTCTCAAAAAACTGCTTAAAAAGATGAAAAAATCGCTTTTTTGAGACTATCTAAAAAATTGTAATCTGATCTTTTGACTTCAGATTGCGATTGAAGAGAGAAAAATACGTAGGAATACACTAGCGTAGTGTCCCGGACAAAAAAATTCTTTTTCGCTTTTTTTCATATTTTTTATCAGATTTTGAGATTATTTCAAAATAAATAGGTAGGAATATGTATAGTGTCCGGATAAAAAGTGTCCCGGATAAAAAGAAATTTTTTTTTGGTTTTAATTTAGGCTGTGTCATGCTTTGCCAATCGGATCGGCTGAAATGATGAAAATTCTATTTCTAATGAGATATCATTTTTGTTATCCTTAAACTATGTAAATTAGGTTCTTAAATTATTAGAATTAAATTTTTTTTTTTTTGAATTTATTAGTGATTGAAATTTTTAATAGTGCAAAATGAAAACATTTTTTTCTCGAGTTCTTCTTAACAGATTTTAAATGTTTAAAAAGCATTTTATTTATTGGAAAAAAATGGCCCGCTATTAGGGACAATGATATTAAATTTTTTTTCTACCACACATGCACGAGAAAATCGTGTTTCGTACGCGTTAAGTAGGGCAGAACTCACAGTTTTTTTTTACCTCTAACGTTCACTAACCTCAAAGCTGTGAGTACTGCCACGCTTAATGCGTACAAAACACGATTTTTTCGTACATATGTGATAGAAAATAGCATATGCACCTCGGGAAGCCGATTTTTTGTCTCGCACAATGTTCTCTGAACTCGTTTCGCACTCGTTAACGCACTATTAAAACTTTCATTCATCACCTATGGAAAAAAAATTTTGCACGCCGAAAAAAAAATCTAATATCTTTGACCCTAATAGCGGGCAACTTTTTTTTAACGGTTTTATTATCGAAAAAAGGTGTGAAAAGTACTATTGTACTTTTAGAATTATACATAGTAGTAATAAATGGTATTTTAAATTTTTACATAATGCACGCAGAAAGCTGAGTTTTTTATTCACATTTATTAAATAAATAATTTATAAAACGATAAAAATTAAAAATTCTAAAGAACATAAAATATTTTTGAAAACTACTTTTCAAGACAAATAAAATGCTTCTTTAACTATTAATATCGGTTAAGAAGACTTCGAGAAAAAAATGTTTTCATTTTGCATTATTAAAAAATTGTAATCACCAATAACTTCAACAAACATTTTTTTTTTATTTTAATAATTAAAGAACTTAATTAACATAGTTTAAGGATAACAAAAATAATGTCTCATTAAAAATAGAATTTTTATAATTTTATCCGATCCGCTTGGCGAAGCCTGGCCCTACTTTTAAAATGTTTTTGAGATTATCTCAAAAAGTTAAAGCAATCTAGTAATTCTGACTTGAGATTCAGATTCAGCGAAGAAGCATATATATAGGAATACTCGTGTAGTGTCTAGGACAAAAACAGTTTTTTTAGTTTGGCTGTTTAATTTTAACTTAAAAATTTTACTAAATATCTTAAAAATTACTGAATTCTTGAAAAATTTTCAGAAAGCAGAACTTCAAAAAATTAGTTTTGTATAATTTTTCAAAATCTGTTTTTAAAATTTATATGTAAATAGAAATTTACTATTTTTTTAACTTAAAAATCTTGAAAAATTGTCTTTGTTAAATAATAATGGAATATTCTCAATAAAATGTCTTTAAAATATTTTTATGAATTATACTGATTACAAACGAGGCGATTTTAGATAACTGATGACAGGAATTGAATGTCGTTCATAGACCTTTTCATTTTAGTTCTTCTGTCTTTTTCCAGTTCATGCAAAGGCACATGCATTAGAAGAAGACAGAAAAGTTAAATGAAAAGGTCTATTTGTTTGATCACATTAGGATCAAATGAACGACATTCAATCCCTGTCATCAGGTATCTAAAAGCGCGCCTCATTTGTGCCTTTTGAATAAAAAATATAGTAAGAAACCCAGACATAAAGGCAGTCCAATTTGCAAAAATCTACGTAAAAAAATGGCTGCCTTTATGTCCTTGTTACTTAATATACTATTATTTTTTTTACTTAATCCAAGAAAGATCGATAATTGTAAAGAAAACAAAAACTAGAAGTTATCATTGCATACTTCTCTTACATCTTTTTATCCAGAGGTTATTTTCCTCTACTTTTCTTCAAATTTTAATGTGGTACGAAGCCTGTAGTTTTATTTATTAATTTGTTTTTCAATTTACATTAAAAATAATAAATTAACGTTTGTCTTAATTTTTATTTTAGCAAGGAGAAAATGAAGAAGTTCTTGCTTGCGAAGTATGTGGAATCACATACAAATTTATGAGTTCTCTAACGAGACATATGGTAACAACACACATGAATCCTGAGAAGCTACGACAACAAGCAGAAGAACAACGAAGGAAACGAGAGAATAATTACAAGCGATATTTAGAAAATCGAAGATTATACGAAACTCAAAGAGCTGGAGGTTATATAACAAAGCGAGGTTATTATAGCTCCAGATCAGGAGACGATCAAGATGAAGACGACCAGGTTTGATTTCTACCTCAAAGAAGAAAATCTGATGGTGTACACTAGTCCTTCACCCACGGAGCTGCATTGGTACAAATAGTTGTATTTGTCAAGAATATCTTGCTGCTGGGCAGAAAGTTGACGAGTCTTGTGTAAGAGCAAGGATGCATTTAAGTTGATGAGTTTCTGTAGGGCATAGAATTGTATTTCATCTTCCACATCAACGACAATAAGTTGTTGTGAGTAAGAAAACTTTTTGAATTATCTGTATAACGTGTCGATTCGGAATTACGTCAAGTTTTCAGTAAATATGTACATTTCCATGTATGCAATGGGCAAATCAGTTTAAGACAATTTTAACTTCTTTTCCAAAAAAAAATAATTTCGAAATTTTTTGAAATTATTGACAAAAAATGTATCTATGTTAGTATACAATACATATATAATATATATAATTTAATAAAGTATACTTGTAAAATTTCAAAAGAGTTTTTTTAAACAATAATTTAACAATAATTTTGAGGCCGATTGGGAAAAGACTGAGTATTTGGTTTTCTAGGAACTTTTCTTTTCTCCGTATTCTTTTTTTGTCAGGCTCAATCCACTCCTTGTTTCTCTTACAGGTCCCAAAATTTATTGAAAATTATTTCAATCCTTAAGGTCATGTCCCGGAAGTGACATGGCCTTAACCTATCAAATTTTTATTATTGTGTTTATTTTGACTTATTCCAAGAAAAGAATAAAAAATTGGACAGGCTACACTATATCTAAGTGAAATATTAAATCACTTCTTTTTTTGTCTTGTTTTTAGTAAATGAGAAGAAAAAAAACAAAATTCTTTGTATTATTTGAAATTTCCTGATATTTTATCTATGTATGTATAACATTATATTTAAAAATTCTATAAGAACTATTAAAACGGCGGCTTAGCGCAAAATCTTATTTATTCAAAAAACAAAGCAAACAAGAACGCATCTAATCAAAAACAGAAGCAAGAACGTACCTATCCATAAAAAGAGGCAAGAACGATTATGTAACACACAATAAACATTTATTGTTTAAATTAATTTTTAAAAATTAATGTTTTTTACTTTTTTTAATTAATATAAAAATTTAACATCTTCATTCAACTTTGTATAAAAAAGCTTTTTCTAAGTGTAACAAAATAATTCTAAGAAGCAAAGACGGACCCAGACGAGGGTTTTGAAGGGGGCGATATATGAGATAGAAAGAGATAACAATATAGTGTTATTACATTCTCTCTCATATAAATCTAAGGCTTTTGGAGATGGATCCGCGCCTGCTAAGAAGTATCTTTAAAATAATAATAAAATTAATTGCAAAATAAGAAAAATGAGGTGTGATTTTAGTTTAGCTGGAATTACAAAATAGAAAAGAATCTGTAATGTTTTGTTGAAAACCGTATTGTTTATTTTCATTATAATTTATAATTGGGTCAGTTGGGGTAAGGAAAAACAGAATTCCCAACAATAACGTAAGTTTTCTATTTCAAAAGGAAATACTTTCGGTTTTCTTTTGCATTAACTTATTGTTACGTCACTTCCCGAGAATGATTTTATGGGTTTGCGGAATATATAGGTGACTTTGATTGGTCAGAAACTGTAGTTTTTTATTACCTCGAAATTTTGACAAAATTGAAAATTTTCGAGGTAATTAAAAACACAATTATTTCTAAAGCGAATGTAAGAAAAAAGGTACCCTGCGGTATTAAGGGATGCTGAACTTGAAAAAAATTCGTAGTTGGTGCATGATACTTGAACCATTTGAATGGTAATGTATCATATAAGTTAATAAAAATCAACCATTTGTGAAGGTTCCTGAGTCTGCTCAATACGAGTCTAAAATCAGATTTTTAAAATTCAAAATGGCAGCTCTAATATGGCGTATAATCTTAAAAAATTTGCTTTCATCTCGCTCCTCAGGGGTTTACTGGGTCACTAACTTTCTCAAGAGTATTAACCTCAGCACGTTTTGTAGGTAACTTTCATGTATTTGTATAAAAGACTAGCCACTATATAAACTGTAAAATATGTAATGTCTGAATACTACAACTAATCATGAGGAAAGTGTAGCGAACATTTTTTTGAAGTAATTTTATACTCCAAGAATAGTGTGGTAGTCAAATAGATGAAAGTTTATCCAGCTGTATTTTTTAAAATTGAATTGAAATACCGTTTTTAATTACCCCAAAATTTCAAATTTTCCGGCTAATGAAAAACAGTTTATTATTATTATTATTTAATTTTACAACAAAGGCGGATCCAGGCGAGGGTTTTGGAAGGGGCGCAGTGGCGGACTAACTAGATAGGCAATGTAGGCAGCTGCCTAGGGCGGCACATTTTCAGGGGCGGCAGATTTCGATAAGCCACACTAAAAACAATAAAAAAAATAAAAAATAAAGTAAAGGTATGTCTAGAAGGGCGGCAATTTTTAATAACTGCCTAGGGCGGCAAAATGTGTTAGTTCGACACTGAAGGGGCGATATATGAGATAGAAAGAGATAAGAATATAGTGCTATCTCTCTCTCTCATATGATAATCTAAGGCTTTTGGGAGGGGCGATCGCCCCCCGCTGGATCCGCGCCTGTTTTACAAAGAACAAAAACTCAAGTCAATTTCTATTATACAGCATTAGTAACATAAATAATAAAATTTTATTTTTTTATTTGTTAGATGTTCCTTTTCCAAATACGAGACAAAATACTGAAGCATTATTAATTTGCTTGACAACTTTTTATCAATTATAAATTATCTTCGCAAATCCTGCTGCCAATTGATAATCGAAAAATCTGCAAATACCCAAAAATGCTTGTAGATTTTCTCAGGTTGAAATATTGATATCGTACTTACTTGAAAGTCTGTAAATTAAGTTTAAATCTCTTTTGTTTTTAATTACCCCACCGGACCCTAATCTATTTGATTTTGTAATTTTATTATTTTCGCGCTTGGCTTTTTACCCTTTTTACAGATTTGACTAGTTTTACCGCTGTTTACGCTGCTAGTTGCGTTTGCCTGTATGTCACAGACACAGATCCATGTTAATATGCATGCTTCGTGGTTCGTGTATGCATGGCACCACTACATATATATGTTGCATGCATGTATATTTTGTTTGAATTTGTTTTCATAACCTTAAAGTTGAAAAGAAAAAAATCTTTGCATTTTCTAGTGTTTATAATCATTTATAATTATAAAAATATTGTATTTAAATTAAAAATGGCCAGCAGCTTAGAAAGCTTTGTGAATCGTATCCTTTTTTAAAAACCTACCTTATTTTCATAAATTATAATTTAATAATCACGCCTATAATTTTCCTATATTGTTTTTTTAGATACTGTTTCTATCATTACATATGATGGTCGAAATTTTATTGTAAGTAAAAGTGTAATAATTTATATTCTAAAATATGTATCCGTTTTATTAATAAAAATTGAATTTATCACTGAGGATAGTATTCATTTTAAGTAGGAGTAATTAACAAAAACACTAAATAATCAATGAAAAGTCAGCATTTTTATATTACGTTTCGACAATGAGTTCTTATTGTTGAACCATGTCAATTGACATCGTCGACATGCGTTTTCATTTAATAAAAATTATGATTCTTCATTTTTAACTTTTGTGCGTTTCTGATAAGAGCAGTTTAACTGCATGTCGAAACATTATTAAAAATTTGTACTTTTGATTGCTACTCAATTTAAAATATACTCATTTTATTCTTTACGTTTTAAGTTATATTTTCTTTAGTTTGTTTTCTTCAATGTGTTCTAGGGCACTTTAAAAGGATTTGATCAAACCATTAATTTAATTTTGGACGAGTCACACGAAAGAGTTTATAGTACAACTCGAGGCGTTGATCAAGTTGTTTTAGGATTGCACATAATTCGAGGCGATAATGTGTGAGTAAAAATTTAAATGTATCTATCAGTTTA
Source organism: Ganaspis brasiliensis (assembly GCA_037103525.1). Taxonomy (NCBI): domain Eukaryota; kingdom Metazoa; phylum Arthropoda; class Insecta; order Hymenoptera; family Figitidae; genus Ganaspis; species Ganaspis brasiliensis. The sequence goes on along the minus strand of JAZKLR010000244.1, from coordinate 1,382,424 downwards.
AAAAGTGTTGAAATTTTAACTAAAATTTAATGTTTTTAGTGCAATAGTGGGAGAATTGGACGAGGAGATGGATGCTAGACTAGATCTTGCAACGATACGTGCTGAACCTTTATCGGCGGTAACACATTAGAATAAATTTTTAAACCAGTCAACTCATCCTCTGTTAAATTTTGCATAATTTATTCAGAACATTATATGATACTAGTATAATACATTATTACCAATAAAATATTTACAAAATTTGTCAAAGTTTAATTTAACAGAAGATGACTCACTTGTAAAAAAGCGTTTGACTCTTTAATTCAACGGTGCCTTCATTTAAAGGAAATTTTTTTTTTTATTATTAAGTTTCAAAAATAAATGAAAGAAAACATGTTTTCAAGTTTAATCAGATAAATCATTTATTTACTTTCAAGTCTGATTAATTGCACACGGAAGTTTATAAATATGAAACTAATTCGGAATGTTTTCGAATTCCTTGAAATTTACAATCAATTAAATATTTTATTTTCATATAGAAAGTAAAAAATGATCTTATATATAAGTCGTAAACAAAATTAATAATAAATAAGTTCCGAGTGTTAAGCTTAAAAAGTTATTGATTAAACAACGAGTTCTACGAACAATTTTTCCGAGACTGTAGATCTATCACAGAGGTAGTCGAAGTAACAATATCTCAATTTAATAAATTTTCCTTTCTTTTCTATATATATTTTATCAAATCAGACTTCATAAGTAGACAAATATATTTTGCATTAATAACGTATGTACAACACCTTATAAATTAAACGCAATTTATGTATGTACTATGTACACGGAAGACGTAAAAAAATAAAATTGAAGCAAATTCAGAAAATCTCAATTTACTGATAATTATGCTTTTTCTTGATCCACTGGAATCGATATTTTACCCTTCAAATATTTTTTCCTATCGTCTCCTAAATGTACATGTTTATATACATTGTATAACGTAATAATAAACATAATTGTGACAACAATCTTCATCACGAGAAATGATCGACTTTACAATATTGACTAATTTATTTCTCGAGACTGTAGCAGCAATAAACTCAGTAACTCAAGAAAGAAAGAAACAACAGAGCTGAGCACTTAAAAAAAATATACATTTTTCAATGAAGTATTATTGATTTAGTTCTTTAAAGAAAAAATAAAAATTGAAAATTCCTTTACAATCTTGGATGTGTTAACTACATCAAGTCGATTGTAAATTTGATTAAAAGTAAATCTTAAAACTTCTCAATAATGATTATTCAAATGTCAAAACTGTTGATTATTGAAGAGAGTAGGTATGAAAACGAAATATGGTATATTTTTTTAAACTCAGCTCTGGTAATAAATTTTACATTATTCGCATTTTATTTTCATCTCTAGTGTCCTAAGGTTGATAATTAGGTATTAAGTTCTTAATTTTTAATATTATGCAAATAATAGTAACAGAAAATTATTATGATTAGAATAGTTGAAAGCAATATATAAAAGATATAATTATTCGTGCAATATTAATTTTTTGCAATTTAACAAGATGGATTTTAAAGAAAACCATTTCAGGACACTAAAGAATCTTTCAATCATTATTATATGTATACTATATGTGTATGTACCTATATTTTCTTTTCTCCATTTTTCATGTAATAGATTTAACAAACTCGATTCTATAACTTTTACGGGGGTGATCTATTCATTGAAGGTCCATTTTTGTTTCGATTTCTTCTTCGAGCCCTTCCACCTCTCCTATTCTGATTCTGATTTGAGTTCCATTCTCCTCCGTTTCCAAAGTTTGGACCGTCTGAATTAGGTGCAAAGTTTCTCGGATCTCCAGGTCCAGGAGCAAAATTATTATAGTTGCCATTGGGATAACCTCCATCAAAATTAGGTCCTCCTTCAGGACCGTAGCCCATAGGTCCAGGACCCAAAAGTCCAACACCATTGTTTCTCTGTGAATTGAAACGGGGATCAAAGTTCATCTGATTAGGTCCCATATTAGGACCCATATTTTGTCCCATATTAGGACCCATGTTCTGTCCCATATTAGGACCCATATTTTGTCCCATATTAGGACCCATATTCTGTCCCATACCATGTCCCATATTCGGACCCATATTCTGTCCCATATTAGGTCCCATGTTATGAGACATGCTTGGACCCATACCTTGTCCCATCATTTGCATATTTGAGCCCATTGGTCCGCCCATCATTGAATTCATATTACCCATTATTGGATTGGGTCCCATCATCATGGGCATATTTTGCATTGCTGGTCCTTGCATGTAAGGCCCCATGTTCATATTCATTTCCGAAAGTCCCTGATGATGTGGAATGGAAGCATTCATTCCTTGGGAAGATTGGGTTTCAAGTGGTTTGCGCCTCGGGTCCACTCTCACCTGTGGAGGTGACTTTGGAGTGTCAAACTTTACTGGAGGAGGAGACATTGGCGAATCAGCAATATCATTCAATGATAATCGGAAGATCTTTCTCAAGCGTGGATCATATTTGACCTGGGGATCGTTTTTCGTTAATTTTAGGCCTGTGTAATCGGGCCTTGGAATATCTATAACAATACACTTGTAGGGAATCGGTGGATGAGAAGCAATACTGCCATCAATTTCAGTGCAAGGTACGTGAGAGGGGACGGGTTTGAAAGGCAACATCTGTCGAAGATCAATGTCGGATTTCATTGAAGAGTTGGTGAAGGTTCCACCGACCAAACGCAAGTCAGTGTCACCAAAATCGGAGAAGCACTGTCTCAAGTCCATGTCCTTTCTTCGATGATCCTGATCTGCTCGTGCTCGAAGATCAGTATCTACAGGACCATCTATTGCGGTGATTCCGGAACTATATATACTAGTTTCTAATCTATGTGACCTAGAATCTTTAACATCGTGTTTACTTGATACAGTTGGCCTTTGTTCTTCTCTGCGTTGGCGAGGATCTCGTGGATCTCGAGACTCCCTAGAATCTCGTTCTCTAGGATCTCTGGATTCCCTAGGATCTCTAGATTCTCTGGGATCACGAGAATCTCTAGGATCTCGAGAATCTCTAGTTTCCCTGATATCTCTAGTGTCTCTTGGATCTCGTAACATTCGTGGATCTCTGGAAGCATTGGAAGTTTGACTATGAGACGGGGGTGAGGATGAAGGACTAAAGCTCCCAGTCTCTTCATTGGTGAAATTGTTTTCTTTGCTTGTTGAACAGTTTTCTTCTCGTTTCACTTTGACATCAGCATCCTCTAATTTTGTCGGGCAATTCGATGGAGTTGGCGATACCGCATTGCTTTTTGCTTTGAGGGAAGACAGTAATTTTGATACCTCTGCGCTAATGTCAATTTTACTTAAATCACCAAGTTTATCAACAAAAGGAGCAGGTTGCGGTATATTCGAAGGTGGAGGACTTGGAGGTTTAACTTTCGGTTTAACTTCCATTTCTTGATCTTCTTCGTTGCGTACATCAATGGTCAAACCACCAGAATCATCTTTGTCATCATCATCGTCGGAATACCAGTCGTCTTGAGGTGCAGCGTCTTCCTGGTTCTCGTTGTCAAGATTTTTAAAACTATCTTGAGCCTCTCTCTGCTGCTGCTGAATTCGCTTAAATAATTCTTGAGCCTTTTTCGGAAGATTTGGTGGCATTTCTTGCAAATGTAATTTAGGGGAAACAGGTTTTTCAGCCTCGATCGCATTAGCCACAACTTGCGAATCTAGAATAAAAATTTATTTATTGTAATATTATTTTTTGGTTTATGACACTTCTAACTTTAATTCCTTATAACATCACAAATTTTTCATCTAAAAGGGTCCAAAAAAACCTCTCAAAATGTTGTAAATTTAATCAAGAATATGCACTGAGAGAAAAAAAAGGTTACTACAACGGAGGACACAAGTAGGAATTGCCTGAGTGACTCGGGTAGTAGAACTCAAGTTAACGCAACTTGGGACTCCGGTAAATACTGCTTGGGTCTCAAGTCGACGTAATTGGAGACCCAAGCAGTATTTACCGGAGTCCCAAGTTGCGTTAACTCGAGTTCTACTACCGGAGTCACTCAGGCAATTCCTACTTGTTTCCTCCGTTGTAGTAACCTTTTTTTTCTCTCAGTGTGCACGTATAGGTTAGTCCAATAGTGCTGAAGTAGTCTCTTTTTAAGCGGACTTAAGCTTATTTAGATTTTACTGTGATTAAATCTTTGCATTACAAATTCTTTTAATGTATGAAAATAAGTTTTTCTATCATTAATAAATGACTTTAAGAGTTAAAATTAACATTACCTTCAGAATTGTTCAATTCTTTTTCCTTTTCTTTCTCAGATTCATCTTCCTCAATCGGCATTTCTATCACTAGATTCGATTCTTCTTCTTCGCTATCTTCCTCTATTTTAGACTGTGTAATATTTGCTATCTCATCAGCTATACTCACTACACGAGGAGGTTTTAACGTTGCTTTTAACATTTGCCGTAAATCCACGTCTTTCGAGGATTCTATACTTAGAGGTTTTTTACCCGTTGACTGAAAATAATAAATTGTCTAATGTAAAGAAACAAATAGCAAAGTTCTAATATAATAATATAATAAATCTTCATTAATGTTCTTTAAATTCACAAATTAAATCAAATATCTACCATCAAGAGAAAGTGACAAAAAAACTTGACAAAACCGACGTTTTAAAGTCACATTCGATATCTTCTTCAGAATTTATTTCACAATAAATATATTTCATAAAATTTCAGTAATCTGTATGACACAAAAACAGTTTGGCATAATAAAAAAAAAGAAATGTAATTTTTGTCAAGAATTTCCTATCACGTGTTGTTTTTGCATATTTTAAGAGAATAAGTAATGTAAAAAGGTGAAAATCAGGATTCTTGGGGTAAGTTTACAAATTATTTAAAATCAATTATTTTGAAAAAATTTTTATCGCAGTAATTTTTTGTTTAAATTAACTTTAAAAGTTTATTATTTCTTAGTTAATGTATAACTAAAAAAAAAAATGTTACCTTTTTAATCAATATATATTTCAGCATTTTGCTTTCAAATTTGTTAAGGCTTCGTCCACAAATTACGAAACAGATTTTTAGCCCATTTTTGATCCCCTCGTTGTCACAGGAAGTAACATTAATAAAATCCCCCTCCCTCTAAATTACGTAACAATTTGTATACCCTCCATAATGATTTTTTTCAAAATTAGTCACTGTTAAAATAATTGATCTCACATAATTAAAGTAACTTAAGTAATTAGGTATATTCTAATAAATAAATATTGCAGAGCTGTGATCGTATCATTAATTACTCCCTCCTTCTGTCTAAATTAGTAACATTTTACGGAACCCCCTTTCCCCCCTAAAACCTGTTACGTAATTTGTGGACGACGCCTAAACAATTCCCACAAAAAAAAAATTTCGACCTCTTTTGTTCTACTACGCATTTTAAATTTGAACCAAGAGTTGAGTCAAAAAGTAGCGTTTTTCATTGGAAATTTACCACGATTGACGGTAAAAAAAATATGTAAACAGTTTCAAATAGTTAAATAAAATTACCTGTGCTCGAATTTCATCTTCTTCTACATCTTTTGTGAAATCCTCTTTGGAATTTGTTTTGTTCTTATCACTTTGACTAATTTCACTATAGAAATCCATTGGAGTTGCGTTTTGCGATGTAAGTAATTGCTGCTGAATCTGATCTTGAACAGCCAGATCCAAGGCAGCGTTGGAAAATTGAAGACCGAGTTGATTTGCAGATTGCATAAGCATGATTTGTTCATAAGGGACTCTATCCTCATCTGAACCCCAACGAGTTTTCTTCCCCGAAGATTTTCTTTCCTTCGACGTTGTCTTTTGCTGTGCATTAGAAGTATCTTCTTTTGCACCTGCAGTATCTAAAAACATTTTAACTTTGTGATAAAAACCTCTAAATCTACAAAAAGTCTTCTGCAACTTAAGAAGAAAAAATAATATTACTGGGATGGACTCAGAAAAAAAACATACCTTCTTCTTTCTCATCTCGTGCTGTAATGTTTAATTCAAAAAGACTTGGAATTTTTTGACTGCCTTCCTGTCCTTGGGCTAAGTTCTTTTCCGTGTTGTTGATCATCGTTAAAGCACCATCTCTGCTTAATCTTGGAAAGTTACCCAGAATTTCCTTTGGGGCAGTCTCCAAATGTTTGAGTAAGATGTTCTTCACCTGGAAAATAAAAATAATATTAAGCTTTGTAAAAGCGTTAAAAAGCGTACTGTGAAATAGGTGAAAGCGTGAATTATGTTCGAGAAATAGATGATTAAATTTCCATTCCACATTGAATTGTTTAGAATTTGGATCGATTTGAAACAATTAAAATTTGAAAATTTTTTTTTTTACATTTGGATAAATTGTTCAATGAATTATAATTTTCAAAATTTCGACAAATTCCCGAATTTTCTGGATGTTAGATTATAATTTTCCCGGATCTGTTCTTTAAATGATTAATGCATGTACTTCTAAAATATTAAGCAGCTTACAAGCTTAAACAAAAGTGTAAGACAAAAATTGTAAAAGGAGACAGGCTGTGAAAAAATAACAAAAAAGTTTGAAGCATGTAATTGTTAATAAAAAGATTTTCATTACCTGCTCGTTCAAGGACTGGTGAGAGAACTTGCAGTTATCCCCTTGGCTACACTTCAACCCTGTATGAAAGAATTTGCATGGAAAGTCATGATGCATATAAAGACATTTATCCCTTTTAGCACAACAATCCATGAGATAAAATTTACACAACTCCATTTTCCGTGGAGGCAGCGCATTGTGCGAGTACGGACAGTCGTCGCCACGATGACATTTTCCTTGCATATAGTAGACACAAATCGAATCAGGATCTTGATTGTGATCGTTGTTCGTCTGGTTCCTCCGCCCGTTCCGCTCACTTCGGGCCTGGCTCCGTCCCTTGCTCTTGCCACCACGCTCATTCTTTCCACCCCGACGTCCTGAATCAAATCAATAAAAAAATGTTAATAACATTAAAAAAAAAAAAAAAAAAAGAATATGATTATGGAAAATTAAAACTAGTTTCTACCTCGCGCAGTACGTTTACTGTCATTATCTCGATGACGATTTGAACCTGAACGTTCCTCGTAGTCGGAACTACTATCGTAATTATCATGATCGTTATTTCTCCTTATTGGGGAAGAGTTTTCGTGAGAGCCCTTCCTGACAGGAGAAGCTCCTCGAACAAACAGCATCTCATCATCATCTTCATTTCCATTTTCTTCATCGCTTACTTTTCTCCTCTAAAAAGAATAATTCTTTAATTAATAACATTAATATTAGACAACAAAATAGAACAATGAAAATCTGTAGAAATATACCTTCTGTTCTTTTGCTCGTTCTTCTTCTTTGTCGTCACGTGACCTTTTTCTGCTTTTACTTCTACTGCTGCTACTGCTCTTACTAGATTTAGAATTGCTTTCTTGATGCTTTGATTTATCTTTGTCTAAAGCTGCTTTGATGGCTTTCTCAACATCTCCAGCCCAATCTTCAGTTGGACCTTTGCTGAATTTACTTGACTTATCACTGCTTCCTATTCTTTGGGAAGATTGTTTTTTGTTCTTGCTGCTTTTGCTATCAAAATTCTTACTTTTGGGTGAACTCTCTTTCGTTTTCGAGGATTTTGAAGATTCAACGGGTTCAGGTTTTGGTGCGGGAATTGGAAGTGGCACCACTTCTTCGTCATCCTCATCCGAAGGAATCTCTCCGTCCTCCAAATCATCATTATCATTGTCGGGAGTCCTAAAAATCATCAATAATCTTCTTACCTTCATATTTATTTCAGAGTACTTCATTAAAAAAAAAAAAAACGAAAGATTTATGATGGCAGAAATTGTGTGGTGCTTTCAATTTTGATTTTGTTTATCTAACGTATTTTATCTACTAAATTTGTTTGAATGTTCTAAACATGTAAAAAATGTACCTTAGCTCATTTTTTAACTTATCTATTATTTTACTTGTCTTTATAAACTGAAAATAATTAAGTATAAAGTTGAGGATATAATTTGATAATTGAGTTGCGCAATTAAGAGTTTTAAACTAACAATTTTTCAACTTGTTTGTTGGTTATCTCATTAAGCATTTTGAATGTTCGTGAAAAACGAAGTAATACTAATGACTTGTAACGAGATAGTACTATCATCAAGAGTATTGCAAAATTTTCCGAATATATATATAAATGTAAATGTAAAAATTCGATGCTCTGAATTAAACAATTTTTCATTTTTTTTCTTTCTAGAAATAGCTTATTAGCTTTCATGGAAAGACTACTGTCATTCGCTGTAAACCTAGAATTCTCAAACCATTTCATCTTTGCTCTTTTGTTTCTACTAAATAAAATAAAAAAAACTTATTTTTTTTATAATTTTAAATTCTCGGTCATTTCGCGGTTTTTCCCGATCAATTTTTTGTATATCCTGGTCACAATTTTTCGAATTATTAATTTTTTGAGAAATCAAAGAAACTAAAATGCATAAATGAGTTTTAAATAAAACGAATTATTAAATATGCCGCATTATCAATTATCTTCAACTCTTTATTTATCAGAATATTGATATTCGATAGAATTCTTAAAACGTTGAGTATTTTTAGTTCTTCAAAATTACAAACGGCCAAACAAACACCCGATATCCAGCCATTTGTAATTTCAGACAAATGAAAATTCCACATTTTAAAAATAACATTAAATAACAATTAGTGCAAATAAAATGTCGGACAAGTGAAAATTCGATGAAATGGATATTCTAACATTTAAAAATTCGGTTAAATTTGAATTCTTTTAAACATAAATTAAATTATTATTAAATATAAATTCTGTGACCTAAAACTTATCTTAACTAAAAATTCGGATTTTTTGTATATCGATTAAAAACAAATTCGAAAAATGAAAATTTGGCTAAAAATAAATTTTTTTTACTGAAATATTCTACCAAATGAAAATTATATCAAATAGATCTTAGAACTTACTCATTAGTATTAAGAAATTCACGGCTTAATAATTAATTTCGCGAGTTATTCCCGGTCTAATAGCCACCCTGAAAATTTAGATTTTAATCCGAAACATTTTTATAAAAATTTTAAAAAATTAAAGCAGTGTTTGTAATTCAAATTTGTCTATATAGAAGTGAGACAATTTTAGTATATTTAGTTTATGAGAACAAGCATTATTTAAACGCAATTAAAAAAACTATGATAAAAATGTAAAAATTTTCAATTATTTATTTAAAAATTATTATTTTTTTATTTTTAAAGATGTTCTCCGGCTTTTACGAGGCTAAAAAAATCATGAATGAAATCTGATATGTGATAAAAAACATATTCAATTTTTGAGAATACCATATTTTTAATTTTCGAGAAATAAACATTCAAAGATTGTAATTCTTGTTTCGCGCCGTCCCACAGTATGGCCAAAGCATTATTTTTTGACAAAAAGCTGCCAACAATTCAAAAATGAACCGATCTTAATTTTCTTTTTTTTTAAATACTCAGGAATGTTTGTCCTACAACTCTTAACTGATAGAAAATTGAAATTTTTTTTAACTAAAATAATGTTAATAACTTTTAAAAATGGGAAAAATTGATTTTTGAGGTAGTGATTTCAAGGTCCTTCGATGCCAGAAACTTTATATGCTTATATATTTTACAGACAAAACTTGTCTAGAGTATATTTAAATAATTCTAGTTAATAATCAACAATTTTTAATGTGTTTAAACAATCTTAGGTAACAAATAAATAACTTCAAAAGTTTTCCTTAGATTTCTTTTCTTTTGTAAAATTAATTAATTACTATTTACGTAGAGTTGTATTGCAGTTTAGGATGTTTTCTTACAATTATTAAATTTTTTAAACCATCTTAGTCAACAATTAAATAACTTCGAGAGTTTTATTTACTTATATTTCCTTTTTCTTTAAAGTAATTAATTACTATTAATATCTAGATTTCAGGGATCACAGTGGTTTCTTCGTTCAATTTTAGACGAAAAAGGGGATTTTGATTTTCAAAAAAGGGTATTTTCTTTAATAAAAAGGGGATTTTGGAAATTAAGAAAAAAATTCTCTTTTATTGTATTTTTCTATTTTATGATTCAAAACAATTAATTTTTGTTTGAAATAAGTAAATATATTTCATAAACAATTTTTTTTCATCCAATAAAATAAATCTGATGTATTTCAGCAAGAATACATGGTACTCAAAACATGTTTTAATTTTAGCAAAAGCATGACAGCAAAATTTTTATTACAAAAATATAATTAAATACATTAGTATAATCATTTTCATAACATTTATTTCTTTTTTAGCAGAATGTGACAGAATTAGTTCAAATTATTTTTATTAACCTTTTTTATTATTTTATTTTATGATGCAAAATTAGTAATTTTTGTTTAAAACGAGTAAAATGTATTAAATAAAAAAGTTTTTTATCCAATAAATTAATTTGCTGTAATTAGTTAAAAATACATGGTAACAAGAATATTATTTAACTTTTTAAAGTCATTTTATTTTAATTATATTTATGCAACTAAAAATGACTCACTAGATTGGTAATTATTATTACGACTTATAAACCTTTTTTTATTTTAAAAATTTTTCTAATAAAATTGTTTATTTATTTGTTATAGAAAAATTATAATTATTCGATTATTTTAAAGTTAAAAGAGAATTAAGTTATTTAATTCATATTGTTTTTAAATATTAAATAATATTATTAGTATCATGTATTCTATTTTAATTGCAGAAAATTTCTTTTATTAAATAAAATTGTTACTATGCAATACAGTTTACATGTTTCAAACAAACATTAATAATTTTAAATCATAAAATAAAATAAGACACCGAAAAAAAATAGTTAGTTACTATAAGGATAGTAAATTTTCAGCTACGGTAGCTAAAAATTAGTTAAGTTATTTTTAAACAATTAAATTCAATTATTAATTTCTCATCATTGTACAGATACCCTAAAAAAGGATAAATTTTTGCATTTCCGAAAGGGGACGGCGCGAAATAAGAATTACAATCTTTGAATATTTATTTCTCGAAAATGAAAAATATGGTATTCTCAAAAATTAAATGTTTTTGATCACATATCAAATTATATTCATGATTTTTTTTAGACTCGAAAAAGACGGAGAACATTTTTCAAAATTAAAAAAAATTATTTTTTAAATGAACAATTAAAATTTGTTACATTTTTAACCAGAAAATTTTTTTTATAAAAACATAATATATTTCAAACAAATAACATTTAGAACATTTTTTTGTATTATTAATAACAAAAAAGTTATAAATTATTTTTGAAAATGTTCCAAAAATTTGAAAATTCCAATATCTCAAAAAATATGACAGGCATCAAATTAAAATTTGGTATACTTCTTTAGTACCCTATTAACTATTTATAAACAAAAAAAGAAAGAAATCTGAAACTTTAACTTTAGTTTCAAATTAAATGACCCAGTTAGATCAATTGATTTGTTTTAATGCAAGGAATAAAAAATTTTTCTAAATGAGTTAAATTCACAGAATTAACTCATAATTATTCATTAATTAACTAAACTTGGCATTCTAGCAAGATGAAAAATGTTATTCTTTCCTAGTGCCTAGATTTTCTTTTATTTTTAGTAAACAAGAGAAAATTTAAAAATATTAATATCTTAAAATTTAAACTACTAAGAAACTTTTGAATCCTTTAGTTTAAAAGAATTACAGAACTTATTCCTTTTTCTAAAAATTTGAAAATAATAATTTTCTTATCTTCAAGCTTTTTATTTCCTAAATCTTGTTTTAAAACCTTAGATTTCTTTTTTTTTCTGTATTTTAATGTTTTAAACAATTTAAACTATTGTGGAAATTTTCAATAAAAAAACACATTTTTATGTGTATTGAAAATATTAAATATTTTTTAGTAAATTCAAGTTTATTATTTACAATGATAATTATTATTATTAGTATATAGGGTAAACGCTGGTACGTCCGGACAGGTACCTATAGTCAGACATTCTTTAATTTTCCATTAGTAATAAAGTTTTAAAATATCTCATATTGTGTAATTCAATAAAGAATCGCTTTTACTTTTTTTTAAAAATGTTAAAGTTAAACGGATAACAATAATTAGTAAGTTATAAACTTCAAAAAACATGTCCGACTACTGGGTCACTTGTCGGACTACACCTGCTTTTAACCTATTTAATTTTTTAAGAAAGAAATCTAATCTTGAAAAAAAAATTATTTTAATGTTTTCCTGTTACCTAATAATGGTTTGTCAAGTAAGAAATATATCGTTAAAGTTCTATATTTTTGAAAATTGATTTCGCGAAACTGCATACTAATTTTTAAAATATTATTTTTAATAATTTTACATGAAAAAGTTGAAATAATGTATTTAAAAGATTGTTTTACTCATAAATGGTGTCACTTTGAAGAGAAACATCCATATAAAATAATTGTTTTGAAAATATAATTAATTTTGTAATAGGTTACGAAATTGTCAATGACTGGTAAATGTGAAAAAGACTGTCATAAAGAGTAAAGGCATTTTAAATTTGAAACAGCTGTAATTTTTTAGAAGACAGTCATTGAGTGCTTCACATTTACTATCTTTTTAAAATAAGTTGACCCTCCGCCTTGCACGAAAATGCTTCTCATTTCGATCGATACAAAACTAATTAACTATGTATGCAATGCATGTAATTTAAAAATAGAAAAACCAATAATTCTTTGAAAACTTGTTATAATTATTCTATTATTCAATTCAGTATTTTTTGACAATTGTTAGTTAATAACGATTTTCTTTTTCATAATTATAAGTTTTTCTACAAATAATTAAAAATAGAAATAAATTAGAAATTTATTGCTCACAAATTGTAAATTAATTAAATTAATATTAGTGTATTAAAAGCAGAATTATCAATAAAGTAAATTTTGTTACTTTTGTTTATTTATTTTGTTATAATGCAAATATTTGAAGCTTTTCTATTTTCGTTATTAATAATAAATTTAATTGCAATAAATAAAGCTGAATTGTTTTTATATTAATTGTACTTTCACCATTGACCTGATTAATTACTAGGTCTAATGAAGAATATATAAAAATTATCTTGAATATCTTAATAATTTTCAACAATGTAAGCTTTGTTTTACATTCCAAAAGTTTAAATGCATCGTTTTTTTTTTTTTTTTAAATTGAGTAATAGCATAAGATTATCGTTTTTCCTTATTTAAATGCCTCAGTGTATAATATTTATACGATAAATTATTGTAATGAAACACTTACATCTAAATAGTTTTGATTATAATAAGTCAATAACCTGACTACGAGGCATAAATTTTCTTAAATGAGCGACAGCTCTTATACTATGAGAGCAGATGTTTTAATTCCTGAGGTCCGAAGGACGTTTCTTCAACGTGCTTACAACATTCGGCCTCTTTTTTTTTGGAAAGAACCCAAAGCGCAAACAGCATTATTCTTCATTGCAAAAAGAGAGAAAAAAAAATTATAAATATATCCTAAATAAAAAAAAATATTTCTTAAAGGGAGCGACTTTTATAGCCAATCTCCCAAAATTAATAAAAGTTCTCTTACCGTTTTTCAGGATCATTAACATAATCATCATAATCATTATCATCATATCCTCATCGATAAAAAGCCTTGTTATTGCAATAGCAACCACACATTTGAGGGAATTAAATTCTTCAATGAAATTTCATTCTGCATCATTTAATCTTTCGTTTCAATGTCATTTTATCAATATAATGGCTGTTGGTATCCGATAACGGTTTAACGGTTTTAGTGTTAGTGTCGTACGTTGTATATTGCACGTACATATGCAAAAAGGGACGTATGCATCTGAGTAAATTTACACAGATGTATACATTTTTTGTGTGTATTGTTATCGCTCCCCCAACACCCCTCCCATGATCAATACACAATTTTAGTGTACCACTAAAAAAGCAATGTCTTACGTCATTCTGAGCTTTTTACCCTTCTGAACAGAGACTTGACTGAATAACGAAAAAAGGAATGAAACAGCGTCGCGCAACGAGAATTTCAATTGCGTAACAAACTGCGTGTCCCAGACTCACAAGTTTTTGCCCCCTCCCCCTCCCAGCACTTGTTATTGTCGTTCTAACTTATTTGTCTCAAGCAATACTAATTATTGATCTTGAAAAATAATATATCTACTAAATAGTATAATAAATTGTAAAATTAATAGTAAACAAATTAAGATTGATATAATTTAGGTAAAATAAAAGAATGAAAGTAAAAATAATATGTATGTAATTCCCGGACAAAGCCCGATTGAAAAGGGTCTCAGGGTATGTTTCCCTTTTGATCGGTTGCCAAGTCTGGGTAAAAGCTTACTTTGTAATGTTCCTTTGTTTTTCATTTAAGAGGAAAAAAAAGAAAAATAAAATGAAAATCGATTTTGACTCTTCCCAGTGAGCATAATCTCAACCTTGGAAAGAGGGCGAATGGGGCATTAGAGGAGCACGAACATAATACACGGAGCAGTATATAGTCCGAGTTCATTTTGATGAATAAAAAATGAGGCAAACCTTTGGATTAGAGTCTCGGCCGCGGAAACACTCTCTAGAGCCATTATTTTCCCGATCAGAGATCGATCGAGTTTACCATGTGCCACTACGAACTGTCGATGATCGTTCGATCGATTGGAGCAACACTCGACGGCTTTTTGTTCGTGAAATCATCTGACTCTGACATGAAAATCTCAAAGCTATTATAAAGCTCTACACAAGAATCGCGTCAATTTGTAATAAAAATGACTAATAAATTTATCTTGAATTATCGACGGCAAAGCGAGCTATTTTTTCTCGCTCTCTTTCTTTCTTTCAAATAAGCTCAGCCTTTCTCTCTGTTCTATACTCAAAAATATAAATTAAACACTAAAATTATGAAAAATCTTCCACTGTTCTCTGTCGCTAGTAAATTTTGGAAAATGGCGTGTCCCTTTTATTAACAACGCGTCATGCAAGTTGACGTGGCAGATGCCATATACATCCGGTTTTCTATGTGAGTTTATCTTTGCAATAACGTATTTGTGTAGCTGTAGATCAATGCAAGTATGTACAAGACAGAGTGTTAGTATATGTTGATTCGTCGGCAGTCGGTTCGTATTCGATGATCACGAAGAAAATGGCGTCTTTGTAAAGTTGCGTATGTACGTGTTGGTAAGTGTCAGTGTGTGCTTCGATTTAAAGTGAGGTTATAAGTATATATAGATATTAAATTTAGTTTGTATGCTTGTGTCTGTCTGCGTCAGAGACCGCCCACAAGCACACAGACAAACTTTTTGTGTGAGTTTACGTGACAGTTAAAAAAATCCACAAGAAACCTTTCTTCAGAGCTGCGAAACTTTAATTTCCGGGTGAAAGAAAGAGAGGAAATCTACTAAAAATTGCTCGCTATTGATCCGTCGACCCGTGATAAAACGCACGTTTCTTTTTAGCAAATAAATATCAAGTTTGCCGCGAGTGTCGTGTATCGTGAATTTGTAGTGGCAAAATCAGTGCTTTTGCGTTGATTTTCGGTGATCAATTTATGTATGGGCGATCAGTGCCACAGGTAGCGAAGAATACGATCGGCAGGTAGAGCGGATTTACAATGTCAGCAGTAATTAAAAAATGTTGAAATGAATAAGCGAAACTTCAAAGTTAACTAAACATGGCCACATCTGGAACTATTCTGAGCAAACCAAGTAACGAACGAACAACGCCAGGAGAGGAGAGAACTCTCCAGGTCACAAGGGAAAGAGGAACGGTCGGGTTGGACCAATTGGGATACGAGTTTTTGGCACGTGATAACCCCCACTTGAAATTTCCATCCCTTCTCTAATACCTTCGGCATCCGGAGCTTTGATGCCTCTTCTTGCCCCTCACCCTCTCTTGCCCGCCAAGCGACAAGAAAAGAGCGCTTTCTGAATTCCTGCTCACACTGACTTTCTGGTTAATGTAGAAATGTAGCATACAAAAAGAAAACATTGGGCTAGAAGAGAGATACAAGTATATTTTCTATTTTGCCTTTGTCTTTCCTTTCTGATCGTTAACCTTCGCGTTTGTAGTAGGTCACTGATTTCTGCGAATTATTCAATATTGTTGAATTGAAGCTTGCATTTTTCGTTCTTTCTCATGCTAAAATGTAACATTTCAGTTTACTAAACATTTTTACGTACTTATAACAAACATTTATTAATTTATCAATATTTATCAATTTTAAACTAGTTATCTGAAACTGTTGATAAACTTTTTCATAGATATAATTTGACTCATATGTTGACATTTAAATTAAAAGATCGCTTCAAAATAAATTTTAAAAATAATTAAATTACATTTTTTGTCTTTTATCACGTCTAATCTTAGCTACTTTTATTCTTTAAATAGGATTTGTTGATATTGTATACCATCACCGTCAAGGTTTCTAAATCACCTGGAATTGTCAGGAATACTCAGATACCCTGGAAATATAAGGGATTTGTTTTTTTTCTTTTACAATTTTTAAATTTTTTAGTTAAAATCTTGCTATTTGACATTTATAAATATTGAGTAGAACAAAAAATAATTTTCGAGTGTCCACAGTTAATCCCTTTATTTCACCCTAAAAAATCATCTAGAATTTAGGTAAATTGCCTATGAAAAAGTTTTAAATAAAAAAATTATGTAATGATAGTTGTTGAAAATATAAGCCATTACATATTAAGAAAACAACCTTTAAGGTATTTCTCCGGCAGTTATACTTGAAAAAATCGATTTTCGTAGCATTTTCTTTAAATTGTCAGAAAACGTTATTTTATATGTGCCTTCTACTGGTTAAAATTTCAGTGCACCCCTTGCGATGCTCAAAATTGAGATATTCAGGTTCGAAATTACAATTTTTTATCGTTTTACATATACAAAATTGGAATTTCAAACCTGAATATCTCAATTTTGAGTATCGCAAGGGGTAATGAAATTTTAACCAGATAGAAGGTACATATAAAATAACGTTTTCTCACAATTTAAAGAAAATCCTACGAAAATCGATTTTTTCAAGCATTTATTTAAAACAAAAAATAAATTATTAAAAGAATCGAAGGTGAAAGTAATAACCGTTTTGGGCTGTGTTAACTACTAATTTTAAAATTGGCGCATTTACTATAAATTAGTTCTTTAATTTTTTTGCATTTTCGTATAGATCTTTTCATTCTCGATTTTATTTTTTATAACAATAATTTTTTCGTAATTGTTTATAAACCATTTTTATTGATTTTATACATTTTGTTAAAAATACATGTAGTTGATTTTTACATTAGTGGGTACTTTAATTTATTTTCCCCGTTTTGCCTTAAACGTTTAGTCATTAAATTAAAAAAATAAAATATGCAATAAAAATAAATATAAATTAAAAAGAGCAAATTAAAAAAAAATTACACCTATTTTCTTTTAAAGACGTATAGTATAATCCTTCTCGAATATCGCTATTGTATTATTAATGCGTTAAGGGTCGTCCATAAAATATGTAAGATGTTTTTTCTTATAAGACTCTTTAACATGTAAGATTTTCTAAATGATGAAATATATCGAAAGTTTTTAATAAAGTCGAGGATAAAAAGTTAATGATTTTTAAAAATCTTTAATATCAAAAAAAAATCTGGAACACTGATTCATCTCGCAACTATTCTATTTTTATTAAAAGAGTGTAAATTTTGAACAGTATGCATAATGTATACATAAATATATTATAGGTATGTATATAATAATTGAATTAAGAAATTATGCGGCATGGAAATCTTTCGATTTTTTATTTCAATATAAAACACATTGTACTTCACTTAGACATTTTTTCATCTATTTATATAAATAAAATTGTAATTAATTCATTAATTTTTATTTATGATAAATACTCTCAATATTTGCTGACTAGATTAAATTAAAGATTAAGTTACTGATTTAATGAATCCCCTTTATTACTGTATATGCGTTATGTGTATTTAAAATAATTATATTATTGACATGTATATATTAAATATGTGTGTTGCTATATATATGTATTATATATTGAACAAATATTAAATTATGTTATGTATATTTAGAAAGTCAGTTAAAATGCAGTGATGCCTTTTTTTTTTATTAAATAGCCTTAAGTTTTTTTTAAAAAAATAAATTGTCGAGAGTTAGTTTGTTTTATTAACATGTTAATAGTGGCTAGTGAGGGGTCACTTTCAGTTCCCCTTCTTTACTTGGACACGGAATCCGGAAGTTGAATAACCGGAGATAATCTTTGCCAATTAAATTTAAATTTTATACAGGTGTATCTTTTTTAAAATAACAGCAATTTTTAGTTCAACATTTTTTACATAATTTAAGGTCATGTCTAAGATGAATAGTTTGATGATAATTTATTTTCATAAATCTTGAGAATAATAGAAATTATTAATCAGTTTATATATTAACATATAAACGAAAAAAGATATTGTTTTAAAACTAATAGAAATCATAAAAATCTATTTTTTTATATGCACGTAATTTATTGTAAAAATGTTACATTACATTTTTTCCATTCTTGAACAATTTTTTTCAAGAATTTAAAAAAATCATTACAGTTGCATTTATCAATGCTATTGGTTTTTTACATTTACAGTAAATATTAAAATTGCAATAAATTTAGCAGTTTTTGCTGTTTGAAAAGATACGTGTATGTATATACAATTATGTACTTATTAATATTATATCCACTTGCATGAAGAATATTCTTCAACTTTGCTAACTAGTATTGACAGCTTTTTAAAAATTCATAAGTTTCTATATCGATTTAAAGCAGCTTCCGGGTTTCGTGTAGGTTGTTATAGAATATGCGTTTACGGATATGCGTTTGCGTGATATTCTTTATTATAGTACATATTTCATTCAAATAATGTTGAAACCAAACAACGTTTTTTTTATTTTAAAAGTTCAAAGTCATACATCTGTGTATCAATCACTCAAAAATAAAATTTTTAATAAGAGGAAAATTACACTTTCAAAAATAAAAAAAAATACCAATTTTTTTTTCTGTAGCTCGGTTTTTGAGGTCTCTGAATTATATTCTAACAGTTAGAAACTAATAATTATAATCAGGTACAAATTATAAAATCTATACTAAAAAAATGTCAAAAGGGGAAAGAGCATAATTAACAGAATTATAATTAGAAATGTCCAGAATTGCGATAGAATGAAATCCAACATATAACAATAGTAGTATAGCTATGAGAGAACCAGCGCACAGTTCCGATTTTCGCCACCAGGTGGCGCCCTAGTCAGTTACCTGCAGTGGATTTTTAGCGGTTTTGTTGATAAATTACCGTCGGTCGGTAATGCAGATTTCGCGCGTGTTACCTTGTGTCGGTAATGCAGATTACTTGCTTGCTCGAAGGTAAGGTAGATTTCCGAAATCGGTTACCCTTAGTCGGTATTACCATATGTCGGCATTCTCTTGGGGATTCTCCTACGTCATTTTAAATTTTTACCCTTACTTTTGCGCGGGAATTTAAAGGTACCTCTACTTTCAGGTTTTTCAAGCGGGGGATTTCTCCATAGACGGCGCTGCAATCGAATCGCACTAAGTTTAACTTAAAATCTTAACCTTTCTAATTTGCATAAACTGTGTATTGTTGTTAACTTTTACCTTAGGACTAATTGCATGTGTTTATGACCTCATCCATCTGTAGAATTTGCATAAACCATAAATTGTTGTTAACTTTTATCTTAGAAATAAGTTACATGTCTTTGGTACTACCACCCACTGTCCACCTAGTATATGTTTTTAATGTATCATATGCCTAACACCCCCCCCCCCACCAACCCGCCACCCACTTAGTATATGTTTTGACAGAAACTACTCTATTCCCAACACCACCCACCTACCAAACCCAAAATGTATTGGGACTTAAATTTTCAAAATACCAAGATTAGCAGGTAGATTAGGGGGGTGGATCACGTTGGGCCTGATTTGACGTATGGTGCGCAAACGAGATGCGCGTGGCCAATGTGAACGGATACTCAAGCGATGTATATTCGGTCTAGCTTAAAAAAGAAAGGTCCACGATCCCCCTAAAGGCCTAAGCAGATAAAAATACGGTTACGGGACCAGAGCATGAGACAGAAAAAGACAGAAACAGTCTCTGTCCTTTATTATCTCATGCCCCGCTCCCGTAACCGTATTCGTTGTGCTTTGGGCTTAAGCCAAAGAGTTTTGTTATTTTTCTCTTCCTCTATCGCTGTTACTGACGCATGAAATAGAAAGGAACAAGGAGAGGAGGATGAAATTGCCACATCGTTTTAAAATTCACCTTCTCCTTTCAGTACAAATGTACTAAATTTTACAGTTGTAAAATACATAATTTACTCTCCACCAACAGAAAATGCATTGGAACTGTAAAAAATTTAATTGTATTTTGTATTGTATCGAATCACATACAATGGATTGTACATGTAATACTAACAATAAGTCTTTTTTAACATTCCTAAGCGCTGAGCAGTCTATATCTTATAAATTTCATATCAACAATTATATTAAAAAAGAATTATCAAATATGCTGTAAATAATGATAAGTGTAATAATATAATGATATTATCGGTATTATAAAGCGTACAAAGCTGACATTTTAGACATAACCTAAAAGATCCGGCCATCATATTTGTTTACATACGTCCTGGAGCTATAATGTCAAACGCAAGTACGCATGCTTTCATAATGCCCGCGTTATTTGAAATTTTTAGAAATTGAAGAAAGGAACCTAAGAAGAAAATTGGTTATTTTACAGGAGAGCGAAAACGAAAGTCGAGCGTGCATGGTAATCTGTACAAATCGAGAGATTTGAATTGTTATAACTTGAAAATTATTAAATAAAAACCTTTTCTGACTTTAGATAATGAAAAAGGAACCTTTGATTAAATTAAAACATCAATAAACCGAAAAACGATTTTTTACTTCTTAGGTCCCTTTCTTCAGAACGCGTCACATTATTACTATCTTTTAACATATTTATTATGATTAAATAATTTTACTTTAAGAAAAAATAAACTTCATGAAATATATTTTATATAAAGAAAGTATAAATACATTTTTTAAATATGGTTAAAATTAATTTATTAAAAGCATTTCTAATCAACGTGTGTATTTTGACCAATCGCACTTATGCCTGTACTTTATGTTGTCAGCAGTCAGGTTCGCCAACCAAAAAACAAAAAATGCTGCGTTGCAGCACCTTTTTTTAATTATTCATATCCGAAAAGAATTTTTTAAAAACACTTAGGTTTCTTTTCCTTTTATATTACAATATTTCTTATGACTTTATATTTATTGTTTATAAAAAAATCTATTCTAAAGAAAAAAATACTGTGGTTAAGATAGCACTATTTTATTTTGTTAAGTTGGTGTATAGTAACAGCCAAAAGTTTTTTTATTTTACTAAATGTTTAAATTATATAATATTTATATTTTATAATTATAAATTACTTTGGATAAAATAAAAATTGTTTTTTTTTTCAGGAAAACTAATACCTAACCTTTTAAGATAACTCTTTATTAATGTTCACAAAAACACTCGATATGGGATTTACATGTTAATTGCATTTAACTTTTTCACAATTTAACTTTTTCAAAAGTTAAATTTAACATTTCCAAAAGTTAACTTTAACTTTTCCAAAAGTTAACTTTAACTTTTCCAAAAGTTAACTTTAACTTTTTCGAAAGTTAACTTACATTCTTATGGGATCTACATGTTAATTGCATTTAACTTTTTCACAATTTAACTTTTTCAAAAGTTAACTTTAACATTTCCAAAAGTTAACTTTAACTTTTCCAAAAGTTAACTTTAACTTTTCAAAAAGTTAACTTTAACTTTTCCAAAAGTTAACTTTAACTTTTCCAAAAGTTAACTTTAACTTTTTCGAAAGTTAACTTACATTCTTATGGGATCTACATGTTAATTGCATTTAACTTTTTCACAATTTAACTTTTTCAAAAGTTAACTTTAACTTTTCCAAAAGTTAACTTTAACTTTTCCAAAAGTTAACTTTAACTTTTCCGAAAGTTACCTTTAACTTTTTCAAAAGTTAACTTTAACTTTTCCGAAAGTTAACTTTAACTTTTCCGAAAGTTAACTTTAACTTTTCCGAAAGTTAACTTTAACTTTTCCTAAAGTTAACTTTAACTTTTCCAAAAGTTAACTTTAACTTATTCGAAAGAAATCTCTAAACAATTGGATGCTTTGAGATTAATATGTAGGTTGAATATAGGTTGATCTTATAAATTCTCATTAATTCTTCAAATTGCGAATTGTAAAATTCTTTACCTTTATCAGTTTGTAATTTCTTTGGAATGCGCATTTCCCACGTAATATACGTAGAAAACGTAGAAAGCTAGGTAATTTAAATGTCAAATGTATAATGTATATCTACCCAGATAACCAGCGTACAATACGTACCATTGCATTATACTACTACTATATACGAGTATAATGATACTGATTTTTGAAGTACTGATTCTAAACTATAATGGCCTGTTTACACCTTCGAAAAAAAAAATTTTTTTCGCATTGGAGGGAAGGGGACAGACTGTGTATCTGAACTCTTTACTCTCATGCAAAAAATTTTTTTTTTTTCGAAGGTGTAAATAGGCCATAATAGTGCCAGTATGTATGTACCTTTTTATTACATTTGTATGACGTACTTGTATCGTACTAGTATTACACTTGTATGTAATTCATAAAAACTTTAAGATTTTCAGTTAGTACGCGTACTAAATAAATATGGAGTCATACCAAAGTCGTACTAATCTAGCATCTTGAAAAATAATTTGAAAATTTGAGTACATAGTAAGATTATAATGCAAGTACAGGACCAGTACATCATACAGTTGAAAAAAAAAATAGGGGAGACCGAGGAGGAAAGTAACAGAGGTGGAAAGTAACAACGCTTATAACTTCTAAACCAATCAGCGAAGAGACATGGTCCCAAAGTAATTTTTTGTCCAGTTTTACCCCCTCTACCTTCCCTATATCATGCGCGAGCTGGTTTGGGAACCGTATGTCTGATATTGACATGTTGTGCAAAAATTACGATAAAAGTAAGTTTTTGCCTACACTGAAAAACTTTAGTGATCAATATTTAGTAAGAGACGTTCAGTTTTTAGAAAACAACTATTAATGTGGGGAAAAAATGGCGTAACTGGAAAAATTTAGTAGTCAGGCGATCAAACCTCCGTTCCCCCACCACTCACAACTACACGCTTTACTTGCTAGTGTTCGCAACCATTTTGATCGCCTGACTACTAAATTTTTCCAGTTACGCCATTTTTTCCCCACATTAATAGTCGTTTACTAAATATTGATCACTAAAGTTTTTCAGTGTAAATTTTCAAAATATCATGTTTCTTTGATTTTATAAATATTTCGTGCTTTTCGTAATTTTGAAGCTTAATTATCTACCTTTAGGTTGTACTTGTGTATAATTAAAAAATATAAAATACTTTTGTGTAATTTAAACTTGTTTTTTGAAATGCAAGGAAAAGAGGGGTGAGGAGAAAAGTAACAACGTGTTACTTTCCATGCTTTATTTTTATAAACATCCTCCTTTTTTATAACTATGTGATTTTATATGTTTATTTCATATTTTAATGATGAAATATTGAACTATTGATTGGAATTTTTTTTAAAAATGATGCTTTTTAACGTCATAGCTATGGAACGAATATTAAATAGATAAAAAAAGCTTGATTACAAAAAAGTGTAAAAATATGTGCCAATTATGTACAAAATGTAGTTAATATTACTTTGTCTTTTTTATATGTTCATAATAAAAATAATTTTAATTAATAGCAGTTTTATATTTGAAATGTTAGCCTTATTTTTTAAGTGTTACTTTCCTTCTTCGTGCTGTTACTTTCCACCTCAAGGGAGAGGAGGATAGTAACAAACAAAGAGCTGATTAAAAAGTCCTGCTGTTAACTATCTAATTATTATTTATGTTTAATTCCAATTTTATTTAATAGGTGAAGGTCCAAGCTTTCGATTAGTATGTTTACAGAACTTATCCGACAAATAGTTTTGATGTTATCATCAAAAAATTGATTTTTGTTACTTTCCTCCTCTCCTCTATGCACATACTGGCACTGTACCAATTTAATACAAGTAACTAAACGTGATTAAATGTACGTGAACTGACCTATGCCACATTATGTAGAAATGTAGAAAGGTAAATTACATAGGTAATATACGTTAATGAGGAATCGGACAAACATTAAAAAATGTCAGAAATTTTTTAAATTTTGAGAAATGATATTATTTGGTACAACAAAAAAGCATGCAAAATTTAAGAATTTTTTGCTAAATAATTTACAAGTTAAAAAAATTATTTATTTATCATGGTCTCTTATGAAGAAACGGTAACCAAGGTAGGGGAAAGTAGTCAGAGTTGGACAGTGGTCAGAGTTGAATCATCGCGTTTATTTTGTTTTATTACAGTAGATCCATATGTCTTTGTGTGTAAATACTTGTTAGCAATGCCAGCGAACTTTTTACATGGATTGCAGTGAAGTGTGCGAACTATATAGACGCATTAAGCGAGTCCGTGTTATACGCTCAACAAAAAACGTTTTTGTAGTTTCAAAATTAGATAATTAAATGTAGCAGAAATATGCCAAAGACAAATTAAGTTGACTAAAATTGTTCATTAAGATGTTATACAAAAATGTGGAACGTAATTTGGTGTTTGTATAAAGCGTTCATGGTGTGTGTGTGTAATATGAAGCTAAACGACGCTTGAGTCAAGGTTGGTACACCCAAAATTTTGCAATTCTGAAGCATGTTTGCAATGAAAATGAATTTGTAAACTTAAAAAGGTGTCAAAAACTTCATTTCTATTGGAAACAAAGAAAATTCAAATTTTTCGTAATACTCTTTTCACTTTTAGATCAATTTCGCGATACAAGAGGAAATATGATTTATTCCAGTTTCATGTTTCCCTTTGTCATTTCCAAATGTATTTGAGTGCCATTCTATCATGCGAAGGCAAATATATTGTAATTTTCAATCATTTATCTTCATATTTCATTGATTTTCTACAGTGACCCAACTCTGACTACCATGTTCAACTTTGACTACCTTTTTTTTTTTTTTAATTGCCTATAACTCCGAAACTTTTGGTACAAATTTTTTGCAATGTGTAGCAAAAACATTGCATTTGAGTAGAACTTTCCAATAATATAAGAGACATCGCAAAAGTCGGCCTGCAGGAGAAGTTATAGAGAAAAGTCAAAACTATATCCAAATCTGACTACTCTCCCCTACTTTGAAAGTAAATTGCTAATAGATATCGATGCCAGATTTTCTTGGGCTAATTGTATTTAAATGATGAATATTTCAGGTTTATTAAATCAAAAAACTTTATTCAGTCTAGATGCGGCAACGCTGTAAAGCTGTCAAATGCAGTAAAGAACGTAGGTTACGTAAGTTAGGTTTGAGTCAGGTAAGAAGTTCCGGCTACAAGCGCGCTAAATTCAAATTCATTAATATTAAAGTTTTTTCAATTCACTTACAGATTGTCAATTATTACACAGGCCAACAAGATTTTGTTGACTAAAATATTATAGCCGATTTTTATGGGATTTTTTCCGTAGAATCCGAATCTGACCTTGAAAATGTCGGATTGGCTCTAGTTTTTGAACAATTTAGGTTAAAAGTTGCCAAAAATCGCGTTTTTGGCACTATTTAACCGCTTGTAAAAAGGTAAAGAGAAATGATAACAGAGCCTACATATGATAAAATGAAAGCTTAAACATTGCCCTTTAAGATCCAAAATCAAAAAACTGTGTATCTTATGATCCGACCAGTAGGGAGCTGTTTTTGCATTGTTACCTACTCGAATTTCAAACAATGGCTTTCATTGATTTCTCTCATAGATCATCAAACTTGCAAAAGGGTTATTTCTACTTATAAAATAAAAGTATAAAAGCTATTTCAGACCCTGTTCACAAATTTGATGTACAATTTGCAATTTGACAGTTGGCAGCTGTCAACATAACTGTCAACTGAATAACAAAGTGAGTTATTTGAATCAAAATGTCAGACAACAGGTTTTGTGGGTCACAGATCGCAAATTTGACGACCAGTTTTTAATTTGACAGTTGACAGTTGCCAACATAACTGTCAACTTAATTAAAAAGTTATTTGTTTTAAGAAAAATACCAGTAAAATGGTTTTTGGGGTCACTGATCACAAATTTGATATACAATTTTCATTTTGAAAATTTAAAATTGTCAAAATAACTGTCAACTTAATTAAAAAGTGATTTGTTGTACTCGAAATGACAGTAAAAAGGTTCTTGCGGTCACCGATAACGAATTTGAGAACCAGTTTTCTGTTTGACTTTTGACAACTGTCCACGTAATTGTCGACTGAATTATTGTCCTTAACAGGTTAGTCAAAAAAATCCCACTTATCCTAATTGTCTATATAGATCCGATTACTAATTAGATAAATACACTCCAATTAGGATTAAGAAACTTCGACATAATTTTTAATAAATAAAATCTTTCTTTAGCACATTTGGCTGTTCAATTGATAGTTGGCAATAGTCTAATTTTGAAATAGACAAAAATTTATGATTAGTGGACACACACAAAATTTTACTGTAACATTTCATAAAATAAATTACATTTTAGCGAAGTAAACTCTTGAGGTCCCAACTGTCAATTTTTTTAACTGCACAAATTTGCAATCACAATTCCCGAAATCCTTTGTACTTAAATTACATTTTAGCAAAGCTGACAGTTTAGTTAACAGATACAAATTGTTAAATTGCTAACTGGATATCAAATTTCTGATCAGATACATAAATAACAAAAATTTACTGTCATTTTTATTACAACAAAGTACCTTTTCATTAAGTTGACAGTTATCTTAACAGCTGACAAATGTCAAACTGAAATCTGCAAATCAAATTTGTGATAAGTTACCCCACAAACATTTTTACTGTCATTTTTCTTACAATAAAACACTTTTTAATCAAGTTGACAGTTATGTTATCAGTTGTCAAAAGTCAAACTGAAAACTGGATATCAAATTCGTGATTAGTGACGCTGAAAACCTTTTTAGTGTCATTTTGAGTACAACAAATCACTTTTTAATTAAGTTGACAGTTATTTTGAGCGCTGTCAACTTTCAAATCGAAAATTGGACATCAAATTTGTGATCAGTGACTCCAAAAACCATTTTACTGTTATTTTTCTTACAACAAATCACTTTTAAATTAAGTTGACCGTTATGTTGGCGACTGTCAACTCTCAAATAGAAAATTGCATATCAAATTTGTGATCTGTGATCCCAATAACGTTGTTACTGACATTTTTATTTCAACAAGCTACTTATTAATTTAGTTGACATTTATGTTGAAAGCTGCCGACTGTCAAATTGTAAACTAGATAACAAATTCGTAATCATCGAACCATAAAACCTTCTTACATACGTTTTTATTAACATAACTAACTTTTTTCTTCAGTTGACAATTACGTTGACAGTTGTCAACAGTCAAACAGAAAACTGGCTACCAAATTCGTTATTGGTGACCCCAAAAAACATTTTAACTGACATTTTTGTACAACAAATAACTTTCAAATTAAGTTGCCATTTATTTTGACAGCTGTCAACTAACAAATCTAAAAATTGGATATCAAATTTGAGATCAGTGACCATGGAAACCTTTTTATTGTCATTTTCATTTCAACATCTAACTTTGTTGTTAAGTTGACAGGTATATTGACAGCTGCCATCTATCAAATTAAAAACTGGTCGTCAAATTTGCGATTAGTGACCCATAAAACCTTTTTCCCGACACTTTGATTCAAATAACCCATTTTTTTATTTAGTTGACAGTTATGTTGGCAACTGTCAACTGTCAAATTAAAAACTGGTCATCAAATTTGCGATCTGTGGCCCACAAAACCTGTTGTCTGACATTTTGATTCAAATAACTCACTTTGTTATTCAGTTGACAGTTATGTTGACAGCTGCCAACTGTCAAATTGCAAATTGTACATCAAATTTGTGAACAGGGTCTGAAATAGCTTTTATACTTTTATTTTATAAGTAGAAATAACCCTTTTGCAAGTTTGATGATCTATGAGAGAAATCAATGAAAGCCATTGTTTGAAATTCGAGTAGGTAACAATGCAAAAACAGCTCCCTACTGGTCGGATCATAAGATACACAGTTTTTTGATTTTGGATCTTAAAGGGCAATGTTTAAGCTTTCATTTTATCATATGTAGGCTCTGTTATCATTTCTCTTTACCTTTTTACAAGCGGTTAAATAGTGCCAAAAACGCGATTTTTGGCAACTTTTAACCTAAATTGTTCAAAAACTAGAGCCAATCCGACATTTTCAAGGTCAGATTCGGATTCTACGGAAAAAATCCCATAAAAATCGGCTATAATATTTTAGTCAACAAAATCTTGTTGGCCTGTGTAATAATTGACAATCTGTAAGTGAATTGAAAAAACTTTAATATTAATGAATTTGAATTTAGCGCGCTTGTAGCCGGAACTTCTTACCTGACTCAAACCTAACTTACGTAACCTACGTTCTTTACTGCATTTGACAGCTTTACAGCGTTGCCGCATCTAGACTGAATAAAGTTTTTTGATTTAATAAACCTGAAATATTCATCATTTAAATACAATTAGCCCAAGAAAATCTGGCATCGATATCTATTAGCAATTTACTTTCAAAGTAGGGGAGAGTAGTCAGATTTGGATATAGTTTTGACTTTTCTCTATAACTTCTCCTGCAGGCCGACTTTTGCGATGTCTCTTATATTATTGGAAAGTTCTACTCAAATGCAATGTTTTTGCTACACATTGCAAAAAATTTGTACCAAAAGTTTCGGAGTTATAGGCAATTAAAAAAAAAAAAAGGTAGTCAAAGTTGAACATGGTAGTCAGAGTTGGGTCACTGTAGAAAATCAATGAAATATGAAGATAAATGATTGAAAATTACAATATATTTGCCTTCGCATGATAGAATGGCACTCAAATACATTTGGAAATGACAAAGGGAAACATGAAACTGGAATAAATCATATTTCCTCTTGTATCGCGAAATTGATCTAAAAGTGAAAAGAGTATTACGAAAAATTTGAATTTTCTTTGTTTCCAATAGAAATGAAGTTTTTGACACCTTTTTAAGTTTACAAATTCATTTTCATTGCAAACATGCTTCAGAATTGCAAAATTTTGGGTGTACCAACCTTGACTCAAGCGTCGTTTAGCTTCATATTACACACACACGCCATGAACGCTTTATACAAACACCAAATTACGTTCCACATTTTTGTATAACATCTTAATAAACAATTTTAGTCAACTTAATTTGTCTTTGGCATATTTCTGCTACATTTAATTATCTAATTTTGAAACTACAAAAACGTTTTTTGTTGAGCGTATAACACGGACTCGCTTAATGCGTCTATATAGTTCGCACACTTCACTGCAATCCATGTAAAAAGTTCGCTGGCATTGCTAACAAGTATTTACACACAAAGACATATGGATCTACTGTAATAAAACAAAATAAACGCGATGATTCAACTCTGACCACTGTCCAACTCTGACTACTTTCCCCTACCTTGGTTACCGTTTCTTCATAAGAGACCATGATAAATAAATAATTTTTTTAACTTGTAAATTATTTAGCAAAAAATTCTTAAATTTTGCATGCTTTTTTGTTGTGCCAAATAATATCATTTCTCAAAATTTAAAAAATTTCTGACATTTTTTAATGTTTGTCCGATTCCTCATTAACGTATATTACCTATGTAATTTACCTTTCTACATTTCTACATAATGTGGCATAGGTCAGTTCACGTACATTTAATCACGTTTAGTTACTTGTATTAAATTGGTACAGTGCCAGTATGTGCATAGAGGAGAGGAGGAAAGTAACAAAAATCAATTTTTTGATGATAACATCAAAACTATTTGTCGGATAAGTTCTGTAAACATACTAATCGAAAGCTTGGACCTTCACCTATTAAATAAAATTGGAATTAAACATAAATAATAATTAGATAGTTAACAGCAGGACTTTTTAATCAGCTCTTTGTTTGTTACTATCCTCCTCTCCCTTGAGGTGGAAAGTAACAGCACGAAGAAGGAAAGTAACACTTAAAAAATAAGGCTAACATTTCAAATATAAAACTGCTATTAATTAAAATTATTTTTATTATGAACATATAAAAAAGACAAAGTAATATTAACTACATTTTGTACATAATTGGCACATATTTTTACACTTTTTTGTAATCAAGCTTTTTTTATCTATTTAATATTCGTTCCATAGCTATGACGTTAAAAAGCATCATTTTTAAAAAAAATTCCAATCAATAGTTCAATATTTCATCATTAAAATATGAAATAAACATATAAAATCACATAGTTATAAAAAAGGAGGATGTTTATAAAAATAAAGCATGGAAAGTAACACGTTGTTACTTTTCTCCTCACCCCTCTTTTCCTTGCATTTCAAAAAACAAGTTTAAATTACACAAAAGTATTTTATATTTTTTAATTATACACAAGTACAACCTAAAGGTAGATAATTAAGCTTCAAAATTACGAAAAGCACGAAATATTTATAAAATCAAAGAAACATGATATTTTGAAAATTTACACTGAAAAACTTTAGTGATCAATATTTAGTAAACGACTATTAATGTGGGGAAAAAATGGCGTAACTGGAAAAATTTAGTAGTCAGGCGATCAAAATGGTTGCGAACACTAGCAAGTAAAGCGTGTAGTTGTGAGTGGTGGGGGAACGGAGGTTTGATCGCCTGACTACTAAATTTTTCCAGTTACGCCATTTTTTCCCCACATTAATAGTTGTTTTCTAAAAACTGAACGTCTCTTACTAAATATTGATCACTAAAGTTTTTCAGTGTAGGCAAAAACTTACTTTTATCGTAATTTTTGCACAACATGTCAATATCAGACATACGGTTCCCAAACCAGCTCGCGCATGATATAGGGAAGGTAGAGGGGGTAAAACTGGACAAAAAATTACTTTGGGACCATGTCTCTTCGCTGATTGGTTTAGAAGTTATAAGCGTTGTTACTTTCCACCTCTGTTACTTTCCTCCTCGGTCTCCCCTATTTTTTTTTTCAACAGTATGATGTACTGGTCCTGTACTTGCATTATAATCTTACTATGTACTCAAATTTTCAAATTATTTTTCAAGATGCTAGATTAGTACGACTTTGGTATGACTCCATATTTATTTAGTACGCGTACTAACTGAAAATCTTAAAGTTTTTATGAATTACATACAAGTGTAATACTAGTACGATACAAGTACGTCATACAAATGTAATAAAAAGGTACATACATACTGGCACTATTATGGCCTATTTACACCTTCGAAAAAAAAAAAATTTTTTGCATGAGAGTAAAGAGTTCAGATACACAGTCTGTCCCCTTCCCTCCAATGCGAAAAAAATTTTTTTTTTCGAAGGTGTAAACAGGCCATTATAGTTTAGAATCAGTACTTCAAAAATCAGTATCATTATACTCGTATATAGTAGTAGTATAATGCAATGGTACGTATTGTACGCTGGTTATCTGGGTAGATATACATTATACATTTGACATTTAAATTACCTAGCTTTCTACGTTTTCTACGTATATTACGTGGGAAATGCGCATTCCAAAGAAATTACAAACTGATAAAGGTAAAGAATTTTACAATTCGCAATTTGAAGAATTAATGAGAATTTATAAGATCAACCTATATTCAACCTACATATTAATCTCAAAGCATCCAATTGTTTAGAGATTTCTTTCGAATAAGTTAAAGTTAACTTTTGGAAAAGTTAAAGTTAACTTTAGGAAAAGTTAAAGTTAACTTTCGGAAAAGTTAAAGTTAACTTTCGGAAAAGTTAAAGTTAACTTTCGGAAAAGTTAAAGTTAACTTTTGAAAAAGTTAAAGGTAACTTTCGGAAAAGTTAAAGTTAACTTTTGGAAAAGTTAAAGTTAACTTTTGAAAAAGTTAAATTGTGAAAAAGTTAAATGCAATTAACATGTAGATCCCATAAGAATGTAAGTTAACTTTCGAAAAAGTTAAAGTTAACTTTTGGAAAAGTTAAAGTTAACTTTTGGAAAAGTTAAAGTTAACTTTTTGAAAAGTTAAAGTTAACTTTTGGAAAAGTTAAAGTTAACTTTTGGAAATGTTAAAGTTAACTTTTGAAAAAGTTAAATTGTGAAAAAGTTAAATGCAATTAACATGTAGATCCCATAAGAATGTAAGTTAACTTTCGAAAAAGTTAAAGTTAACTTTTGGAAAAGTTAAAGTTAACTTTTGGAAAAGTTAAAGTTAACTTTTGGAAATGTTAAATTTAACTTTTGAAAAAGTTAAATTGTGAAAAAGTTAAATGCAATTAACATGTAAATCCCATATCGAGTGTTTTTGTGAACATTAATAAAGAGTTATCTTAAAAGGTTAGGTATTAGTTTTCCTGAAAAAAAAAACAATTTTTATTTTATCCAAAGTAATTTATAATTATAAAATATAAATATTATATAATTTAAACATTTAGTAAAATAAAAAAACTTTTGGCTGTTACTATACACCAACTTAACAAAATAAAATAGTGCTATCTTAACCACAGTATTTTTTTCTTTAGAATAGATTTTTTTATAAACAATAAATATAAAGTCATAAGAAATATTGTAATATAAAAGGAAAAGAAACCTAAGTGTTTTTAAAAAATTCTTTTCGGATATGAATAATTAAAAAAAGGTGCTGCAACGCAGCATTTTTTGTTTTTTGGTTGGCGAACCTGACTGCTGACAACATAAAGTACAGGCATAAGTGCGATTGGTCAAAATACACACGTTGATTAGAAATGCTTTTAATAAATTAATTTTAACCATATTTAAAAAATGTATTTATACTTTCTTTATATAAAATATATTTCATGAAGTTTATTTTTTCTTAAAGTAAAATTATTTAATCATAATAAATATGTTAAAAGATAGTAATAATGTGACGCGTTCTGAAGAAAGGGACCTAAGAAGTAAAAAATCGTTTTTCGGTTTATTGATGTTTTAATTTAATCAAAGGTTCCTTTTTCATTATCTAAAGTCAGAAAAGGTTTTTATTTAATAATTTTCAAGTTATAACAATTCAAATCTCTCGATTTGTACAGATTACCATGCACGCTCGACTTTCGTTTTCGCTCTCCTGTAAAATAACCAATTTTCTTCTTAGGTTCCTTTCTTCAATTTCTAAAAATTTCAAATAACGCGGGCATTATGAAAGCATGCGTACTTGCGTTTGACATTATAGCTCCAGGACGTATGTAAACAAATATGATGGCCGGATCTTTTAGGTTATGTCTAAAATGTCAGCTTTGTACGCTTTATAATACCGATAATATCATTATATTATTACACTTATCATTATTTACAGCATATTTGATAATTCTTTTTTAATATAATTGTTGATATGAAATTTATAAGATATAGACTGCTCAGCGCTTAGGAATGTTAAAAAAGACTTATTGTTAGTATTACATGTACAATCCATTGTATGTGATTCGATACAATACAAAATACAATTAAATTTTTTACAGTTCCAATGCATTTTCTGTTGGTGGAGAGTAAATTATGTATTTTACAACTGTAAAATTTAGTACATTTGTACTGAAAGGAGAAGGTGAATTTTAAAACGATGTGGCAATTTCATCCTCCTCTCCTTGTTCCTTTCTATTTCATGCGTCAGTAACAGCGATAGAGGAAGAGAAAAATAACAAAACTCTTTGGCTTAAGCCCAAAGCACAACGAATACGGTTACGGGAGCGGGGCATGAGATAATAAAGGACAGAGACTGTTTCTGTCTTTTTCTGTCTCATGCTCTGGTCCCGTAACCGTATTTTTATCTGCTTAGGCCTTTAGGGGGATCGTGGACCTTTCTTTTTTAAGCTAGACCGAATATACATCGCTTGAGTATCCGTTCACATTGGCCACGCGCATCTCGTTTGCGCACCATACGTCAAATCAGGCCCAACGTGATCCACCCCCCTAATCTACCTGCTAATCTTGGTATTTTGAAAATTTAAGTCCCAATACATTTTGGGTTTGGTAGGTGGGTGGTGTTGGGAATAGAGTAGTTTCTGTCAAAACATATACTAAGTGGGTGGCGGGTTGGTGGGGGGGGGGGGGGGGTGTTAGGCATATGATACATTAAAAACATATACTAGGTGGACAGTGGGTGGTAGTACCAAAGACATGTAACTTATTTCTAAGATAAAAGTTAACAACAATTTATGGTTTATGCAAATTCTACAGATGGATGAGGTCATAAACACATGCAATTAGTCCTAAGGTAAAAGTTAACAACAATACACAGTTTATGCAAATTAGAAAGGTTAAGATTTTAAGTTAAACTTAGTGCGATTCGATTGCAGCGCCGTCTATGGAGAAATCCCCCGCTTGAAAAACCTGAAAGTAGAGGTACCTTTAAATTCCCGCGCAAAAGTAAGGGTAAAAATTTAAAATGACGTAGGAGAATCCCCAAGAGAATGCCGACATATGGTAATACCGACTAAGGGTAACCGATTTCGGAAATCTACCTTACCTTCGAGCAAGCAAGTAATCTGCATTACCGACACAAGGTAACACGCGCGAAATCTGCATTACCGACCGACGGTAATTTATCAACAAAACCGCTAAAAATCCACTGCAGGTAACTGACTAGGGCGCCACCTGGTGGCGAAAATCGGAACTGTGCGCTGGTTCTCTCATAGCTATACTACTAACAATGTTTTTGGGATCGTACCCGGAAAAAGAGGATCTCGATTTATAGTAAATATTGTAATTATTTAAGAAAAATTACTCTTTGCAGTAACAGAGTAAAATATGCTCCATATATGTATAAAGAAAAATTACTTTTTATGTAGCAAAATTTACTAATTGTAATTATTACTCTAAGCATTTTGAAAAATACTATTTATATTTTTAATAGTTATATGTATTTGTCATAATAAATTTTATCAAGTTCGAGTATTAATTATTAAATGTAATCCTTTTTAAATATTGCTCAAGCAATTTTAAAAAGTATCACTGCGTATAATATAAAGATTACTTTAGTAGGATTAGTTTTTAAAATTTACTTTTACTCGAAACTTCTGCTTAGGAAATAGTAATCCGTTCCGCTACACGCCTCTCACCGGTAAGCGAGTCATATCCAAACGAAATATATATAAATTTAATAAATGCTTCAATTTCTTGTTACATACCTAAACATTTTTAATATTTTTTAAACAAATTTTCTTTTTAATATGGACCCTATACTTTTCTTTTAATATTTCGTGAGGAAATTTTTAACTGGTCCTGGTCAAGTTTTCAGCCCCTATGAAATATTATTTCTTACAAAAATTTTTTCTAAAAAAATATGTATCAACCGAGGTAGCAACCATTGTAACCAAAATATAAACGTAAGCAAACATAAATTAATAATCATGAACAAAAATTTGTTTAATGAATCCTTCAAACTTCTGTAATTCCGAAATTATTCAATTTAATAATTTTAATCTTAAGGGGTCTGTCTCAAACAAACGACCTTCTTTCAAGATTTTTTTTTCATTAATTTTTTTTTTTTAACTTTTTTATGTTTTTGTACATCAAAATGCACTTATTAAATTATAATAGAAAACTTTGTTTATTGATTTTTAAGGCTACTTTCCGAAAAATCACCACTTGAACTATATAACACTTTTTTCCTGGTTGACACGATATCTTTGGAAGGCTGCATGTAAAAGTAAAAAATAAAACGGATTCTTAAAATAAAGATCACTTGCTATCGCATGAACTAGGATTTTTGTCAACGGGTAAAACAAAACAAAATGGCGTCCATTTTAATTTTTTGACCTTGTTTTTACAACTTGAATAGTTTAAAAATAGTAGTAAATATGGATGAAAAATTAAAATCCTAGTTCATGCGATAGCCACTTATGTGTAGAAGTCCATAAAATTTGAATCCGTTCGATGCAATAGATTTTTTAAATCGTGTCAACAATGTCAAAAAACACGGTTTCGAAAAAAACGCGTTTCAAGTTTTTTGTTATCCCTTTGCAACGCCGAAACCATTTCTAAATGGTTCCTCATGACGTAGCATATGCAAATGTTTTTTGGGTCGCTGATCTGATTACGAATCCATAGTCCGATTTTCAAAATGGCGGATCCAATATGGCGGACATTTTTTTTATCTAGACATTTTTGAATCGTAAATTACATTTTGGTCTCACTGTGAGGAGACACCCTTCTATTTTTTGGCTTCTGGAGCCTGTCCTTGTACTCGGAAATATTAATAACTATTTTTTTCTAATTTTTACATACATATACAGTATAAAAAAAATATTTTTTAAAAATCAATTTTTTGAAATTTTTGTATGAGACAGACCCCTTAATTAACTCATTAATTTAAATTTGTTTTTGAAAAACAATATTCAAGTCAAATTTCTCACCCTCTTATCACAGGAAGTAACATTAAAAGAGTTTAATTTAATTAAAACTAAATTACGGTTTGGTAGGTATTAGCCAATTAATTTTCTAGTTAAAAAAAAATCTTTTCTTGTAACTCAGGTGTTATATTTGAATCTTTCTCTTATGTTTACACAATTTTTTATTTTTACAATTATTTTTTATTATATTATTTAAAAGTATTATTTTGAAAAAACTGTAATTGTTATAATAATTAATTAAAATTAAATTTATATCCAGATAAATTATTAAATGTTAATTTAAACATATTTAACATTAATTTTTACTTTTATTATGATATCCATTAGTTTACTTTAAATTATTTAATATATAGTACCGTCGGAATTTGTTACAGTCCACCCATTTTTTAAGGTTCGAAAAACGTCTTTAAACGTACAAAGTATAATTATTAAAATTTTTCTGTGTGTGTTTCCTCAAAGCAGATGAAATTTTGAGGAAAATAAGACCTGAGTGAAGTGATTTTGTCAATTTTTCATTGAAATATGTTTATAAAAAAATTGAATTTTTAATTTCAAAAATTAAAATTACTCTCGAAATAATAAAGGTTTTTTAAAAAAAAAAATTTTAAGACATTATTTTGACATTGACATAATAATTTTTAAAAATTAAATAAATATATTACATTACTTTTTTCCGAAAGTTATTGAATATTATTTATAACGTTGATATATTTTATATAGCTGTATTTGATATCAAGATATAAACAAAAAATTTATTTTGTTGGTCCAACTTCCGAGCCTTGCAGACATTAGTTTTATTTTCCTCAAAATTTCATCTACTTTGAGAAAATGAAGACAGAAAATTTTTAATAATCATACTTTATACGTTTAAAGACGTTTTTCAAACCTTAAGAAATGAGCGTACAAACAAATTCCGACTGTACTGTGGAGATTGTTATTTATTAATAAACCTATTATTTAAATATTTTTAATAATATTTTATTCTAAATATATAACTAATATTAGTTTAAAAAAGTGTATTGATAATCTGGTATATGTATTTCTTGTAACTCAAGTGTTATCTTTCTTTTATTTTTACACAATTTTTTATTTTTAGATTTTTTTTATTATATTATTTTTAATTATTTTGTTGAAAAAAATGTTATAAATAATTAATTAAAATTAAATTTATATGCATTAATTAAATATTTTTTAAATTAATTTTTACTTTTATTGTTTTATAAATTACTTTACTTCAAACTATTTAATAGGTATTGTTACTTATTTATAATATATTGTAAATATTTTTAAGGATCGCATGTATATTCTCCAAAACCAAATTAACCGAACTTTCAATTGCCCTAAATTTAATTGTCCGAATTTGTAATTCTTCGAACTTGCATCTGTCCAAACTTTTAACTTTACGAATTTGCATTTGTCATAACTTTAAAATCACACAACTCGCATTTGAAAAAACATTTAAATAGAAGAAATTACATTTGTTCAAATTTTCAACTCCCCGAACTTCTAAATCCCCGAACTTGCATTAGTCCGAACTTTGAAATCACCAAACTTTCATTCGTCCAAACTTTAATATTTCCAAACTTGCATTTAAACCTTAAAAACCACTTATATTAATATTATATTATTTACAAGGATTTCAAATTAATTTAAATATTGTTTGACACAAAATATCTCAAAAAGTTATTATGGACCATATTAAGTCATTTAATTATTAAAATAACATAAAAATTTTGAAAAATTTCATTATTTCACACTTTCCATTTTCATACATAATTTCTATAATAATAATTACTATTTAGTAAATTTTAAAAACTGTATCTCTGGAATATCTAGTAAAAGGTCCCTACATAGTTTAATGCAAAAAATAAAATGTTTACTTTATTTTATAAACAAGCATAAATTTTGTACCATAATAGCCCCGACTGCGAAATTATTGTAATAAAAAATTTTGATTTCTTATAACTCAAAGAAAAAATGTTTTTTATAGTAAAACTTACAGTAAACTTTCAGAAGAATGTAAACAAGGTGATTATAGATGGTTAAAAATTTTTTTGTATAAAATTCAGAATTTTGATGTTGTTTTATTTTTAGCCCCGTTTGACGAACCAAAAAAAATGTTTCCTGCAAATTTGAGCCAAATCAAGCAATATTAACACGTGCCTCTAAAATTCACTTATTAGATGTCAAAAGTCTTCCACTCTTTCAAAAAGTGCATATACACTTTTTGAAAGAGTGGAAGACTTTTGACATCTAATAAGTGAATTTTCACTTATTTAAATTTAGAGAGTAAACAACCGAAATTTACTATGTATTTTTGCATAGAAAAAAATCGCTTTTTCTTAAATTTGATTTAAAATCGTTAAAAATGAAAATTTTTCAATGCACAAACGATATTTCTCTTTAAAAATGTTCAAAAGATGAAATTCTGATACATATTTTTTACAGAATTGCATGAACTACTTTTTACAGGACCGCAAAGAATCCCCAAAATTGCAAAAAAGTTGTTACCTGGTGTCCAAGTAAAGATAAAAATTTTTTAATTAACAATTATGCGATAAAGTTATATTCTTTCTCTTTATAAAAACAGATTGCAGTCTACTTAAAGTATTTTACTTCAATTATTGTAAAAAAATTTAAGCAATTTTTAATATTAACTATTTTTTATGGGTCCTCCAAGAACTCCCAAAAAAGAAAAAATACAAAAAAAGCGTTGAAAAATATTTCTTACCATTTTCTTGACAATTTTTTACACTATTTTCAGTAAATAGCATAAATACAGACTTAACCATTGTTTCATGTAATTGCTAATTTATTTAAACAAATAATTATTATTATCTACTTACAACTATTTATTAGATTAAGCTACAGAGTTGCAACTTTTCAAGCTCAATGATCCCAATTACTAACAACAAAATAAAATAAAAACAATTTTACCATAATTGCTTAAACAAATTATTATTATTTTAACTTTTTATCAAATTAAACTACAGATGAGCTGCAACTTTTTCTACATTTTGCAACTTTTTAAGCTTAATGATATAAATTACTAACAAGAACTAAAAATAACAATTCTACCAATTGCCTAAACAAATTAATAATGTTTAATTTAAACTTTTTATCCATGTGTATCGACAAACCAATACGCGACGATAATTATATCACGAGGGACGAGAATTCTAGACGAGAAATGTGATAAATATTTTTTATGTTGTGATTGTGACAGATAAGCAAGAAATATATATTTTTAGTTTGAGGTTATGCCAATGGAAAGAAATTCTTCAACGTCAAAAGAAATTATAATATTTTGAAAATGAAACATTTTTTGATAATAATAAAATTTCAATAAAGTTATAATAAATTATAATTTGTCAGTTCAATATAAAAGCTGATAAAATGTTTACAAATAATATGTGATAATTGTCAAAGAATTCTAAAACAGGTTTCAATTAAAAAAAATTGCAGCAAAAAAGTAAAACAATTTTTAAAACCATTTTAAGACTGACTAATCTAATACTTTCTAATTCATAATATAATTATTGATATCCTTCTGTAAACCTATAATTTCTTTTTAAAAAATCTTGCTATTTGTGACGCATTATCGACCCACGAGACGAGACGAGACAGTTAAAATTATTACCTCGTCTCGTATCGTGGCAACACTCAATTCAACTTATGAAAAAGATCATACTCCTTGTTTCATAACTTGATTGATCTGTTATAACTTCTAAAAGTATAATATTTTCATACCTTTAATTTTATAACCATATATGTAATTCCTTTTATAAAGGAATTATTATTCATTTAAAAAACTCATTTAGATTAAAACGAACCAATTAATTTGTGGGGTGATGTGCAACACGTTTTTTCGTTGCTCGTAAAACATGTCCTATAATAAAATTCTTGAATATTTCATGATTGAATAATGTAGAAGAAGGGAAATACTACATTTCTGCATCATTAGATTTTCAAAATTTTGAATTTTTCTTAAAAAATTTTCGTATTTTCAAAAACACCCGTTCTGGTATTTTGCAAAAAAGTTGGGCTATGTGCAACACAGGTATAATTCACAGAAAAAATTGATCAATATCGGTGTGAATCACTTTAAATATTAAATTTAGGCTTCTTTAATGCAAATTAATCGAAATCCACCAGAAAAAAAATTTTCACTACGATATAGTTAACCTCTGAAAAGTGGAAATTTCAACAATGAGAAAAAAATTGTTGCATTTGATTTTTTCTTTTATTTTCGTAGCATACTGACTGAAAACATTGTAAAATGCACTGAAACTCTTTATATATATACATATGTAACCATAAAATAGCGATATACTATAGGTAAAAATATGTATTGCACATCACCCCAAATAGGATATTTTGCGCACACTGGTGTGGCAGCAATACAATGTAAGTAAATCACAAAATCTTTTTGGATATTAAAAGACACTTAAAAAACCAACAATATAAACAAATTTATCTACAAGATAATTCAAAACAATTCACGAAAGTGCTGTAAATGTCAAAAGCGAAAAATACTTTGATGAACTCCAGAAATTTAATTCGCTTTACGTACAGCAAATCAAGGTGCGTGCTTTCTCGTGTGTTATATATCAAAAACAAGTTACTGTGAACACAAATAGATGACAGTATTCAATTCTGTCCAATATAGAAATATAGATCAGAAATCGAAGGTGTTGCACATCACCTCATGTACCACATAACCCCACAACACCCTATATGTTTTTTTTTAAATCCATTAAATACGAAGAAGTAATAGTATATGGTAGTTATAATTTATGGAAGCAGCCTAGATTTAAAATAATACTTAGCTCTTTTTTAAAACAAAAATATTAAGATTTTACTACCACTTGTACCACTATAATATTTCTATAATCTATATAACAAATCAATACATTTTCTAAATTATCTTGTCTTTTAAGAGCGCAGGGAACGTCAGAATAGTTTGTTAAGCATGTCACTTTAATCATAACTCCTTCTTTCGTGAAGCATGAAAAAAATTGCGGACATACATCCTTTTTGTAATGAGCATTGTTAAGGGCATGTGAGAAAGTATGACGTCACTGATGTTGGTAAAATTTATCCGTAAATTTGCTCCTAAAATACAGAATATTTCGTCACGAAACTTCGTATATAATTATTTAAAATACCAATAGAAAAGTCTGTCTAAAACCGTAGTTTGTTTTGATTTTGCGTCAAATCGAATTATTTTTTTTAATTTTCGGGATAAAAATTAATTTTAAAGTCAAAATCAAAATAAACTTGGGTCAGACAGATCTTTCTAAAATTTTCAATCTTTCTGATTAAAAGATTATTTTTAATAAAAAACGAAGTTTTCACAAATATTTTTTTGAAAACCTCCCTCAGAAGCAAATCTTGCGCACGGTCCTGAATCTTTCTAATGATATTTTAAGTAATTCTATCAAGTTTCAGGACAAAAAATATATATAGTAATTTATGACAAATTTGGTTTATAGACCACTAGTTATTGTGATGTTATACACCAGTAACCAGCCCAAACTATAAGTTATATGTAAATTTTGAAGTTTAGTAGAACAATGTACAGACAATAATCTAATTTTATTTAATATAGATTACTGTAATTAAGTATATAAAATATTATGTTCTAAATATTTATTGAACATCTCTTTTTATTTTAACTTTTACTTCTTTCTTCCTCGCTTGTTCCTTTCTTTTTCATTTTCTTAAACATTCAA
Organism: Ganaspis brasiliensis; assembly: GCA_037103525.1. Classification (NCBI taxonomy): domain Eukaryota; kingdom Metazoa; phylum Arthropoda; class Insecta; order Hymenoptera; family Figitidae; genus Ganaspis; species Ganaspis brasiliensis. The sequence goes on along the minus strand of JAZKLR010000244.1, from coordinate 1,340,125 downwards.
CAATTTTTTGTTTCCAAAAAACATATAACTTTTAAGCATCAGCCTGAAAAGATATTCAAATGCAATTTTATTGGCATCACTAATAATAATTAATTATCCAGTAAGTAAACGATAAAAATACATTAAGTCAAAAGTCTGAATGGCGAAAACAAGTTTATAAATATAAAGAAGACGTCTTTAGCTTAAAATAGTTTAGAAATAAAGTTACGCATAATGGACGGAATAAAAACAAAATAAAAATTCATAGGTATATAAAAGAAAGTTTAAATAAAATTGATTATTATTGATACAATGTAAGGAGCATTCTATTTCAAACCATTTCACCTACAAAAGACGATCGCAAAAAAGGCTCTCTTGAAATATGTAAAATTAAGAGAATTAAATAATTGATAACAGGTACATATGTTATGCACTATTTAGAAAGAGAATTTAATGCTGTTTCGATTGGTCATTAAAATTTAAAAAAAATTTCTCAACTTCATAAAGAATTTTATAGAAGCACGATGGGAAGTGTAACTGCTAATAGTGATTTGAGATCATACTCAGGTATATAAGTTGAAAGTATAAATAACTAACACATGTAATTACCATTGAGTTAATTTCTGCTCAGTATTTAACTGTTCCTTGGAGGGCAAATTTGCCCTAGGGACTTTGAACTTTTTTAAATAAATAAATTATTTTTTATATTTGAAATCTAAAACTGTTGATATCTCAAAATACCCTTTCCCCCCTCAAATGACAGCTACACTGCAAAAACAGGTGTCTTAATTTGTTCAAAAATGTTTTAAATTAAGACATTTTTCGTGTCTTAGACACCAAAAGTATCTTAATTTAAGACATTTTTGTATAATTTAAGACACCATGTTTTTGCAGTGTAAGCCATACTGAAATTTCATGTTCCTGAAATTCCAGACCTCAGCATAGACAATGTTTTAAAAAAATATTTTTCAACTTTTGCCGACGCAATTTCTTTTAGAATACTTGAAAAATGTGTTTCAAGTATAAAATATTATTAATTTTGTATTTCTAGTGGATAAAAGCACCACAGGAAAAATAATTTAAAGAATATTTGTTTTTAAATTTCATCCTTGCGAACGTCAGGAACTTCAGATACTTCGTAATTTCGTTGCTTTTGTTTTTAAATTTTGAAGGAAAATATTAACTTATTTAAAAAAACAAAAAAAAAAACACAATTTTATACAAGAATAGTTATTTATTATTTTAGTAGTATTTTAATTTAAACTGATTCTAAGAAATTAATTTTCTAGTTATTTTTCATAAAAAAAATTAATTATAAGAAAAATACATATTGTATTTAGAAAAAATAGAATGCCCTATAAATTAAACTGAAATTGAAAAAATGAGAGTAAGTTTTATATAGAACAATTTTTAATTTACATTTTGGCTTAATTGCAATAACAAAGTTATCAACTGCAAAGATTATTTCATTTCAAGAACACTCAACACAAGTTAGTAATACCAACAAAATTTTACAATTTTGCTTTCTTGTAAATTGCATTAAACATTCCAATAAGGATTATTATTTGAGGCAATAAAATTATTATTATACCGACTGTACAAACAATTTTTCAAGTTATTAAAGTGCTTAAAATATATAGCAGAATTTAATGTCTAAATTTAAAATTCTTGTGTTTATTTTAATTGTAAGTGTGTTAATATTAATTAACACGCGTGGTAATATTAATTATTTAAATAACAGTGAATAAGAATTTTAAAACATATTTAAATTTGCAACAAATATTTTTATTCATTGTTACTTTTAATTTGATTGTTTTGGATAAAGAAAAATTTATAGTCATTGGAAATAAAATAAAAATATAAATATTTGTGTGGGTCCGCTTAAAAGTTCACATTTTGGCACCATTGGACTTATCAATACATATTTATAAGTATATTCTTGTAATTAAATTTCGAAGATATTAAGAGGTTTTAGACAGCTTTAGATGAAAAATTCGCAAAGTTGCGTTGCAAGGATTTAAGGTTAGAAGTGTCAGGAACCTAGTTTTGAGAAAAACGAGTTTAAATATCAGGTTTACCATTAGCTTCATGCTAATTAAAAATTAAAAATAAGATTACCTATTACGCGTTTTTAAATAAGATACAAGTTATGATAAACGTATGATTAAATGGGAGACATTTCATAGTTTATTTTTCAGTATAGCTGAAGTTAATAAAAATAAATTGTTTATTTCTTAAAAATAAAAGTACAAAAAAAGTATTAGTTTAGAATGTAGAATGAAAGAAAATGGACATTGTTATATTATTTGAAAGGTGCGCTAAAATAAAGCTTTATACCCCGGTACGGCACTCTAACTTTTAGAGCTAATTATTATATAATAAATGTTGAATTATTAATGAAAAGTGGTAAAACAAAAGCTTCATATAATTAACCACACATGGAATGAAAAATATTTAAAAAGAAAAAACTAAAAAGAAATTGTCCAATAATGCTTTGTTTTAGCGCACCCTTCATTCAATCTACAATTGATTTTGGTCTTTTTCTGTATTAAGACTAATATTACAGAGAAATAAGTAACGCTAAACATAGACAAATTCTATAAAACTAAATATCTGTAGTTGGAAAACTTGATTAATAAAAAAATTATTTTGTTTAACAAATATAAAACAAATATTTTGTGAACTCAAATAAATAATTTCAATATTTATGATAAATTTATAATTTTTTATTTCTCTTTTATGTATATTTATGTAAATTGAAAAGCAGTGAAAGTGCTATATAAAAATTTAACAAAATTAACCTTTTTCAATTTTAATTTACAAACTTAAATAAACGTAATCTGACGATTAAATAAAGTCTTATGATAGACAATATTATTTCACAAATACAAATATGGACTTGTTTCATTAAACATATAAGAAACATACCATACAAAGTCACGTTTTGACTTGTTCGTGGGAACGGTGATGAAAAACAAAAGAGACTCCACTGGACCAACAATGTCGAAGAGATATATCTGGCAAATGTCTTGGATTGTGTGCGTGTCTCCAGTCTGATAAATCAGAGGTACAGTCAGAGTTTTCAGGAGGTCCCCTCACTTCTACTCCGTTCACGCATCTCTCACACTTAAACCTAAAAAATAATAATTTTCCAACTATCAGTTATGCACATTTTAAGACCAATTTTGAAAATAATAATTATATACTCCTGAGTTATTCACTTGTTATTTACATATTTTATAATAAGCCTCCAGGTGAATCATTTTTTGATAATGTAACAAAAAAAATTATGAAAAATAAATTCATATTTAAAATAATGAACTCATATCTAATGAACCTTGAATTAATTAAAATTTAAATCAATTAAATTGAATATCAATTATTGAATTTTCAATAATAAAACCAGGAATGATTGAAATTTAGATTAATTATTATAAAAATGTAGATACAAAAATTAATATAAATAAATTAAAGTTTGAAGTTGGTTAAAACTACAAACAATTAATATTAATTCAAAATTGGGTATAAATTAAAATAACTGATTGCAATTTATAATATAGAATTAGAATATTTTAATATATAGTCGAAAAGATCTTAAGATCATTTTCTAAAACCAATAAATGTTTTAAAAAATTAAAATTGATTTTAATTTTGCTAAATTAAAGTTTGGACTGATTGAGATTTTAATTGATTCAATAAATTTATTTAATGAATTGAGGTTACAATTAACTAAAATTTTATTAAATTAAAATTAAAAAAATTAAAAATTAAAATTCTTGGCGAGACTTCTAAAGAATTAAACTAGGTGAAAATTATGTCCATTTCGTAGACATTTAGCTTCCATGTAAGCAAAAAAATTTGCCTCCTCATAGAGGAAACAATAAATTAATAATATAAAAGTTAATTGCAGAAGATATTAAAAAAAAACGAATTTTAAATGCAAACAAAAAACGAAAAAACATAAATTATTTTCCGTATTTTCGATTATTTATAAATTTTATATAGGCCAATCGATTTATTTTGAGATAAGGAATATGATTTTTGTATTTATTAAGTTGTATTTTTATTATGGAAAAAAGTTTTGGCTCACAAAAATTGATTGGGTATTTTAAAAAATCCCTGTGTCCAAATTTAGATATTTATGAGTTTAATAAGCCATCCAAATTTTATTGAATTCCGTTGAAGCGTTCTTGAGATAATCTGGTGACAAAAATAGCTATACACATACACACATCTATCTGGACATATGCCTAAAAATGAAAAATTGCGCTTTTTAGATGTAAATGAGTCGATTTAGACTATTTTTGGATAATCAAAAATCTTAACCATCACAAAGCTTCCTCTATGAGGAAGCTAAACTAGGTTAAAATTTTGTAAATCAGTATATTCTCTTAATCAAACCCTGAATAATATTTAAATTTAGGAAAAATGCAATATTGAAAAATATAATCTTTAAATTTGATGAAAATATAAACAAATCTACTCAATTAATTTGATAAATAAATAAAATCCATCTTCATATTTAACCATTTGTCTACTCAAATGATTGTTATCATCTAAGATCGTCTATTTGACGCCTGGTAAAGACTGTAGGAAACTCGTTGTAAAGCGCTAGAGTGTAGAAAAGTTAAAGTAGACAGAAAGCATTTTTTTTTAAAGCCAATGTCCAGATGTATGTGTGTGTGTATTTTTATTGTTGCCAGGATATCTCAAGGACGCTTCAACGGATTTCAATAAAATTTGGATGGCTTATTTTATGCTCATAAATATCTAAATTTAAACACAGGGATTTTTTAAAATATCCAATCAAATATTTTTTAGCACATTTTTTGATCGAAAAAAGTCGTTTTTTGCCAAAAATTAGTAGAAATATTTATTAACTTAAATTAGTAGCCCACTTTCTACTAATTCAGAATTAAAGAGGAAGTATCGTTAGACGATCATTGCCGATACCGATACCGAGACATGAAATTTTAATATTTGACGAGACCGAGACGAGACTATATGAAATCTCGTATAGTATTGTATTATGGGCAGCACTATGTCTGAGAATAAAAACTTCCCGCTTGGTTACAACCTTTCAGTTTTTTGATTTTAAAAGATAAAATAAACTGTCAAAGGTCAATTTATTTTGAAGCACAGAAGAGTAACATAAAGTGTTACTCTCGTAATATTTTTTTTTTAATACATAGAGTTAAACTTTTACTTCAAATAAAAATAGTAAGAGAGGAACACTTGTATACTTGTCACTCTTCTATTTTTAATAAACTAATTAAAATTTTAATCAGCGAATGTTTTGACAAATTATAATTATTGTTGATTAAATTTTAGAATAATTAAATTCTTTCTCGATTAAAGTGTTATAAATTGATGATTAGAATTAAGCCATGTATAAAAATAAGAAATTAATAAAATAGGTAAAATAAATTACAAAATTTAAAAAAAGGTGAAAAGATGACATCTTGTGATCTCTGCTATAAATAAAAAACAACAAAATTGTTCTTACTTTGCATGAGTATCTGAGATTGTATTTTCTTCTAATCTGAAAAGATCTCTTAAATCACTAAGCGTAAAGTGTCTTGCCACATCTTCATCTTGATCTACGACTGTTGAACTGAGAGCTTTTTTATGAGCCTGTCGCTGGAAAATCTTTTCTTCGATTGTACCAGTCTAATAAAACAAATAGTTAATAATTATTCAGTAATAGAAAAATCTTGAACACTGTTAAGCTTAAAAGAAATCAAAATTTAAATTTAAATATACTAGGACTTGTCGAAGAGACTTATTTAACACCTCTTTATAAATTATCAGTCACAAGTCGAAATAAAGTCATAATTTATTAATGAAGTATACTAGACTTACGCAGAGAAAGCGATAAACAAAACAGGGTTTTTTCTGTCCGTCTCTCCAAACTCGAGCCATTGCTTGATCATCATTAGCCGGATTCCAGTCTGGATCAAACATGACAAGCCGATTTGCTCCAATTAAATTCAAACCACAACCTCCAGCTTTTGAACTCAGCATGAAGATAAAGTCTGAGCTATTAGGATCATTAAATGAATCTACAATCTTCGCTCTTTTCTTTATTGTCATTGAGCCATCCAGGCGTACATATTTATAATTTCGTTTGTGAGACAACTTTTCAAAAAGATCCAGTGTTTGAGTATAATTGGAGACTAGAACAATTTTATCAGTGGTTGTTGACTTAATTGAAGCCAGCAGGCAATCTAGAACCATCAGCTTTCCCGATAATTCAGGTAGTACTTCTCTGAAAATGAATATTTGGAATAAATTTTAGTTATTGGATTGAACCCCTCCCCCCAACGTCGCGTTCTGAAACATATAACTTGGAATTTTTTCTACAGTTTATCACCGCCAGGTTGACCCCCCCCCCCCCCCTAATAGTATGATTTTATTTGTGAATAATCTAAATTATCTAAATAATCATAATCTAATAATCTTACCTTGTACTATAATTGCTTGGCAATAATTTTGAAGCTCCTTCAAATCCTTCCGAATTCTCTGCAATCTTTTCGTAAACTAAGTCAGGATGATTGCATAGTTTTTTTAAAAGTGTGATCGCAGATAAGGCAGTGAGACTGCCCTTTTTAACATTTTCTTTCTCTGTAAAAAATTCTTATTTAATTTACAATTGAACTAAATATTTTTAAGAAACTGATTTTCGTTACCAAAAGGTACAAGTTACCTTGCATCGACTTCTTAATGCTATCACTTTTGATGAAATTTTTGTAAAGCTGATTTTGCAAGTCGCTCATCTTTATACAAACAACTAATTCATGTTTTAGAGGTAAATATTTGGAAAGTAAGGCACTGGTACGTCTGATAAGGCACTTATTTACAATTGTCACTAATTCCGTTAATCTTTCTTGAGCTATTTGACGTTCTTTATCCGATGCCAGTGCATCTTGACCACGTAAAATTGGATTTTCGAATTTTTTTCTAAATTCCTGTAATCATTTTTTACAACTTTCATAACTGTAACTATTTATTATAACTATTCAAGTATATTATGAAAATAATTAAAATATGCTGCGTCCGCAAAAAGGTCCCTCTTTGACACTATTATTAAATTCACATAATCTATAGGATCATATTCATGATTGAATCCCAAACATTTTGAGAGGTCTTAGACCTTTCTGATGAAAAATTTGCAAAGTTATAAGAATTCAAAGAAGGAAGTGTAAAACCTAATTTTGTGAAAAACCACTTTAAAGTTCGAGTCTATACCATTGATTCCTACACTAATTAAAAATAATTTTATTTTTTGTTTTTAATTACTACAAAGTTAAGATAAAACAGGGTTACAACAAATATTTTGTTACGATTTTCCCTGACTTTTCCCTGATTTCCAGACAATTTTTTTTCTTTTTCCCTGACCTTTTTTGACCAAATTTTGAAAGATCCATTTGTACGTTTTCAGAAAAAATTAAGTTGAGCTCAAATTTGTTTTTAAATAATATTAATTTAACATTTTGTTTTTTCTTTAAATTTAATGAACAACTACAATTTTCATCCAATTCTGACAAATAATAGCTCATTTTTCTAGTTAAAACGTTTTCTACAATTTTGTTTGTTAGATTTTCTTAAACAATATTCTTTTTAGAAAACACGTAAAGAACAAATTTTAATTGTTTAATAACTTTTAAACCAAATATTATTTAACAAAACCCAACAAATAAAATTGTAGAGAATGTTTCAGCAAGAAAAATGAGCTATTATTTGTCAGAATTGGATAAAAATTGCAGTTAATTGAATTTAAAGAAAACACATAAGATGTTAAATAATTATTATTTGACAACAAATTTTAGCTAAGCCTAATTTTTTCTGGAAAATGTACAACTGAATCTTTCAAAATATGGTGAAATTATATTTAATAATAGTTTTATTTGGTGAGAACAGTCATTTTTTAGTTTAAGTTTATGTCAATGGAGAGAACCTCCTTAACTACTTTTAGAAAAATGCAAATATTTGTGACGCTCCACGAGAGAAGGGACTTAACACAGAAAAAATCAATTTTCTTTTTTTATGCTAAAAGATAATTTTTGAGTTGTTCTATCATTTCCATGTTTGAATTTTTTTTTTTAATTACACTTTTTGTTATAACGCTTTAAATCTAGGCGTGCTAAGTGTATCGCATTTTTTGGATTTTTTTTAAACGACCGTCCCGTGAAAATGTCTTTTATTGATTTACTTTTTTTTATGGTAATTGATAGTTTTGGTGTTGCTTTTTGAGTTCCAAAAATCAAAATTTGATTCTTGCAATTAGTTTTCTTGTTATAAAGCTTCAAACATGGGAATGTTAAGTGTCTCGATTTTTCTCTCTCCTCTTTGACTATCCGTCTTTTAAAGATTTCTTTTTCCGGCTTACAGGCTTCACAGCATAAATTAGGTTCAGAAAAGGAGAATAGGGGATTTTTCGCTTAAAAAAGGGGGAAAATAGGGGAAGTTCTAATTGTAAGTCTCCTAGTACAATGTGAATTTTAATGACCAAAAAGAACAGTTTTAAATAAGTCGCTTTTCATTAAAATTTAATTTAGCTTAAAATATTTGGTTATTATATAAAAAAGATTCTTCTTCTTGATTTAATTTTTCACTTTTAAAAGACTGTTTCACCACAATATCACACTGTAATATTGCCACTAATTAATGTAATATTACCGTGATATTCACGTAATGAAGTTCAAAATTCAAAAATTGAAACTAATTTTGCAAAGCAAAGCTAAATAAACTTACGACTTATTAACTGTTTATAGTTTTCTTATATTCAATTACACAAAAACTTCCAAAGACGGAAAAAAAATTCAAACAAATTTTTTTACTTAAGTATTCAAAAATATACTTTAAAAAGCTGGTTAAAAATTGAAGAAATGAAAAAGAGAAAGCTCAATACATTTTTCAGTAGAACTTGACAAAAAACTTCAATAATTACAAAATAAAAAATAAATATCTTTAACAAACCGAGAACAAAAGAAGTTTCATTTATAATTTACAACTTTCTAAATCAGAATTAATAAAAAGTAGAACGCTAATTTTAATTGTTAATAAAACAAAAATTGTTGTTAATATTGTACAATTTAATTTAGTAGTTTTTAACTTTTTTTATTGAAGAGTTAATGAAAATTAGTTAAATTTTAGTTACTACTTGTAATTTTTAATCAACTTTTTAAAATTTTAATTGTTGTTTTATCAATATTTAGTTTCTTGTTTAAATTTCTTTTGTCATTTTTAAATTAATCTTTAAGATTCTTAAACTTATATTTTATGAGTTTTATTTATTATGAATTTTTCAGTTTTTAGTACTTATAAGTATAATTTTCCCCTATAAAACCATCAATGTTTTACATACTTTTAGTTATCAAAATATTAACATAAATAAGCATAATATTTATATTTATTATCACTACATTAGACTATATCTTACTTCAACTTATAATTTATTGAAACAGTTTATAATAAGTCTTTGTAGAACAACAGTTCCCTCCACTATTCAAGTTTTCGTATTAAATAAAAGAAATGAGTTGGAAAAAGGGGAAAAATTCATAAAAGGAGAATTTTTTGAAATAGAGGGAAAATAGGGGAATAGGGAAAGCGCTGTTAAGCCTGCGGGTTAGGACTTTCTCTCGTGGTGCGTCACATTTAAAAAAAATTTCGACAGAGTTGAGCACTTTTCATGTAGACTACATTCATCACTACAGCTTGAAAATCAAAAAATTGTCTTACCTGAGCAGATCCAAGTAAACCTTGATTAACAAACTGAACAAGTGAAAAATATTCTAGTAAATCATTTTGAATTGGAGTTCCACTAAGAAGAACTCTTCGTTTCGCTTTTAGGCCCATTAATGCTTGGTAGGTTTGATTCTCGCAGTTCTTGAGACGATGACCTTCGTCGCAAAGAACAAGACCGACTTCATCTTCATGCAATACGTGGGCGTGCATTCGAAACGTTTCATAACTAATTATTAGGATTGGGTTGGCGCATCTGCGTCCATAAGTTTTCATAAAACCTCGAAGTTTTACATCTATGTCGTTTTTACTGCCTCCATCAATAGCGAGAGGCTTCACTCTGTTATTAAGCCATTTAAAAATTTCGTTATACCAGTTCTTTACAAGAGAACTTGGAGCCACTATTATAGCTTTTTCTATCATAGGTTTACATTCGGGACCTAATATCGGAAAAATTAATTTTAGACGGAAAAATCAAGAATGAAAAAATGACTGAAAGATTTTGTATTACCTTGCTTTAACAGAGTCCATAAAAGCGTTATGCATTGTAAAGTCTTGCCCAGACCCATTTCATCGGCCATTATACACCCGAAAGTATCTTCTATACGTTTCCCAGTCACACACTCGTACATAAATTTCACTCCTTCTCTTTGATGTGGCCGAAGAATATTGCAGAGCAAGGGATCTACTACTACGGGCACCAATAATTTATTCCTAAAAAGTTACTTTTATTTAACAAATTTTTCAATTTAACGTTATAGATTTTGAATATAATCAGTTTTATGGAACCTTTCAACTAGTACTTACGGATCAAGTTTCATTTTATCGTGCTCGGATAGTTCAGGAGGTGTATAAACAACCAAAGCATTTGCTTCGTCTGGATCATGTAAAGCTCTTCTGGGACCGGATAATCGTAATCCAAGAGAACGACCTGAGAGTTCATAACCGGGAATCGGAATCTTGAAAGGTTTACTGAGAAGTTTACGAACCTTAAGTTCCTGTAAATTAACAACAAAGAATATAATTAATTTGAAAAATATAATAGCGAATCATTTTGCTTTTATTTATTAAAGTATCTTACATGTTCGGATATAACTTCTTGCGTAGCATGAAGATCTTGATCGGTAAGAAGTAAAGGCCTAAGTTCTTTAATTATGACTTCTTTTGTTTTTCTACTTCGTTTTTCCTTTTGCACTATTACCTCGACAGGTTTGACAAGCGGCAATTCATTACAAATTTCTGAGAGTAAGGGACGTTTTCCTCTTTGACTTGGAGCTAATGATCGTATCTTTAAATAAATTTTACATCGCATTACAATTAATGAATTTAATGAATTTGCAAAAAGCAGGAAAATAGAATAACATTTGTTTATTAAGTAAAATAATATTATAACTAACCATTTTGAAGTTTTAGAGGTTAACGGGTAAAAAGGTTATAAATTGCTTTACCAAATACAGATTTCACTTAAGAAAAAAAAATAGAAACGACTTCATCTCTAGGCAGTCTCAATTTCACATAAAATAATTTACAATCTTCAGGCAACAACGTATATTAAATGGAAAATAATAAAAAATGATAATCATAAACACTACTTTGACACTATTTGATTCACTTTGGTGTAACTTTTGTTTTGCTTTGTTTGGCCGACATTTCCAAAATCCACGATTCCGGCGCTTTCGGCGCCACTATCATTTATTTTGATCACGTGACCCAAATTCAAATGGGTGAAATCCAGAGATCGGGAGGTCAATTACTCCATGTAATCTACGTAGTTTTCTACACGTAAATTACCTAGTAATATGTATACGTCCTAAAGGAACGCTCTCAACTCGGTGTCTGCCTGACATGAGATAGAAGAAGACAAAAAATGCAAATTTCTATTTCTGTCTTCTTCTATCTCATGTCGTCTGTATGCGCAAGCAGACAGACAAACTAGGTGGGAGTGTTCCTTAAGGGTAAAGTCCCATGATTGCGTTTTGATGTCCGTTTTGTAACTAGACCATGAGTGGAAAAGAGATGCAGACATACTATTGTCTCTTTCGCACTCGTGGTCTAGTTACAAAACGGACGTTAAAAACGCAATCAAGGGACTTTACCCTAAGGGCACAATTACTTGTCTGCGTCGAACGCTGCGTTTTTACGTTGAATAGTAAGAGAAAGGAAGACAGAAATATAGTCACATCTTTGTCCCTCTCATCATTCAACGCAAAAACGCAACGTTCGACGCAGACATGTAATTGCGCCCTAAGGGTGAAATCATATGGGGAGGCACATGAATTCTTCCAAAATGACATTTGATCGAATGGACATTCGATCGAATGCCATTTGATCGAATGTACTTTCGACCGAATGGACTTTTGATCGAATGGACTTTCCACCGAATGGACTTTTGATCGAATGGACTTTCGACCGAATGGACTTTTGATCGAATGGACATTTGATCGAATGGACATTTGAACGAATGGACTTTTGATCGAATGGACTTTCCACCGAATGGACTTTTGATCGAATGGACTTTTGATCGAATGGACATTAGATCGAATGGACATTTGATCGAATGGACTTTTGATCGAAAAGTCATTCGGCCGAAGTGTTTTTTTAATGTGAGTTTACTCTCTATTATACAGCAGTCTATGGATACCAGTCTTGCCAGATACCCTCAACCGACGCATCTACGCAAGTCTCTAGAAAGTCGTATGATTGGTCCAAGTGAGCGGGGTGGTTTGAAAAGCTTTAAATTATTTCAAATAACCCCGCTCACTTGGACCAATCATACGACTTTCTAGACACTTACGCAGATGCGTCGGGTGAGGGTATCTGGCAAGACTGGTATCCATAGACTGCTGTATAATAGAGAGTAAACTCACATTAAAAAAACACTTCTGCCGAATGACTTTTCGATCAAAAGTCAATTCGATCAAACGTCCCTTCGGTCAAAAGTCAATTCGATCAAAAGTCCATTCGGTCGAAAGTCCATTCGATCAAATGTCCATTCAGTCGAATGTCCATTCGATCTAATGTCCATTCGATCAAAAGTCCATTCGGTGGAAAGTCCATTCGATCAAATGTCCATTCGATCAAAAGTCCATTCGGTGGAAAGTCCATTCGATCAAATGTCCATTCGATCAAAAGTCCATTCGATCAAATGTCCATTCGGTGGAAAGTCCATTCGATCAAAAGTCCATTCGATCGAAAGTCCATTCGATCAAATGACCATTCGATCAAATGTCATTTTGGAAGAATTCATGCGCCTCTCATATGGGAAAGTTGTGGTAAAATTACAGAACCATTTTTTTCAGTGGGGATAATTTTGTTCATTTAAAATGTACGAAAAAGTTCAAATAAAATGGAAGTTCATTTAAAATGGAGGTCAATTAAATGGAAGCGTACTGTAATGTAGTTTACGTTCCGTACCCTGATCCTAAAGCTGCGTGTGTACATACCTTTACAGTCCTGACATAACCCTGCTACCTGTCAAGTTCAGAAAAAATCATAAAAATCAAAAAATATTCTTTAAATAACTTAAACATAAGTTATTGAACGCCTTATTTTTAAATGATCCCATTTTTTGTGAGTACACAGCTTTTAAATCATGTTAAGTAAATGTAATTACATATAATTTAGTACTCTTGAAATATTTGGAATTACATCTGCCGTTACAGTTCTGGCTCAATACTCGGGGAAGGATTTTAAAATTAAATATTTTTGTTTTCTTAAAAAGTATTGTTCTCTAATTTATTTAAAATTTATTTTTAATGTTTATGTCAACTAAAGTATTTGTTATAATATTCTATTATGCTGTGTTTACTTGGAAAATCAGTTTGTGTTTAGGAAAGTACCTAAAGTCACTATAATGACATTTTACATGTGTCAATAGTTGTTTTTATTAAAAGTTAGACATATCTAACTTGCATAATTTATTAATTATTAAATTTGAGGCTCCTAAAGGTCAAAAGTTTTAGAGATTTGGCCATATGCAATTATAAAACCTGAGTTATTACCACCTTAAATGTTGTAAGCTTACTAAAAAGACGATTTTTTAATTTGCGAATAGTTTGTAATTCTCATCTTTCATTTTTTACAGTAAACTATAAAATTGGTCAAAAATGGGGCCAAGCAACGGTCAATCAATAAGTTTAGAGACTGAAATTAGAAAATTACCACCAGCTCATATTTGCAAATTATCAATGCTTTTAAATATTTCGGATTCGTGGAAGAAACTTATGGCTATCGTGCCAAAAAATAATTCCGGAGAATATAGATTTGACGGAGATCATTTCAGGTGAGTTTATATGTTAATAATATAATTTTATTAATTATTATACATATTTATAATAATGAGTTATATATTTATTTGTAGTCTTATTGAACAAGCTTCTCAACAACAGAAGACAAGGAGTTGTGCGGAGATATTTCTTGATGAATGGAGCACAATGGGTAAAAGAAGACCACGACTACAAGATTTGTTAGAACTTGTTGTAAAAGCAGAATTATTTAGAGCTGCTGATTATATTGCAATTAATATTTTAAACCGTGAGATAATTTTATAATTACCTTAAATTTTATATTTGAAGAATTGATCTAAACTCTTGATTTTATCTTTCAATAGGTAAAGAAGGCCCAAAACGACCTACTGCTGGACCAGCAGCGCAAATAGATGTACCAATTTTTTTACTAGAAAATGTAAGAATGCAAACACTAATTTGTTTAATAATTGTAGTAAGAAAAGCTAGCATATTGAATAATATATTTTCATAATCTAATAATACCTTTTTGAACTACAGACTACAAATGAAGTAGAGAGATCATCATCATTTTCAGGAGAAGTTATTGTGGAAAAGAGTGTTATAAATGATAATGTAAATCTTAAGCAAAATAGACAAGAGGAAAATTCAACGCTTGAAAAGAAAGCAGAATATCAAATTCCTCTTTTTCTTAACGACACAAATTGTAGTATGTTTAGCGAAATCTCAGAAGTTGTTAAATCATCAAAAGAAGAAGTTGATTCGTCATCAATTGAAAGTAGCAGTCCTATTGAGATCAACGAATTGAATTCCGCAGTTTCTGATGTTGATGAGAATTATGAGAATTTACCTCGCTGTCTTGATGAAATGAACCTATCATTTTTTGATTCAGAAGGAATAACCGCTTCTAATAAAGATGATCAATCGTCAGGAAGTACAAATGGAAAAAAATGTGTACAGAATGGTGTACAATTTTTACAAAAAAAGGTTAATATATTAGAAAAGAATATATTTTTTAAGTTTTCTGAAATTAAAATTATATACAATTACTTTGTAATATTTCTGATTACTCTATTTAAATTTACAGGACAATGAAGACCATGTTAAAGAGTATAGTGAAGAAGAATATTTATCCAAAAAAAGTGAAGTATCTTGTCAACTTCCTGCTTGCCTTAACGATACGGATTTCAGTAATTTGAGTGAAATTCTGGATAGTACAAAATCATCAAATAGTTTGCGTGTGGTATCAGATGAATGTGATGGTTCGAAATTACAAACTTCTAATGTTGCCAGTGTTGATGTGAACCTGCCTGCCTGTCTTAATGAAATGATGTCATTTGTTGATTCTCAAGAACTAACTGATTCCAACAAAGTTAATGAATTATCACAAAGAACGTAAGTGATATTACCTAATTATATATTTAATAATATCATTTAATAGTTTAATGGGAACCAGTTAATATAAATGATTTGTTTGATAGCATATACTGGTTTGTTTTTGATGTTTCTTTATTTTAAGCCGACGTTTCGGTTGGGATCTCAACTCTTTTGAATATTACAAAAAAGAATATAAAATTTATAATATAACATTACATAAAAAAGTTATATACTTTCTAAAGTGTTTAAGTTATAATTACCTACAATTGCACTGACAGAAACACTTTTATGGATTTATTATTATAATTTGGATTGAAAACCCAAATTACATTTTGATAAAATAATTAAAAATTTATAGAAAAAAGAAAGAAAAGAAGATATTCAATTACTTAGATACAATCCATAAGTGGTATCGTTAAAATCTTCATGAATCAAACTATAGTTAAATTGGTAAAGGCACATTTTGTGCTCAAGATTCATTATAATAAATTTCTTCAAAATTTGGTATATAAGGTAAAACAATAATTTTTTTAAAACTTAATGCGTCATTGCCTTCTAAGCATTTATTGAATTTAAAATTTGTATTTTTAACTATTAGTTTGTAACAGTTAAATTAAATTTTATATGATATCTATTATCAGCTAGTTAAATTGCTCTGTCTGTCAGAGTGTATATTATACCAATCTTAGTGGCAATACTATGATTAAAGTAGAAATTAATATATCTGCCAAACCATACTTCCTTTCTGTACCAATTACTTAAAAAATTAGTCGACTTTAAATAAAGAAACGTCAAAAACAAACCAGTATAGGCCATCAAAACAAATTATTAATATCATTTAATACTTTATATTTTCTGATAAAAAATTGCTCATTGTTTCTCGAAATCAGCATTGTATAAAATTAACGAAGTAGTTTAAATTAAATAAATGTATCTCTGAGGAATGGAACGATTCAAAAAGTCAATGGGTATTTAAAATTGAGGCAAATTTAACATTATTAATAGAAGAAATATATAATTCAATCTCAATTATTTATTTTCGTCAGTTTCCAAATTTTTTTTAATTTGTCAATTATTTTCTTTAATATTTAATAATTTTATCATTTTTAAATTTTTCTTTCAATTATCTACCTATCTTCTTAAAAATGTAATTTAATTCTCTAATTTTGAATTATTTTTAAAAAAATTTAAATAATGTTTTCAGTTTAAAATTATTTTAAAAAATTTTCTTTTTTCAATAATATTTTTCAATTATAAGAACTGTTTTAAATTTCAATTTAGTTGTTCAATTCTACAATTATTTTCTTCAATTCTCAAATATTTAAATATTTAATTCTAATTTCATTTCCATTTTTAAAATATGTTTAATGATTCTCGTCATTTTTAAAATACTTTCTTCAATTTTTAATTATATTCTGTAAATTTCAATTTAATTTTCAACTTTTCAATTCAATTTTCCATTATTTTGTTTCAGTCACAAAAATTTTTTTAAAATTTCAATTCAATTGTTTAATTCTACAACTATTTTCTTCAAATTTCAAATTCCATTTTTCAATTTTAAATTATTATCCTTAATATTAAAAGATTTTCGCTTTTTTAAATTATTTTCTTTTATATTCAATAATTATCGTTTTTTTTCAAATTAATTTTTTCAATTTTTAAGTTTATTCATTAAATTTCAATTCCTTCTTGCAATGTTTAATTATTTTCTTAATTATTTAATTTTTTCCCTCTGTCTTAAATTATTTTCTTCAATTTTAATTTTTTTTTTGAATTTGCAATCTACTTGTTCAATTTTCAATTATTTCCCACAATTAGGTATTCTTATAATTTTCATAGTTTTTGGATTATTTTGTTTAAATTTAATATTGTTTGATTTTTTGAATTTTTTTTCCAACTGTGAATTAATCTACTTTTCTATTTATTTCAACTACTATTTCTTTCCCTCAATTTTCAATTGTTTGCGACAATTTTTTAATTGTTCTCTTAAAATTTTATAATTATTCTCTAATTTTTTCAATTATTTTGTTCGATTGTGTATCGAACTGGCCATTGTTAGAGTTTTGTTTTCAATTTGAATTTTTTTTTTATCCAATTTTAATTCAATTCTTACATTTTCAATTAATTTCTTTAAGTTTTTATTATTTTCTTAAATTTAAATTATTTTTGTCGATTTTTAATTCAGTTTTTCAATTTGCAATTATTTCCAACAGTTATTTCTATAATTTCCTTAATTTTTCAATTTTCTAGTTTAAATTTAATGTTTATTGTTTAATTTTTTAAATTATTCTTCTTCAATTGTGTAATTATCTAAATATTTTTCGATTTTTATTTTCAATTGTCAATTATATTTGTTATTTTTTAGTTACTTTAAAAAAATTTAATTCTCCTAATTTTCATCATTTAAATTTCCAAAAATTTATAGTTTTGAATGATAAATAACAATGCAAAGTTTCTCGCGCGCTTTAATGTTGCTAGAATACATAATATGTCAATGTTTACATGAATAACGTTATTTGTTTTAAAAATATTAATTTGACATTTTAGGATAAGTAAACACTAAATTTAATTCTATTTAAAAAGTAAAAACTATTAAGACCATGTTTAACATCTTTAATTTTTCAATGAAAGTCGCGATCATAGACTTTCAAGGAAATTTTTTGTCCTCTTTTTGTCCCCTATTTAAAAAAAAAATTGCCCCTATTCCCTTTTTTTACTAACAATAGGGGCTGTGATCCCTGCAATTATTATTGAATTAATAACTATACATGAATAATCATGCTCGTTAGTTAGATAATTTATTAAAATAATAGAATTTGATTATTGTGTGGTATCTATTTTAATATTTTTAAAACTGTTTCATAATAAGGACATGATTAAGAAAATGCTCCATAATGGGTACCGTTACTTTATTTTATATTATTTTTAATCTTTTAAATTTCTTTAAATAAAGAGTTTTGATTTTTGAATAAATATCTAAATAACATATAGATTTACTACTTTAATAAGTCGCAAGTTCACTTTATTTAATAAAAAAGCGGCATTTTTACTCAAAACGAGGTATCAGCTGAAAGTCTGCAGTAATTGGTTCACTGACCATAATACAAAATAAATAATTGATGAAATTATTACAAAATTTTAATGTTTTGGAATTTAATAAATCCACTTATATTTTTAAAGACTTTTGTTGAATGAAGCACTACCATTAAATACCGAACAAGTATTTCAATAATAATATATGACATGACCCGAGGAAAGGGATCTTAGGGTTTCACAACGTAAGGCATCTTTCCCCCATCGTGATTTACATATTAATATATTCAGGTCCGTTACGCTAGCACTTCTAACAATTTTTAATAATATTGCTCTCTGTACAAATTTTGTGTGCAAAGCCCGATTTTTGGGCTCCTTTACTTTTTCAAAAAACCGAATTTTGGGTGGAGGTGCTAACGGAATATTCCGCCAGCACCTCCAGTACAGAAAATAATATACAAATTGAAAAAATAAAACACGTGGAATTTTTGGGCTCAAAGAAAACCATAATTAAAATTTCCAAAAATCACGCCTTATCCAAACATAGCAAAATTTGTTTGACATTTTGGGGGTGGCTATGTTTGGATAAGGGATGATATTTGGAAATTCTAAGCATGATTTCCTGGGAATTTATATTTATAAAAATCATAACTGTATTTTAAGCATTTTTTTTCTTTCTTTGTAAAAGAAAATAAAAATGTCATTTTCTAATTACAGTAGAACCTATCATATCCGAATTATATGAGAGACAATTCGGATATAATAGGTAACCAATCACTGGTAAATACGTCATGAATTACGTGATAGGGAAAATGTCAAACCGTAACAACAAGAGCCCTTCGTCTGTTAAAAAATTAATATTACAGTAATATGAAGTTAGTACCAATTTTTGGTTAAAAAAAAATTGAAAATTAAAAAATGGTACCAAGTTCACACTATTACTATAATGCTAATTTGACATTATTTTTATTTTTATAATGTAGACTGTCAGTATTTAATATATTTTTTTTACACATTGACTAGGTGGGTCGTTCCATTCTCTAAACATTTAATTATTTTATTCAATTTATTTTTCAATTTTGTGTAAATAAAGCTACTGCATTTTAATTTTCAGCACTGATTTAGAAAATAATGAGGTGGTTTAGAACTCAACATGAAAAAAAGATTTGAATTAAAAGTTGCAGAATGACTGAAGAAAGAATCAGACAAACAATTGCGAAAAATGTTGTCAGCCCAACTCCATTTTTTTATATTATTTAAAGAATGAAACAATTTAAACTTTTATTGACTCTTAGTGAAAAGGCAAACAATTCAATGTCCTGGCGCAATACAACTTTATGCATCTCCTCAAAGTTGATATCTCCTTTCCTATTGTCCGCAAAAGAAGCAAAACACCTCTTTTTTACATTCTGCAAGGGTCATCTATAGCCCTAAGCAGCCCTGTTTGAAGTGCTGCAGAAACATACTTCGTTATAAAATTTTGTAAACTTGAACTTCAGTGAATATAAGCTAAATTTGAATTGGCCATACCAAGGCCACTAATTTGAAGAAGAAGAAGAAGAAGAAGAAGAAGAAGAAGAAGAAGAAGAAGAAGAAGAAGAAGAAGAAGATCCTCAAGGTAAAGTTGAGATATGTTGACTTGGATTGTTTGGCACTAAGCCAGAGGAAAAGGCTCTCAAATCGTCTTTAGGATAATGAAACTTAGGACAAATAAGATTACGAGAAAATGAGATTTTTTATAAATGTAATTTCTGATAAATCAAATTTTATACAAATTAAATTTTTGTTAATGTAAGTGCACTAGTTATCTTCGCTGCTTTAACTATCGTAACTTTAAAAAAAAATTCCATAAAAATACGTATTTTGGGGACGTACATTAATATCGTGGTTTTTTAAAATCTGGAGACCCTCTTCCCTATTTTGACCTCAATTAATTAATGCTGAATTTTTAATAATTAGGAGTTTTCTAAATTGTCACAAACATTTACGTATTCGGAACTTCGCTGCGAGTTGGACATAATTTTGTTTTTTGGTAATAACTTTTTTTTGAATCAAGATATTAATAAATTAAATGTTTCATTGTAAAACTAGAAGGCATAACTACACTTTTATGCACAAGTATATGAAATTTTTGAATAAAGCCAAAAAAAATAAGAGCCAATTTCCGGATGAGATGATTTTTCAATTTAAATTTTTTATTGCTGCGAGTTGGACATCCTCAAAATAGATCTTATTAAAAAATGTTAAAATGAAGTAAAAGCATAACATTTATATTATTTAACTTGCTTGGTAAATAAATTTTATGTGGAAAACTGATTAATTGTATTGAAATATACCATTTACTTGGAAAGTTTACAACTAAAAATAGGGTTCAAGTAAAAGAAAAGAAGTCTCCAGCATAGAGAAAATGGGTATCTGGTAAAAGTAGCGAAATCTATAGGTGTAAAATTATTTAATAAAATACATCTAGGAAAAAATGACTAATTGAAAGTGTAAGTAGAAACATAATTTTTTAACCTGCCGCAACGTGGCTTAATTATATTTTATTTGTGGCTGCATTGAACCATCGACAAAAAACACAACAAAAAAAATGACTTCAATTTTTATAAAATTATTTGCCAAGAAAACATTACGCAATTTGCAGGTGCGTGGAATTATTATAAAGGATGAAGTATTAAAAACGAATTGCTTATTTGGTCGTGAATATTAGTGGATTTTCATTCAAATTTAGAAAATTAGTGTATCACGAAGCAATACGACTTTATGTACATACGACACATCAAGGAATGGTGACGAATTCTTAAGTCTTAGAAAAAATATACGGAAATTTACAAACCTTTTCCATATATTTAAACATTTTTATTTATTTGAAATAATATTGCAATTATTTGAACCAAATCATATTTATTTAGCTCTGTGAGAAATATATTTTTTATTTACAAATTCAAATAATCATTATTTGGTTCAAATAAAAAATGTCTCTGAATGTAGACGCAGCATCAAATAATGTATATACATTGTACCTATCTGTTAAATTTTATATTGAAATATTTTGTAATTTTATATGTAATATATGAAAATGTTTCTTGTTGAAAAAGTCTTTATTTTATATTAAATACAATTTTTTAATAAATCACGTTGTTTTTTATATATACACATACACTCTAAATCTTCTTCACAATAAATAATTATAAGTATAGAAATGGCTCGTAAACTTTGATATAAATGCAAACATTATATGCCAAAATAATAATAGTACACTAAATTTAGGTATTATAAGTAAGATAACGAGAATAATAAAATAAAATATTATTTAATTATATATTAGTGACTAGCTATCGCTGTTGGTGTTTTGCTGCATATTGTAGTAAGCGCTTTGAAGTTCCTTTAAATTACTCTCTAGAGTCGCGACTTCATCATACTTACAATCCTCTCTTGCTTGTTTTATGTAAGCTTTTAAATTACTCATTTGTTCTATAATTGGATCCATATTTGATTTATTTGACGAGATCATTACCGCAGCACCTGAAGGTCCCCATCCTTGCGATTTATCCAAAACTAGCTGAAAGAAATCAATTAAAGATTTGAATTTTTTATTAATTTTTTGTATTACTATAGAATTTAAAGGAAAAAACACCAAATAAAAAATGTATTAAAAAGGCGAAAACATTTTAGGTCGAAATAGGTAAAAGTATTTTTTTAGTTACTTTGTGAGTTACGGTAAGTTCTCAATAAATAGCGCTTGTATGTATTATGAAAATTTTAAACACGTTTTCTTAAAACACTGCACTCAGAGAAAATAGAAACGAATTTAGCACTTAATCCATATAAAAAAAACGTACATATGCCACCTGCAGATCGAAAGTCGATTTTCAAGAAAAAGTATTTCCATCAAGAACTTATGTCCAGAGTCAATTTTTATTAATAAAAATGATTCTACTAAATATATCCGACGTGCTTTTTGAAATTAAAAATTTATTATTTTAACAATCATCATTAAAAGAAGCATATTTTACTAGTAGTTTTTTTAGTGCAAATGTAAGATTCTATAAATAAAGCCCTGAACAATAATATTTACAGAATAAATGTAATGCGTTCCGAAAAAAGGCAAGGCACTTTTTTCATTAAAAGTTTATTTTTTATTATCTGAAGACAAAAAATGTTTTTAGTGAATATTTTTCAAAATTTTGACAAAATATAAACTTTATATAAGTCAATCGATTTATTTTGAAGCAAGTAATATTTTTACACATTAAGTTGAATTTATGGGTAAAATTTAAAAAAAAACAACATAATTTTCAAAAACTAAAACTTCAATAAAAATGTTTGCAATAGATATATTTAAAAACCCTTGTGTCCGATTTCAGATTTTAGTAGCAAAAATAACCATACTAAATTTTATTTAAGTCCGATAAAGCGTTCTTGAGTTATCGTGTTCACAAGAAAAAGTTCACATACACACATTCATACATCCGGACAGGAATGCATTTTAAAAAATTGTAAATTTGAACGAATACAAAGCTTTCTTCATGAGGAACAAAGTCGATGCAACGTTCAATCCATAGTTTAAATAATTTTTTTAAGTGGTTAATTCTTAATTTTACTTATAGATTTTGCGAGTGAGAAACACTACTGGTAAATAAACTAACAGCAATAAACTAAGAAGGCTATAAAGAAAAAAGGAACCTGATTTGATTTTGAAGAATCTGTTTGAGAATTCCAAACTTCCTTTTGTAAATCTTTACGCTTTTGTCTCTGCTCTCTTTCAATTTCCAATTGTAATTCATATGCAATTCTAGAATCAATTTTTTGTTGTCTTTTGTCTTTTAACTCTGCATACTCTTCTTCTGAAGGCAAACTTGGCATACCAACTAATTGCTCTTTTACAAAAATTACAGTAGAAGTTCGAACCATTTGGCGAAGCTTTCGTTCCTGTTGGTCTTGTGCATCGTTGGCGTTAGTTAAACCCGTGATTAATATTTTCTTACTAATCAAGTCTATGTTTTCTCCGATTTTTGCAATTTTCATTCGTAAAACTTGTGCGTCACGTAACTCGTAAGTTGTTTCACCTTCGCTGCAAGTAATATTTAAAAATTATCAACTTAAAAACAGAAAAAAATAGTAATGATAAAACCATGACGCATAAGGTACCAATATCCAGTGAAATTATCATTTTCAAATTTCCGTATTTTTTCGATCCTAAACTACAAATATCCAGGATTTATTCTTTTAATTATTCATGACTAGCTAAAAAAGTGACATCCTATCCTTTAAAAACATATTTTGAGATAAATAACACAAATTTTGACACAATTCTTTTATTTCATATTTTAGAAACTGTGCAGAATTATTATAAGATTTACTTTTTTTTAAATTTTTGACTTTAATCGAAATAAAATAATTCAAAAGAAAAAAAAGACAAAAAACAAGCAGAACCTTAAAAAATTAAAAAAAAAAAAAATTATAAAAAACTTAAGATAGATTACTATTTAAATAAATTTATTTAGAAAATGAGAAATTGTAAGAAAACTTTAATCATGTTTGAGAAATATAAGATAATACTTTATAAAAATAGAAAAATGTTGATAACATTAAAAATTTATTTTGAAAATTATTACTTTTGTTTTTGGTTATTATTTCTTATTTAAAATGAACGTACTAAATATTTATTTCTTTGGCTCAATTTTTTTTTGGACTTCTAATTATAAATAATTTTTTCTTTTTTTGTACTCTCTCAGTGGGTATTTTTGTTAAGATTAGAAATATAAGGTAACGTTTTTATTATTCTTTTGTGAGTTTACTTTTTTGTTGTTTTTTTTAAATTTGTTTGTTATTTTTCTTGACAGTTAAAAATAAATTTTTTGTCTTAGTTTTTTATTCTTTTTTTTTTAGAATAAATTCTGAAATATTTTAAATAATTATAAAATATAAGAATGACATTGAAATTTTCGCGATATTTCTACGAATTCCTGGAATTTCTTATAAATTTGCGTATCGTTTTGCAAATTCCCAGTTTTTTTTTCTGGATGTAAATTCTCGAAAAATTTTAGAAATTTTTCAGATATTTAAATTTTGCAATATTGCTTATAAAATAATAATTTGTAAACAAATACCTTAACGATTGCCACATTTTATTGTACATTTCAATGTGACGTTTAGCTTCTGTCATTTGTGTTCGCATTTTTTCATAAAAAGGATATATGATAGGTTTATCGAACTGCCTTGCTTTTAGTTTTTCTCGAGCTGCAAGAAGACTGTTACAGTGCAGACAAAGTCGGAAATTATGTTCATTACTAGAAGAATCACCAATTAAAGAAAGGACATTATTTAAACTTGAACTCGAAGGTGATCGCACTAATTTTTTTAAACCTATACTTGTCTGTACAAATCGACCAGTTATCGACTTATCTGGAGAAATTGGAGATAAAGCAGAATCATCTTGAACTGCAGCTGGACTAGTCATTCTACCTAAAGAAGTAAAAATTTATAAATTTTGTATTACTTTTTAAATTAAAAATTGCTTCTGCTACTTACATTAATTATTGATTTTTCACAGGCAAATGAATTTAACACATTATAAAAAAAACTTACGTGCTTCGATTAACGAAAGAAACACTGTACAATCGTGGCACATTATTGCTCCACACAACCGGCAGTGATGTTTTCTTCTCGCCACGTGAAAATTTCGAGCACAAGTAGGACATAATCTAACATCTTTTTCATCAATCCAAGGAACAATAGCACGCTCATGAGCTGCAAAAATTAAAATAATAATATATAGTTAAAATTAATAAAGGTCTCATTTTTATATTTAATGATTTTTTCTCAAATTAAACTTTATTTTAATTACTAATTCAAGAAATTGTGAAACTTTTATGAACAATATTTTATATATTTTTTTGATATTATTTCAAAATATGGAATTAAATGTCTAAAATAATGACGTGTAACACCTTTTCTATTATTAGGATCAGAGGGTAAATTATTCAATAATTTGTCCAATCTTATAAGTAATTTGTTAGTTTCTGAGGAATATCTTTCCAGCCTTATGTTCCTTATTTCCTTGAAATACTGTGTGTAGTTGGTCACGAATCCTAAATTATAAATAAATCAAATAAGCAAATGTTACAATTGATGTTCAATTTTGAGAAGAAGTAATAAACGAATGATAAAAATTGAAATTAATACATCTATAATAGGTAATTGTATATACCAATTTCTTGTTCTCCCCAATCAATGTCTGCTTTATATTTTTGATTATCTGTCAATAGTGGACCAGAATAAGTTTCTGACAATTCATTTTGTTTTAAAATTCTCTTTTTTGCTTTACCAAACAAATCTAAAACAAATATAAGTTTACATATAATAATTGAAAAAATCAACAAATACATAAAAGTAATTACAGTAATATAAATAAATTTCTGATGTTAAAAAAACAAAACGAAATAGAAAAATACCTTTGAGAGATTTTAATATTTCAGGATCTTCGTTATGGAATTCTTCGAAGTGTTTTGTTAATTGTTGTGGATTATTTAAATCTGTCATGCAAATTGGACATAGAAAGCCCTCTAATACTTCCTGAGAACTTGCCATTTTATATAAAGATATAAATGATAATATTGATAATAATATGTAAAAAAAAAAGTTAAAAAATTACAATATTTTTAGGTTATAAAATGTTAAATACTTTCATTTGTAATTATACATGACAAATGAAATTTATACCACCCAAAACACATAATTATTAACACATTAGACTTGTAATTTTTCCATATTGATCACTGTTAACGATTATATACCATTTGCACTACAAAATTTTTATTTATAATAAATATATTTGTGTGTGTGTGACACTGATAAGAGTGGTGTGTTTGCGGGTGTTTACTTAGTTCTGAGCATGAAGCATATATCTATCTTTTTCTAATCAGTGGACCTAGAAAAGGACAGACTTATGCTCAGAGGGATCGGAGCTTTCATCTCGTAAACACATGTTACTTACGTATAAGGCGCTAAATTCAAAATTAATGTTTGATGTTCCTTTCAATTTTATGTTAATTTATTATATTTTGAGTATGTAATAATAATATATAAATAATTAATATACAATTAAAGTATTCAAACAGCATTTTATATTAAGCTTTAATTCTTTCTATGAATAATTTATTCAACACTAAGATCAATAAAAACACGAATAAAATTTAACATTCATTTTTACGGACAGGAGCGCCCTCTCTTGTTCTTTTTCATTCAGAGAATTCTCCAATCATAATTCACAATAAAAGAGAAAGACGAAGAATTCGCGGAAAATACAAGATGGCATCAAGCAGATAATATTGATGTATAAAGTATAAAGTCGTAGAGTAGAATGACATTGAAGTTATAGGTATGTACGGTATGTAAAATTTTCAAGATAAAATTGACAAAAAATTTTGTCAAATGAGTGCGTGGACAAATGATAAGTTACCAAAGACTACTAGAAATCTTATTTTTTTTATAAGTATTTAGATTTATCAATGATTAATTTTAGTAAAACAAATATTATTTATGTGTAAACGCAATCACGAGGAGCTACAGTATTATGGCAACGTCAGCGAATGGAAATGGTAATTTAGTCGACGAATTCGAAGAAGCCTTTCAGGTAATTATTAGAACAATTAAATCTGTTCTATATTCTTAATTTTCGAATTAATTCAGGTTATGTTCGTCATTCCATAAGCAGGATAAGCAGTATATTAGTAAAAAAATGTGTTTTCAATTATAATTGATTCATTAGCAAAATTTTATAAACAAACATGAGCATTCAGTATCTGAAGAAGTGAAATAATTAATTTCAGTTAATACTTCTTTATTTTTTCTCATATACACACTTAAATAGGAGTTTCTCAACCCCTGCCTTAAAATCTTTTTAAATTTTATTACTTGAAGTAATTCGGCTTTTGCAGTGTTTTATATAAAAAATCATAACGTTATTTTAGAAAAAATTTTTTTTATTAGTAACAATTAAAACTAGTACTTTAAATAAAAAAACAATTTCTCAAAAACTTATGGTTTTCTTTTGATGAACGAAGCGGCTTTTCCTTGTCTCGAAATAAAGTTAGTGAGACTCGCCAGAAATATGGATTTAAATAAATTTAAAAATTATGTTCTGGATTGAATTTAATGATAAACAAAAAACTACTACTATAAAATATTCTTCAAGATTCTTGTGAAAAACATTGTTGTTGAAAAAAAAAATGGAACGCATTTAGAAATTTATTTATTTTAAAGTGTGTCATCCATGGAAAAGTTATGCATACATATTAATCAATCTAATCGACAATTATTATTTTCATACTTATTATTTTGTGAATATTGTTTTTTCAAATAGTGGATAGTAACACAAATACAAGTGGGTTTTGAAATAGTAGCCTCTCGTCACATTCTAACGATTACGTCATTAATTAATTATTTAAAAATTAGTTAAA
This sequence comes from Ganaspis brasiliensis, assembly GCA_037103525.1. Lineage (NCBI taxonomy): Eukaryota > Metazoa > Arthropoda > Insecta > Hymenoptera > Figitidae > Ganaspis > Ganaspis brasiliensis. The sequence goes on along the minus strand of JAZKLR010000244.1, from coordinate 1,312,284 downwards.
CAATTCCCATTTGATTAAATATTATTTTTTGTTGTTTGTTTGTATCTAGATGCGTATATTGTATTAAATATATTAAAAGATTTATAAAAACTGCAAATATGGGAGAGTGGCCATCAATGTACTAGTTTTTTCAATGAACCATTTCAGTTTTCTCAGAAACAAATGAATGAAAATTCTCCTAACTTTAAATATAAATTATGTTTGCGTAAACACACTACGTTCATAAGTTTGAGACAGGTAGATTTATTCTTTACAAAGAAATCTGAAACAACTGTTTTTGGCACCCTGGAGAAAAAATTTACTTAAAATATAAACACGTTTTTTGATTGAAATAAGGCAATTTAAAAATAATTGAACGTACCAGTTATTTTGCTTCGGGCTTTAACTACAATATTCTGATGTGATAAAGATTTTTAAATAGCGGGTTAAGTTATAATAAACAATTTTTGTTGTAAAAGTCATGTGGATTCGTTGTACCAGGGAACAATATACCACCTGCAATTGCAGTGTGTTTTTAATTTCTAGAGTGGTATGCCTGATTATGAAATTAGTTTACTTTAGGCATTCGTACAGTATGTCACAACGATTGTTCTGAGTACGCTTCTCAGCATGGTAAAACAAAAATTAATGTCATTTTCGCTACTGAACTTGACTTTCCAGTATAGTTATGTTAAACATTATTAATAATTTTTTATATTATTTGATAGATAATAAGTTTTTTTATAAAGTGATAAATAAAAATATTATTATTGATGTACATTTTTAGTATTTTTTAGAGGTGGTTCATAGTGTATTCAAGTTGGTAAAAATGAAAATAGCGTGTTAGGTGAGAGACATTTTAAATGTTGTTATTTGTTCAAAATAAATCATGTATAAAATGTGAGCATTACCTAGAGAAACATTTTTGTTTTATTTTGATTCAAGTAAGTGCTTGAAATTGGTAAAATTGAATAGATACTATGACTTTGAAAAAAAAACCGGTACATTGATGGCCACTCTCCCCTAATTGCAAAAGACATTATTTTCCTGGAAGTCAGGGAAAAATCAGTAAAATTTTTAATACGTGTGCAAAAAAAATTTTTTTCCAAGCAATTTTCATGTGTCGTCCAATTAATTTTATAACGATAATAAAAAAATGACTTAATCTTTAACATATGTAATTTACGTTAAAAGGGAGTAACACCTTTGACATTCATAATAAACATTCTATTTTTTATTTATTTGCTTAATCGGTACTTTAAGGACTGTAGAATATAATTTCAATCATAAAAATTGGTTCTGGAATTGTTTTATGCAAAAAAGATGAAAATATGTGAAAGCGCGTTAAGAGTGCTTTAGAGCGCAATTTGTTTCCTTTGCATCATTTCCACTAGAGTTACCGATTAAGATTGCAACGTGTCTTTTTTATTTTTATAATGTCTTACAAAAAATGTACAGTAATCAGGGTGTCTACTAACCGGGAATTTAAATTGACCGGGAAAACCGGGAATTAACCGGGAATTTTTTTTCTGAGATAATAAATTCTTTTCAATTTTCAATTATTTTCTTCAATTTCCAATTATTTTCTACAATTCTCAATTATTTTCTTCCATTCGGAATTATTTTCATCAATTTAAAATTATTTCTTCATTTCTCAATTATTTTCCTCGATTTTCTACTATTTTCTTCAATTGCCAATTATTTTCTTCAATTTTTAATTATTTTCATCAATTTCTAATTAATTTATTTAATTCTTAAATATTTTCTACGATTTTCAATTATTTTAATCAATTTTTAATTATTTTCTTTATCTATAAATTTTTTTTTTGAATTGCCAATTATTTGATTCAATTTTCAATTATTTTCTTCAATTTTTAATTATTTTCTTCAGATCTCAACTATTTCCTTCAATTTTTAATTATTTAATTTAATATTAAATAATTCTCGACTTTTTTGAACTATTTTTTTCAATTATCATTTACTTATTTCACATCTCAATAACTCCTCCATTTTTCAATTATTTTCTTCTATAATCAATAATTCTCGTCTTTTTTCAATATTTTTTTCAATTATCAATTATGTTTTTGAAACTTGAATTCCATATATCAATTATTATTCAACAATTTTCATAAAATCACATTTTCTTCAATTTCAAATTATTTTCTACAATTTTTAATTAATTGGTTGTTTAATTTCTTCTTTCTTTAATTATCACTTATTTTCTTCTATTTTCAATCCCATTGTTCAATTCTTGAATTATTTTCTTTAATTCTCAATTATAATTTTCGACATTCAATTCTATTCTTTAATTTTCAATTTTTTTTTAATATTCAATAACTCTAGGCTTTTTACAATGATTTTTTTTTAATTCTCAATTATTTTCTTCAAATTCCAATTTTTTTCTTAAATTTCAATTATTTTCTTCAATTTCCAATTATTTTTTCATATTTCTTTCAGTTTCTCAATTTATTTTCATCAATTGGCAATTATTTCCGTCTATTTCTAAATTTTTCTGCTGTTTCCAAATATTGTAATTAATTTTTAAGTACTTACTTTAATTTTTAATTATTTTCTTCAATTATCAACTGTTATATTCAATTTTTGTAGCCATTTGTAGGTCTATTTATACTTAAAATAAATTTTAAGTTAACAAGAGAAAAAACCGGGAAAAATAGGAACAAAAACCGAGAAATGACCGGGAATTTTGTGGGGCGAAATTAGTAGACACCCTGAGTAATGAGAAAGGAAATAGGCATAATAATAGTAGTACGAATCTGTGTTTCGTAAAGAGATAAAACCTGTTACGTTATACGTTGCAAAACTTAACACGTTTTTCTCGAAATAATATTTTTCAAATTGGTGGGCATGATAACTCCCACACTTTTTAACGGATTGACTTCAACCTGGAGGTTTTTTGTTCGTCATTTACTACTACTTGAAAGTACGTAGCCTTTTTTTGATAATATAATTAGTTTTTCTTTTGGAAGTGATATTATGATAAAATTTGTCTGAAAAATTAAGATTTTTTTTTAAGTTGGCACCATTTGCGCAAAAATTAAAGTTTTTCAAAAATCCTACGTACTTCCAAGCGAAATTTATCACAGATTCAGAAAAACTTTGGATTTTTGTTCTATATAGGGGAGAGGGCCCCAAGTTGGACACCCTATCGATTTATTGCTGTAGAATCCAAACCGAATAAAATATATTAAAATGTTTTATACCGGATGAAAGTACAATTTATAAGGTAACTTATGGCCACAGAGATAAAATTTTATTTTGAACATAAACATTTTTTAAAGCATTTATTCTAATTGTTAAAATTTTCGATCTAAAAAAAAGTGTCCCCAAGATGGACACCTTCTTAAAAGTCTCTGAAAATTGTAGTAAATAAAAATTTAACATTGTGTAACAATTCTTGAACTAAGTTTTAATCATTTTACGGAATTTATCAAGAAATAAAATTTCTAAAAACTTCAATTTAATAGCTCAACAGTAAAAAGTAATAAAATATCGAAAAATATCAATATAATAAATTCTCTAACGATAAAATCACATTTTATGGTGGAAAATAAAAAATTTTAATTAATTGGCTCAAAAAATTATTGAAAAAAGTGTAAAATCGAAAATATGCAAAAAAATACATTGAGATTTTAGGCCTGTCCATCTTAGGGTACATGACACAATTTTTTAATCCTCAGTAAAAATATATATATGAATACTGAATTAGTAAAATCATTTTAGAATATTATTATACGATAAATAAAGAATATTATAACGTTCAGTACTCATTCTAAATCATAAATTTAAATAACTTTACCAACTTGAGAAAAAACTGTTACAAAACTTTTTTAGACACAAAATTACGTGGTATGTGTAGAAGAAAAACCTACTGGTTTTTTTTCTTCAAATGTGCATCAAAATGTTCGTCTATACAAACAACAAAAATGACAGAAAGCATAAGGCGCTGTCACCTTAAACAAAAATTTTATACGAAATGTCCATCTTGGGGCCCTGTCCATCTTGGGGCCCACTCCCCTACCTAATATCGTTTAGCTACAACCATGCCCACCAATAAGAGCGAGGCAACAAACAACGAAGAATTTGGCGCCCTCTATAAAGCAAACGCAAAAAAATGTTTAAACAAAAAGTATTATTTTATAAAATAAAAACCTGAATAAATTTAAGGTAAAAACAGTTTTTTGATTGCTTCATTAGTTTTGTGTTAAAAAAATCCAAAAATAAAATTGATAAAATTGCTCTTCAAAGGTGTTAATTTTTGTTAATATAGTTTTTTTTGACTTAATATTTTTGTATTACAATATTTGTAAACTCTTCAATATTCTGCCAATAAATATTCGTTCAAACAAAAATGATGTTCATAGAAAATTGGAAAGCATCAAATTATATGATAAATCAAATTTTAGAGAGAAAAAAACGAGGATACAAATTATACTTTCTAAAATTTATAATACCGAAATAATGCGAAATAAAAGTTATGATAATTGATTATTCAGAAAAACAGTAATTTTGAGCAATGAATATCCAATTAAACAGAAATTATATAAAGTAATAATAATTAATTAATTACAAACAATAGAAACTATACGTAACAACAATTATGTAAAAGTACCTAAAATTATAAAATAGAAACTCTGAATGAAATAAGTATAATTACAATATGAATACAGTATTTCGACAAATTGTTACTTCCTCCACCATATTAGCTTTAGAAAGTCTATAATAATAATAAAAAAATTAATATATCATTGAACACCTTGATTATGCGCATAATTCTGTCAGTGTATGATACAGACATTGTTTAAATAAATAATTAAATTGCTAAATATTCGTGCCATTTGGGCAAGACTCCGTCAAAAGAAAAGCGATATGCAAGTGGTGTTTCGATTTCTTTGAAATTGTGGAAAATAATAGTGTTAGGCAGGACTGTTGAAACCCAAAAAGGATTTTCGAAAATGTTCGAAATGGCGCCCGCTACGACATGTTGAATATCAGAGCATTGTTTTTTTCAAAAATCATTATTTCCTAATCAACAAAATGAATTTTAATGAAAATGGCAGACAAAATTGATAAATTAACGTAGTTAAATATACAATTATAATGAAAAAAAATTCAAAATTAGAAACCTAAACTTTTTTTTTTTAATTTTTTGAACTACTTTTTAGTTGATTTGGCCAGTTTTTTGGTTTTTCTAATGTGCATATTCTGATTCCTTATGATTTCATCTTTATTTTGAAAAAAGAAAACTTTGTAGACTTAAATAGTTTTCAAGATATTGAGATTTTAGTGGAAGCGCACACCGCGATTTCTATTCCACGCGCCAAGCGCAACAGTGGAATCAAACTGGAATTCACTGTTCAAAACCGTCTAGAGCCTTCAGTTTTAACGGATTTTACTTTTCTTTGTCATAAGTGAAAGATTTTAAAATTTGGAAGCGATTTGTGAAGCCTGATTTTTAAATTTTTATTTGTTTATATTAATTTTTTTATTGTACCTAAAGTTTAACAAAAGTAGCAATTTTTAAGAAAATGTTATCTCCAGTTGCTGTAGTTGAATGATACATGCTAAAAATTATTTAGAAATGCACCTAGAATACTCCCTAAACCGTAAAAAATTACACGAGTTTATAAATTTGAATTTTATAAATAAATTATGTTAACAAATAATCAAGGTTACAACAAATTGTTAATGGGGACGAAGGCTTAGTTAGATTTTGATGAAATCGTTTACTTGGGGGTTTTTGAGGTCGCTGATTAGGTATCCGTTATCAGTTCAAAATTCAAAATGGCGGAACCAATATCGCGCATAAGTTGATTTAAAATTAATCCAATTTGCTTGAAATTGTTTACTCGGTGGTTTTAGTTGCCGCTGATAACGAATCTATTATCATTTGTTTAAAATTCAAAATGGCGGATGACTTTATTTAAAATCAATCCAATTTGCTTGAAATTTGTTACTCGGGGGTTTTCTGGGTCGATCATTACGAATCCGTTATCAGTTTTTCAGAATTCGATCCAATATGACATACTACTTATTTTAAAATCAATCAAATTTGCTTGAAATTTGTTGTTCGGGGTTTTTTGGGGTCGCTGATTACGAATCCGTTGTCAAACGACATATTGGATCCGCTATTTTGAATTTGGAACAACTGACAACGGATTCGTAATCAGCGACCTCAAAAACCTCCTAGTAAACAATTTCATCAAAATCTAACGAAGCCTTTGTCCCCATCAACAATTTGTTGTAACCTTAATTATTTGTTAAGGGGTCGTCCATAAACTACGTAGCCTCATTTTTTGGTTAATTTAACCCCCCCTTACCCCCGCGTAGACGCTGTTACATGTATTAGCGCCATTTTTCCTCTTATCGTAGACAATAGCTTGACCCCCCCTCCCCCTTGAAGTGCTACGTAGTTTGTGGACGACCCCTAACATAATTTATTTATAAAATTGAAATTTTCACTTATGTACTTTTTTTACAGTTTAGGGAGTATTCTAGGTGCATTTATAAACAGTTGTTAGCATGTATCATTTAACTCACTTGAAAAATCCGACGTCAAAATTTATTCATTATTTGACGTCACAGTGACGTTAAATTTGACGTCAAATTTGTTTAAGATTAAGTCTCGAATGAAGGTTGAGAACATTAGGGGCATGGAATTTCCATTTGGCAGAAACTGCAAGACAGAAAGATGTTGATGCGAATTTGAAACTTAACCAGTCATAATTTTGCTGATAATTTCTGATTGGTTAATTTTCAAATTCGCTTCAAAATCTTTCCGTCAGATGTTTATCCGAACATTTGCAGTTTCTGACAAATGGAAATTCGGCGTTTTAGGGATTCTATCAAATATGAATTCATGTATAGGTAAATCAAAATTCGGGTAAATAGAAATTCTGCCAAATAGACATTCTGTCAGTTAAAAATTCGGCTAAGTTAACCTTCTGTTAAATGATAATTCAGTTAAATTAACATTTGATTAAATTGAAGTTATTTTAATTAAGGTATTAGTCGCGTGCTGGCTACAGTAAAAAAAACCGATAAAAAAAAGGAACAATAAAGAAACTTTTATGTCATCCCATTTGTTCTTTGTGATCTCTTCTAATGTAACGTACGTACACTGAGAAAATTCTATCTGTGATGATTACAGAACTAACCTGTACTGCTCGGACGAAATGATTTTACAGAACTGCTTTGTAAGCATTACGTACGCAACATTAAAGAAGGTAACGTTCGGCAGCTTTCGGCTTCTTCCGGCATCTTACGGCTTCAAACTCGGCAACAGACGACGCTACACACGACGTTGTAGTTCATATAGACGGGTCAAAACTAACTGACATGTGCTGTGATAGCTGTGGTCGTTAAGGGGGGAAATAGGTGTAGAACGCCGTTTTTTCAGTGGTTTTTGTGAATTTTTTTAACACATAAGGAATTTATATAATTTATTGATATTAAAAGATTAATTTATACATATATTTAAGAGTGTTTTCTGATAATAATTAACCGGTTTCACCAATAATAATAATAATAACAGCTGCCGCATATAGTAGGGCGCGCAATCCTCTTAGTAAATTGTGTACATCCTGGACATCACAATTTTTATCTGAAATTAAATATACAAAGAATATACTTTTATTATATGTGTACCTATTAGGTAAACCTCAATCCGGTAAAAAAATAAATAAATTACTAATTTTTTTAAGACTTTGAACAAAAAACATGCTTTTTTACCACTTTTTTACACTATTTTTTATAATAAAAACCATGATTAAACAAAGATTTTATTCCGGATTGAGGTTCACCTAATGCGTATTTATATAACGAAACCACATGCCAAATTTCAGATTGATTGATTAAAAACTTTTTGAACTAGAGTGTACACAAATTCGAAAAAAGTCGTTTCGAGAAAAACGCGTTTGAAAAAAAGTGTCAGAAAATGTTAATATGGCTGACAACTTTTTTAAAAATGCTTAAATTCGCTTGAAACTTGTTACTCGGGGGTTTTTGGGGTCGCTGAATACGAATCTGATGTTAGTTTTCATGAATTCAAAATGGCGGATCCAATATGGCGGACAAGTTTTCTTTTAAATGGTTTTTAACAACCAACTTTTTAAAAAATGGTTAATTGTTTATAACTTTTAAACGGATCGAAATTTTCGTTTGAAGTTTTCAGAGAACATTTTTCAATAGTTTTACAAGCGATTTATGAAAAAAAAAAAATTGAATTTTTGAAAAAATTACACCTATTTTCCCCCTTAAGGGAGCGTTCACATATGACGTCACGCTATAGAGGGGAGGGGGGAGTCTTGATCAAACGTGACAAAACGTGACTTGGGGGAAGGGGGGGTCGTCCTAAACGTGACGTCACAAAATTTTTTTTTTTATGTTTAATATGAAATATTTAATACTTAAAGTTCGAGGTATATAATTTGAAACAGTCCTTAATGTATTTGTTGTGCAAAAAATAAGAAAATTTTTTAATCACAGTGTATAATCTATTTATTAACCAAATATCAGTAATAAACCCAAATGACTGCAAATTTAGAACAATAAAACCGATTGAAAATTATTACTATTGAATTTTTTGTTATTAACGTTGAAAATAAAATTATCATAAAAATAGGGGGGGGGGGGGGCGAGAAACGTGACGTACTTTTAGGGGTAGGTGTTTACTCTCACGTGACAGAGCGTGACAGGAGGGGGGAGGGGTCAAAAATTTGAAAAAAATGCGTGACGTCATTTGTGAACGCTCCCTAAGGCGTTCGTGATAGGGTCCGGTCGCGCGAGTTCGAATCTTTCACCATGCGAATTTGTTTTCAAATAGTTAAAAAAAATATATTTGTAAGCAACAGGAGGGAGGGTGTATCAGTAAATAAGTGTAGGTTACGTGAGAGTTGCGTACATAAATTGACTGAAAGAGAACAACTGAAAAACTGGAAGAAAAATTTTTTATATGTGAACAGGTTAAATTACAGAACTGTTTTGTAACGTTTCACGGTGAGTTTATATCTTTTTCCAAGTTATAACATAAGTCTTTCTTAGACTCTTTAATACTCGTTAAGTATATTTTGTCCTGTAATTTTATCACTACGTACGTTAATTTCTGTGTTTCTGTAACATTAAATAGTATGAGACAATCTCGTTTTTTTTATAACATCATTTTATTTACTATTTACTGAAGGTGGCGTTTCGTCCGAGCAGTACCATAGCAGTTCTGTAATCGTTACAGATATAATTTTCTCAGTGTACGTTTCATGATTTTGAATCATGTACTATTTGTTCTCGTGATGTGCTGTTGCGATGTTTACGAGATTCTTTAATGAAATTACATAAAAAATTTACAATTTTACCTTTTTAACTTAATATATTTTCTATTTGGTGTGGTCAATAAAGTAAAATTTTTTCTAAAGCATTTGTTTTATCTCAATGTGTAACTTAGTAGTTATATTTGAAAATCTGACGATTCGTTTTCATATAAATGAATATAAGAGAAATTTAGTACATGCATTCAGTGCTGACGCATGTAAAAGGTATGAACTTTAAATTTATATTTTGAAGCTCAGAAGTGGACAAAATTGATGGGATGAGTTTCATTCAATAGATTAATACTTCAGGAATAATTATTATGCAAAGTTTAAAAAAAAATGTGACGAAACTCATTTTACGCGACTAATATCTTAAGAAATCTGTTAAACAAAAATTCTGTAAAATTAAATTTATGTTAAATATGAATTCGAGGCGCATGAATATTCCCTAAAATCCATTTAGCCTAAATCCCACTCAGGGGCCATTCAAGTACAAGCATATTTTCAGAGATTTTTAACCCCGCCTCCCACATTTCAGCATTTTGCAATGGATAAAAAAAACAATTTTGAATGGAGTGTCAGCATTTTGGGATCCCCTGCCACCGTCATTGATGATTACGTAATATTTGAATGGCCCCTCAGCCTAAAATATATAAAAGTATATAAACACATAAAACCATATAAACCATAAAAGTCATTAGGCTTAAAATGAACTTAACATAAAGCGCTTTTAGCCTAAAAGTCATTTAACCTAAAACGCATTCAGAATAAAAGTGATTTAGCATAAATGCATATAGCCTAAAATGCATATAGCCCAAAAGTCATTTAAAAAATGCATGTAGCCTAAAACCCATTTAACCTAAAAGACATTTAGCCTAAAACGCATTCAGCCTAAAAGTCATTTAGCCTAAAACGCATTCAGCCTAAAACTCATTTAGCCTAAAAGTCAATTAAGGGGTCTTCCATAAACCACGTAGCCTATGTAGGGGGTGGGGAAGGGTGTTGACAAAATGCTACGCTAAGCTACTTAGGGGGATACACAGTGGTCCAGAAATCTAAAAAATTGGCAAAAATTCAAAACTTAATTTCATAATTTTTATTGTTTAAATAGTTGTAGTAGTGTCCCTATAGTTGCTTAAGGTCTTTATGAGGAGTAGAGTTTCCTTTTTATGGTCAGATTCGCCTTCCTGATTAGTTCTTTCAGATCGCGCACGATAATTACACGTTTTGCGAAAAAAGCAGTTTTCTTTGTTAGTCCGCAGTATTCCAATATAGATTGACTAATTTTAAAATCCTAAAATGGATTCAATTCAGAAAAGTAAGTATTTTCAGAGAAGTATTTGTTTATCATTAATGATAAAAAGTTTCGGACAATTGAAAACATCAAAATTACATAAAATCATCTATTGAGATACGCAAATTTTTACCTTAAAGACTTATAAGTTAAAAGTTTTGCAGAGTATTGCCAAGTCTGATATAAAAAAATGTTCGTTACATGCACATTTAAAATGTATGTGAAGATTGGTTGCCAAGACCTGTCAAGACAACTTTGACATCATGTTTTTTTCTATTTTTTATACATCAAATAAATATATCCCAACCACATTTGATCCGTCATTTTTTTCAAAACATAATATCAAATTCGAAATCATGGACCTCAAAAACCCTCTAGTACCAATTTTTATAAAAATTAAATTATTTGTTGTACTTTTTACTTTATGTCCGCCATATTGTATCCGCCACGTTTTTTCTTCAAAAAATAATATTAAATTCGAAATTAGATATCTCAAAAACCCCCGAGTAACGAATATTAGAAAGATTTATTCATTTTTTCGACTTTTGGCCAGATTTTCGGCGATCTGGACCACTGGTGGGATGGGGGGTCCTTCCTTGAGAAACGTAGCCTTATTTTACTTTATTTCATATTTTTATTCAAATTTGCACAGCTGCGTAAATTATTATTTGTTGTTATTGTTGTTATTGTTGTTATTTCAAAATATTTTATTGCATGGTAATATTTCTGATCTCAACCTCTGTTATGAGAAAAATTATTTATATTCAAAATTTTAATTGATGTCAATAAAATTGTAAAAACTAGTTTAAAAATGTATTATTATTAATTTATTAAAGCACGTCTACTGCGAAAAATTTAATAATTATCTTCATCCTTATGTCATCTAGAACAGACATTTATTTGATGATATTAATTTTTGCGCTTAACATTTAGTATTTCTTTAGCTTTATAAAAAAGAGAGATATTTTTACTAATTTTAATTAGTGACAAATTATGCATTAATTTATATTTAGAAAAAGATGCATAAATTAAATTTTTTCTAATTATTGAGTTTTGTGTTGTAAGAAATATTAACTTATTTACAGTTATGTAAAAACTAAACATTTTTATTATATTTTTTTAATTAATATTTTTCACAAATTTAAAAGTCTCGCCAGAAGCAATTAACAATAATTTTTAATAAATTTAAGATTTCAAAATCCATTTTTGAAGAAAAATAGCATTGTTAAATTACCAGATAAAAATTCATGACAGTCGAAATGTTGGCATTTTCTAATTTCTATGTTTTTAATTTTCTTGGATTAAGAAGTCATGCACTAGAGAAAATATGTGCCGCAAAAATTTAAATAAATAAGTAAACAATTTAACTTTTATTTTTTAATAAAACACTTACTTTAACTTTACTCTAAATTACATGTTATTTTGTCAAGTACAACTTAAAATAGATTGATTATAATTTTTCGAGACTTCGAGACCGAGACCATTCTTGCCGATACCGATACCGAGACCTGAAATTTTAATATTTGACGAGACCAAGACGATACCACATGAAGACTCGTATCGTATCGTATCGTGGGCAGCACTAGCTACGCCCTACTGAAAATTCCCACATAGGATCCTTTATGCAGGGATCACAGGTTGTCCCCTATTCACCTTTTTCCCCCTATTTTAAAATTTTGCACCTATTTCCCCTATTTTAAAGAATTGTCCCCTATTTCCCCTTTTTCTAATTTTCAGTATTAAAGTTTATAGGTATATCCCAAAATCGATAGAAAATCCCCATTAAAAATACATGAGAAAAAATAATCTTTTAAAAAAAATTCTCAACTTTTTTAATTTATAAGCTAAAAATATTTTATGTCATCAATTTCTTCATTTTTAGCCATATTTTAAGATATGATGTTTAAAGAAATTAAATTTTCAAAATGTCGGATGTTACAAAAAATATGTAGAAATAATACATTGCAATATGTGCAATCTTTTATCACATAAATATTCAAGGAAATTCAACAAGTCTTATTTGGAGATTTTTGAGGTCGCAAATAAAGATTCCGATGTCAAAAATTAATTTTTCAAAATTTTGGATATACATTCAAAATTGTGACTTTCCATACTTTCGAATTAATCATCTTGAACCACGATTGCCCAGGATTTTCGTGGTCTCCCAAATGACAAATCTCGTGTAAAAAATTTAGTTTTCAAAAAAATTACATTACATCATCAATTTTTTAAATACAGTCTACAAATATTTAATTTCTACATCTCTTTTCAATTATCTTTTTCATTTTTAAAGTACTTTTGTCAATTTTCAAGTATTTCTAAGATTTTGAATTTCATTTTTGCGAATATCAATTATTTTCTTCAGTCTTTAAATTCTTGTCAGGAATATTTAAATTTATTACACAAGTTTTCATTTATTTTTGTCATTTTTAAATTATTTTCTTAAAATTTCAATTATATTCTAAAATCTGTAAATTATTGCCAAGAATATTTAAATTTTCTACACAAATTTCAATTAAGTTTTGTTATTTTTAAATTATTTTCTTCAAATTTCAATTACTTTTGTCATTATTCAATTATTTTTGTCATTTTCCAAATATTTTCTTCATGTTTTTATTATTTTTGACGTTTTTAAATTATTTTTAACAAATTTAAATTATTTTACTCAATTTTGTTAATTGTCAAGAAATTAAAAAAAAAATAACACCAGTTTTAAATAAATGTCTTCAAATTTCAATCATTTCCTTTATCCTTTTTATTATTCTCATGAATTTATTAATTTTTTACAACTCTTTCAATTATTTTTTCAATTCTACAAATTACAATTACTTTCCTTATATTTAAATTTTATGACATTTTTGAATTATTGTCTTCAAATTTTAATTTTTTTCTTCAGACTTCAATTAATTTCTTTTCTTAATTATTTTCCTCAAACTTCCAATATTTTTTTCAATTGTTCAATTATTGTCTATAATTTTTTAATTTTCAAACCAGCTTTCAATTATTTATCTCGTTATTCAATTAGTTTCTTAATATTTCAATTGTTTCGTCAGTTTTTTAAGTATTGTCTTCAAATTTTTATTTTTTCACACTTTTTTCAATTATTTTCTACAAATTTCAATTTCTTTCCTCATATTTTTTTTTTTTTTTTGACATTTTTGAATTATTCTCTTTAAATTTCAATTATTTTCTTCAAACGTCAATTAATATCTTCAACTTTTAATTATTTTTCTCAAACTTCTAATATTTTTTTCAATTTTTCAATAATTATTGCCTATAAATTTTTAATTCTTTACATCAGTTATCAATTATTATTTTTGTCATTTCTCAATTATTTTTTTCAAACTACAGTTATTTTTGTTATTATTCAAATATTTTTGACATTTTGGAATTATTTTCTTTAATATTTTTATTATTGTTGTCTATAAATTTTTAATTTTAACACTAGCTTTTAATTATTTATGACATTATTCGATTAGTTTCTTTACGTTTCAATTATGTCCTTAATTTTTCAATTAATGTAATACATTTTTTACTTTTTACTTCATTTTTTAAATTATATTTCTCATTAATTTTTTTTCCAAAATTCAGCTTTTATTTGTAATTTTTCAACTGTTTTCTACATATTTTTTACATATGTAAATTTTTTTTATCATTTTTTAAATTAATTTCTTTTAAGTTTGAATTATTATTTTTCTTCAAATTTTACTTTTTTTTGTCATTCTTCAATTATTTTCTTGTAATTACCAGTATTCTTTAAATTTCAATTATTTTGATTTAAATTTTAAATTTTTGTCTTAATTTCTTTATTTTTAATTAGTTTTCTCATTTGACAAAAATTTTTTTAAAGATATTGGGGAGCCCTGATTAATTATTTGCCCGCTGGCGGGCCCCAAATTAATATTAGTAATATTTTTTTTATTGTAAATTATTGTTCATTCACTTCTTTCACTCAAAAACTCCCTATTTATTCACCAGGGATCACAGTTTCTCCCCTTTTTCACCTAATCCCCTTTTTTTCCCCTTTTCCCCTTATTTTCCCCTTTTTTTAGAAAAATCACCTAAAACACCTAAAATCAAGATTTTATCACCTAAAACACCTAAAATCAACATTTTTCTTTTCTTTGACCTTCTTTTATACAAAAAGTTTCTATTTTTCCACTTTCGGAATTGCAAAAATTTATCTTTTTTTAGGGTGCCTGTACAATGATGAAAAATTAGTTATTGAATTTAAATGTTTAAAAATAATTTTTAACTTGAAATGGTTTTTTATTATTATTTATTGGATTTATTTAGATTTTAAACAGGAAACATAAACAAAAATTATCTTAAAAAGTTATATAATTTTCTTTTTACCATGTATTCTTAATTAATTAAAGCAAATTAATTTATTGTATAAAAAAATTTTTTATTTAATATTTTTGACTCGTTTTAAACAAATATTACTAGTTTTGCATAATAAAATAAAACCATGTATTCTTGCTAAAATACATCAAATTTATTTTATTGGATGAAAAAAAATTGTTTATGAAATATATTGACTTATTTCAAACAAAAATTAATAACAAATTGTTTTGAATTAGAAAATATAAAAATACAATAAAAGAGATTAATAAAAATAATTTAAATTGATTTTGTCATATTTCGCTAAAAGATTTTTGATTTAATTTCTTTAACATTATATTAGAACATTTTACATCACAGATTTTTATGTTTCCTGTTTAAAATCTAATTATTAAAGAAATAATTTAAAAAATCATTTGAAGTTAAAAATTATTTTTTTATCCCACAGGCACAAACATGGTGCTTTTAGATGCCTGTACGCAGGGTCTAAACGCATTCATTTGTTCGACCGGGTAAAAATGGCTTCCATTTTTTCCTAGGGAAAAAATGAACAGCTGATCCATGCATTTTTTCCACCACAGGGCAAAAATGGCCGCCATTTTTATACGGTCAAACAAGTGAATGCATTTAGACCCTAACCTACACACATTTAAAAGCACCAAGTTTGTGCCTTTGGAATAAAAAGTATCGTAAGCAACACGGGTTTAAAGTCAGTCCAATTTGTTTACAATGATGTTTGTGTACTTGTTTACGTCTCGGGCTTCGCCCTCGATTGTTACTCGTACACAAACATCAGCGTAAACAAATGGCTGCCTTTAACCCCTTGTTGCTTAATTTACTATTAAAAACATTTAATTGCAACAACCATCTTCTCGTCATTGAACAGACAACCTATTAAAAGATAAATTTTTGTATATCTGAAAGTGCTCTTTCTTTTGAAATTTTCATAAACAAATTGAACAAAAAAAGACTAAATTAATTAATAAAACTGTTTTGAAAAAAAGAAACAATAAAATTTTGTAAAAGAAAACTTGAATTATTATTTTTCTTAATTTCAAAAATCCCCTTTTTATTAAAGAAAATCGCCTTTTTTGAAAATCAAAATCCCCTTTTTCACCTACAATTGAACGAAGAAACCACTGTGGTCCCTGATTCACCTTTTTAAATTAAAAAGTCACTTTTTTGTACTATTTTTAATCTACAAGTCCGCTGGCAGCCCTGTTATAATCTTTCCATATTTAAAATTTGTAAATAAAAAAGTCACTAAAAAATCTTCAAGTACATAAGTTGAAGCAAATCTTCTGTCCCTTTTTTGTCCCCTATTTTTGAAAAAATTCGCACCTATTCACCTTTTTCAATAGCAATAGGTCCTGTGATCCTTGTTTATGGGATCCTGTATGGGAGTATATATGTCGACCCATATGAGATCCTACACTGAGAAAATAAGCCTCTAGCCAATTTCTAGGTTAAGGGACTCTGAACAAACCACGCAAGATACTGGCGATCACAACCAAACTTCAAGGTTAACAGTAGCATTTAATCTGCTAATAATAAACAAACAGATTTGCAGGTGCTATATCAACAACCTCACACTGCTAAATTTAATCAACAAATGGTTACATTTAGTCAACTTATTTACTCAGTGTATGTAGGATCCTATAAGTTTTATCTTATGAGTAAAAACATACGTTCATCTTATATGAAAATGTATGTTTTTCCTATAAGTTAAACATGTGTTTTTACTCATAAGATAAAACATAAAGGATCCTATATGTACTCCTATAAAGGATCCTACGTTGGATCCCACAAAGTATCTCATGAAGGACCCTAAAAAAATTCGTACTTGAAAACTCATGTACAACATACTCACCTTCCTACACCTTGATCCCAGGTTTGCATCTATGACTTTATCCTACATGAAACCCCATACAGAGTCCCAAATAGGATCCCATGAAGGATCCTACAAAAAATTGTACTTAAAAACTCATCTACAAACATACACGTAAAAAAATGTTGGAATTGCATTTACTCTAGGAAAAAAGTTGCCAAAATACTCCTGGCTGTGGTGACAGCAGCTCAACTTAAGTGAACGTAGCTACAATTATGAGGTACGTGAGCTGTGTGAGTATGCGCGGTGGCGCTCTATTCAGCTGACAATCGACATTATGTGAACCTTTACTCCAGGCTGTAGTTGTCCTATATATTACTATTTTTTGTGATTCATATTACTCCAGTTGAAGTAAGTTGAACTTCAGTTTTTTATACGTGTATACACCTTCCTACACTTTGATCCCAGGTTTGCATCCATGACTTTATCCTACATGAGATCCCATAAAGAGATCCATATAGGATCCCATACAAAAAATCCTACTTTAAAACTTATCTACAAACCTACTCACCTTCCTACATCTTAATCCAACCCTACTGCAAAATCCCATATGAGATCCTATGAAGAATCCCATATGGTTGGACATATAGGAATCTACATAATTATGATTTAGTAGGAACGATCAGAGGAAGGCAGTGGAAAAAATATTCCAAATTTTTTGTCGTCTAACAACTTTGCGACGTTTCGTTGCCCTGGTTCGGCAACCTCATCAGGCTAAATTTATTAAAATTGTTTTTAATTACAAGATAGATATATATATATATATATATATATTTTTTTTTTTTTTTTATATAAATATATTATATAAATTTACCTTAAGTAATAAATTTTTAAATCCTCATTTTTTGTTTAGAATTCACATTTTTTGAAGACACACACAATTTAAAATTTTTATTTACATTTTTAAAGACGTGTCTACGACGACGTCTTAGTCAAAACGGAATCTAATTAGTATCATTACATTGTTTACAATTAACTCCATGATAACCAAGTTCGAAAAACAAATTAGAAATTAGAGAATAAATTCAAATTTAATTTTGAAATGAGAAATTAATGATTTTTATTGAGAAATTTTATTAATGGAAAATATATTTTATTAAGCCATAAAATATCCTCTTTTCTATTTATGGTTGAATTTTCGGATTTGATATTAATCATTTCAGTTTTGACTAAGACGTGGTCATAGACACGTCTTTAAAAATGTAAATAAAAATTTTAAATTGTGTGTATCTTCAAAAAATGTGAATTCTAAACAAAAAATGAGGATTTAAAAATTTATTACTTAAGGTAAATTTATATAATATATTTATTTATTTAAAAAAAAAAAAAAAAAAAAAAAAAAAAAAATCTTGTAATTAAAAACCATTTTAATAAATTTAGCCTGATGAGGTTGCCGAACCAGGGCAACGAAACGTCGCAAAGTTGTTAGACGACAAAAAATTTGGAATATTTTTTCCACTGCCTTCCTCTGATCGTTCCTACTAAATCAATACAATATGGAAGGGATAAATTCTTTTTGTTACTACATAATTATGTTCCTATATGTCGACCCATATAGGATTTCTGAAATAACCTATTTTACTACAGAGGTATATTAGGCCAATATCAGTGTTTAAACCTCACTGATTTGACTCTTCCTTCTTATATCTTATCTACCTCTAGTCGTTTGTGAGAGAACGCTCCATGCGGTAGTTATATGAATGACTCGTATAGGAATCCATGTAGGTTCCTAGGTATCAGAGTTTAAACCTTACTGATTTGACTACATAATAATCTACACAGGTTCCTATATTTCGATTCATATGGGTCGAGTTATGAATTTTTAAAATTTTTTGTTTTTAAAAATATACCTATTTTTAAACACATATATCTCTGAAACTATGCACTATAGAGAATTTTTGCCAGAAGAGAAAAGTTTAGTTTTTCCCCAACTTTTAAATAATTTTAACAAACAAAAAAAATTTTTTAATTTTTTTATAAAAATGACAATTTTTTATAAACAAATTAATTTTTATTTAATTTAGGGGATTTTTTTTTTTTTTTTTTTTCAAAGAGACTTGGGAGAAATAAGAAAAGTGTGCAAAAGGTTTCAAAATGGGCCTGATGATCTTAATGGGTTAAAATAAATTTTTCTTCATCCCCTATCCGAAAGTACACTGAGAAACTAATTTGTTTCGCTGTTTTAGCAACCCATTTGCTGCCTTAGCAAATTTTTTTGTTACAATAACAAAAAAAGTTGGCGCTATATTAATAATTCAGTTTGCTATCATAGCAATTTTTTTCACAGAGCACTTTCGGATAGAGGATAAAAAAAATTCATTTTAACCCATTAAGATGATCAGGCCCATTCTGAAACCGTTTGCATACTTTTCTTATTTCATCCAAGTCTCTTTAAAAAAAAAAAAATCCCCTAAATTAAAAAAAAATTAATTTGTTTATAGAAAATTGTCATTTTTCTAAAAAAATTAAAACATTTTTTTTGTTTGTTAAAATTATTTAAAAGTTGAGGAAAAACTAAACTTTTTCTCTTCTGGCAAAAATTATCTATAGTGCATAGTTTCAGAGATATATGTGTTTAAAAATAGGCATACTACTTTTAAAAACAAAAATTTTTAAAAATTCATAACTCGAAAACTAAGCTATCAAAAACAATATAAAAAAATTACGTATTTTTTTTTCAATAAAGAATGAAAAAAAATATGTTTGGCCTAATTTAAAATCTGCAAGTAAATCTCACGTGGAATCGCCCATATGTAGATTCTTATATGTCCAACCATATGGGATTTCGCAGTTGGGTTGGATCAAGGTGTAGGAAGGGAAGTAGGTTTGTAGATAAGTTTTCAAGTACGATTTTTTGTATGGAATCCCATTTGGAACTCTATATGGGATCTCATGTAGGACAAAGTCATGGATGCAAAACTGGGATCAAAGTGCAGGAAGGTGTGTATGTTTGTAGATGAGTTTTCAAGTAGAATTTTTTGTAGGATCCTTCATGATATCCTATGTGGGACTCTGTATGAAATTTCAGTAGGATAAAGTCATGGGTGCAAACCTGCGATGAAGGTGTAGGAAGGTGAATAGGTTGTATATGAGTTTTAAAGTATGAGTTGTTATAGGGTCCGTCATGGGATCATGTATGGGTGTACATATAGGATCCTTTATGTTTCATTTTATGAGTAAAATCACATGTTCAACTTATAGGAAAAACATACATTTTCATATAAGATGAACATATGTTTTTACTTATAAGATGAATCTTATAGTATCCTATAAAGGATTCCATTATTTTAGTTTTCAGTAGGGCGTGGTTTATAGAAGATCCCTAACCTTAAATTCATGTAGCTTAAAAACCATTTAACCTAAAATGCATATAGTCTAAACTGTTTGGCCTAAAGCCCACTTGACCTAATATATATTATTAAATTTATGCCAAATGGGATTTAGGCCAACTGGTTTTAGGCTAAATGCACTTTAGGATAAGGACTTTCAGTCTATATGCAATTTTTGGGTTAACGGGTTTTAGACTATGTATTTTAGGCTGAATGCTTTTTAGGTTAAGGGGGGGGGGTAGGGGTTTCAAATTTTTTTTTTCGTTTTTTTTTTATTTTTTTATCTGAATGTATAATATTTTAACAATATTGTGTCAAAATTTCAAGTCGATCGGAGAAAAATTGACGACGTTATGAGTATTTTTAGATCTGCCTGATTTTCATATCTGTCCGGTCCGAGCGCGCTATTGTTATCTGGCAGTTGATTCGATTTTTATATAATACCTTAAAACAGGAGTAAAAAATACATCATGGAGGATGGAAAGATACCTAATAAACCTGGAATCAATGATTTAGTTTGAGGTAAACCGATAAAACTCGCTTATGAACGTCTTTAGTGTTCAAAACTTTAAAGCGTTTTTCCCAAAAGTCACATTTTCAAAGTCGGCGCCCCTTGTAACTCCAAAACTACTCAACCGATCCTTTTGAAATTTGGAACACTATTTCTGTATAAAATTTACGAGGTAGTGACGAAGCCCTTTTTTAAATTTTCTTCTTTTTTTTACAATAAAAAATAAGCCGATTTTTTGGGTAAAAATCACGTTTTTCACTTCAAACTGTTCCCAAAAATCGAAAAATTAAAATTTCGAAAATCCCCCTCGACATTACCTGGGGAAATCGATCTTCTGACGAAAAATCTTTGGTTTTTTCATTTCAGATGATTTTGCACCTAGTTATGAGGGGCACCGCAATTCATCTTTTTTTGAGGCGCCTCACAATAATTGCTGCCATTGCCCTATTTTCAGATACTTTTCAGTAAAAATTTGACACAACATTCTTCAAATGTTGTACATTAATGTCCAATAAGTTTTAATTAACTGATTTTACCTGTGTCATCAGAAAAAATTCACAAAAAAGTGCCTTTTTTGCACGAATTAACCCTACCCCCCCCCCCTTAAATAGGTTTTAGGCTAAATGAGTTTTAGGTTAAATGGGTTTTAGGCTACATGCATTTTAGGTTAAATGACTTCTAGGCCAACCCTGTTTAAGAAGTAGGATAGAAAACAGTCAAAAACCGGATAGAAACCGCCAATGCTTCTATCCGTTCCGTTTCGGCTGATTGAACAAGCCGCCTGATCAATTGTCCAAACGACATTTGGACAATTTGAGTGGTTGCTTAACCATCTAATGCATTATGCCCAATCATCGGAAGGGTATTTGGAGCTTAAAACTAGAGGAAAGCGACTTAACTGTAAAGGAATCAATAAAAATCTTAAATTATGGATAAATGCAAAAAATAGTTATTTGTGACACAAGGACCCTAAATGGCACTTTATAGTACAAGTATGTATCGTAATACGAGCCTAAGTCCAATCGCAGCCGAGGCGAAGCGAAGATATGAAGCCGAGGCTCCACCGAAAAGTAGCCGAGGCTCTGATGTGACTTTGGCGAGTTGTACGATACAGAGAACTTAAGTGCCGAAAGGGTCAAAGTGTCACATAACATTTTTTATCACACCAAAAACTAAGAATTCGAACCTAGGGAGAGGTAGGCTACTGAAAAGCCATAAAAACCGAGTTCGACCAGTGCGCATCATGTAAAATGAATATACGAATAATATGAATATTGTAGGAATATTAGACGCGGAAATTTCCTGAAAATTAGAAATACATTTTCAGGTAACTTTTGCGTCCAATATTTCCTATAAGAAATTAATAAAAAAGGTTTAACAGATAGATTTCTTTATGTATTCTATTATTTGGCCCTCTATTTCAATAATAATTGTTTAATCTCATTTTATGTTAGTGGATGTGTTATGTGTTTTTTTGCTTACAGCAATGTTTACACATGCTAACGAAAGACGAAGGGTTGGGAAACAACGGTGCTGGTGGTTCGTCTACAGATAAAGAAGAAGCTAATGGAGAAGTTGAACAAGTTACCTTACGATTCATAGACTTGGCTCGCCAAGTCGAAGCCTTCTTTTTACAAAGAAGATTTCTTCTATCTGCTCTTAAACCGGAGCTTATTATTAAGGAAGACATCGCTGATCTTCGAATGGAACTTGTGAGAAAAGAAGAATTAATAAAGAGGCACTACGACAAAATTGCAGTTTGGCAAAATCTTCTTGCTGATTTGCAAGGCTGGGCAAAATCTCCTGTGCAAGGTCCTGCGCCAAATGGTAAGTTTCTTATCTCCAAGGAGAACTCAAATAACATTCTGAATTGCAAATCTTTAATCAATTTTTTTTTTCACTTCAAAAGTTACACGCTCGATTCTCTTTTCCTACCCACATCCAAATTTCTTTTTAGAATAACTTGTAATGTCTATTCTCTTGTTTAAACTCAAAACGTTAAAGTCTATTTTCATAATCTGATATTTTTTTATTGAAAGATACAGGATCCTATTAATGAGTCTTCCAAGAAACTAGCTAAGATAATTTATACAAAATTTATATAATCATAATAATTGGACATCAATTCTACCTTAAATTTATGTAACTGACAATGAGTAGATAAAAATTTTTAAGAAAAATACAACAAAATAATTATAGGGGAAGGTGGTCCCATACCGACCCCTCTCTGATTCTCAGAGATCGCGTCACTTGACAAATCGTCAATACCATCATATGAACAGAACACTTTCACAATTCTGACATTTTGGCCATAGGTCCTAATGTCAGTGTCCAATTGTATCGAGGGATTTTACGTAACATTAGTTTTTTGCACTAATATTTTTAGTTTTTGATCTATCTTGAATTTAAGTTAAAAGTGTTTATTTGAGTTCAGGAAAATTCAAGTATAAGTTTTTTTGCTTGCTTATGGCCACAACTTCAATGTGCAATATTCAAATTCAAACGCTTTTATTGACATAGATGATCAGAAAGGCATTATGTGAAAATAGTGGGGGTGGTCCGAAACCGTCCCCCCTCCCTTTTTGCATTGTAATGATAATTCTTCTACTCTTATTCTGAAAAAAGGCTTTAAAATGTATTTAAATAAAGTGAAAATAATTTAAGTTCATTCCAGATTGTCGTTTTTTTAATTCAAATTATAATACAAGTTCAAAATTTTGTTTTTTTTTCGCGAGTCCTTGCAATAAAAATAGGGGGTCGGTTTCGGACCATTTTTTTGAGATTGTCGAAAACGTACATTTTTGATTTTCTCTCTGTATTTCCCACTTAATGAGATCCAGAACCTTGGAAATCAGTGGAAACATGGAAAAATGATTCCTTTACTGAAACAAATTTGAGTTTAGCATTGAAACAATTTTTTGACACCTTTTTGGACTTGGCCTTTTAGGCGGTCGGTATGGGACCACCCTCCCCTAAGGATAAGAAATTAAAATAGTTATGTAACTTCATTTGTCTATCAAAATGATAACTAGGATAAAATAAAAGAGAGAAAAATAACCATTATTTACCAATAAGTAATTTGAAAAAATTTGCTATGCCTTTTAAATAAAAAATCAAAATATAGTTTTTTAAGTAACAATTGAGAAGACGCATTTCTAATCGAAGCAGGTTATTTATGCCATAAAATACCCTTATCTAATAACAAAAAATCTCTGATATTTACAAGTACGGTGAGCACTAATTTTTAAAACAGCATGCCTATCCCAACATACGTTAAAACCCTTTCTCGATAATCATATGTTTAAACAGTTTAAAAACATCGGTCAATTCTTTGAATAAAAAAATAGCAAACAGCAAATTACCCATAAAGAACTGTTTTCTAGTAGCCACGTTTAATAGCCTAAATTTATCGCGATATTGAGGAATATGCTCATATTTAGGTAGGTTATAAATAAAACGAGTACAAGATTTTTATTTACATAGCTAGGGTTTTTCCAGTTTTGCATTAAGTTCATCACTTATATCATCACGAACACAACAGTAATAAAAAACAGGAAGTATCAGAGATTATATTCTGGGACATAGCATGTAGGCTATATTCCAATAAAGTTTTTATTATTCGACCATCTTTTTTCTTAACTCGTTCTCAAGTTAGCTGCTATTTATTCTTATAGCGACCAGATTTCTATACTTTTATTCCGCCTCACGTAACTATCATTAATAATTTGTCATCGAAATTTTGTGACGATATCTGATGCAAATCGTCTTCATCAGTAATATTGTTTTTCTTTTCCCTTTAGTTCAATCTCATTCATCTGTGAATCCTGCTGGATTGATTCAGCTAAATGATCATCAACGGTGTTAGCTGAGTCTTCATTTCTCCAAGGTGACCAAAGTTTTAATTGGCTTTTATGTGCTGTACTAACAACGTCGTTCACGGTTGCCTACTCTCAAATTATATGTCTCTATACCTATAGGTCTGACTTGATAAAATATTTTGAATCTCTGAAGGTCCACGATATATTTT
Source organism: Ganaspis brasiliensis (assembly GCA_037103525.1). Lineage (NCBI taxonomy): Eukaryota > Metazoa > Arthropoda > Insecta > Hymenoptera > Figitidae > Ganaspis > Ganaspis brasiliensis. The sequence continues at coordinate 1,287,589 of JAZKLR010000244.1, read as the reverse complement.
TTTTGTTATTATTTCTTTCACTTATACCTTCTTAGGTTTTTATATTATATTTCCACGTATTACAACCCTCCCCCCTTCGGTTAATAGTCGACTTTTATTAGAAGTACTCACATTTGCCTAAACCTCTCTGGTCAGAGTAGCTGAAAATTACAGAAAACCTCAACTGACTTTAACCCCCTTGACCGCGGAACCAGGCGCCTTGCCACCTGAGCCATATCAGCGACAGTCTCTTCTATTATCCCGCTATAATCTCACGTTTTGTGACATTGAAATCAAAAGGAAGCGATATCTGCATCAAACAGCTTTGACTTTCATTTATAAAAGAAAACATTCAGATGAAATCTTACTTTTATTGGATTCATGGAACCATCCCCTTTCTTTGAATTTATCTCTACTTTCAGCAACCCAGACTTCTCCGGCTATAATGGTCTTATTCTTTTCACGAATTATTGGGAGATTTCCCGACAATGACAGTCCCACTTCAAATAATAGCGAGGCAAAATTTGAATTGAATTAAAACGCCTTTTATTCCCTTCAAAAGGCAGACTGCCTTTTTTACTTCAGTGCAAAAAAATGTAATTTTTTTACAAAAAGTGTAAAAGTTTCTCTTCAACTCATGTGCCTTAGGGGCTTTCCATAAACCACGTAGCTCTATTTTTGACAATTTTTTATCATTTTCCCCCCTGCGTAGCTAAATATGACTGTTCACTGACCCCCCCCCTCCTCCTTTTTGTTGAACGTAACTTATAAATTTTTAAAAAGCTGAATAAACTGTTTATTTTAAAATTTTATTGACATCAACATATTTAAAATAAATGTATAAATAATTTTCCTCATAACAGAGGTAGAGATCCGAAATATCACTGTACGCAATATAATATTTTGAAAAAGCAACAAATAACACTTTACGCAGCCAGCGCAAAATTTGAATAACAATATAAAATAAAGTAGAATAAGGCTACGTTCCTGAAGGTAGGAACTCCCTAAGTAGTTCAGTGTAGCATTTTGTCAACACCCAAAATTGAAAATAAATGAAAATTTTTAGTGCATCAATGATACAGCGAGATTTATTCAATATTTATGAATTCCACTTCTGTCCAAATCTTTTGTATTCTTTGACGTGACTCAGTTCCAACATAAATTGAATCGCAATCAATTCTATATTTCAATGCTTCCCAAATTTGTCAATTCTTTTCAATTATGTAGCGTTTCACACTAGGGTCAAACCATGCCTAAAATATCAAAGTTGTCCCCTAGGTCTTCGATTTTGATGAAACTTGGTAAAAGTGTATAGAAATACATGCAAACGAAAATTTTGAAAACGATTTTCAAAATTTTTAAAAATTTTTGAAATTACATGTGTTTAAAAATTTTTTTGGAAATTTTCGAAACGTCATAACTTTGACAATAATTATTCGATTTAATTAATTTTTTCAGGGATTATTTATTATTTGGTAACATTTGAAAAAAAAATTATGCCCAAATTTTTTTTTATTTAACATAAAAAAAAATGAAAAAAAAAATTTAAATAAATTTTTCGTTGAAAAGCGTATTTTTTTTTCTTTCTAATATCGATTTTTGAATTTCTTATGATTTCACGAGTATTTTAAAAAAAAAATTGATGGAGGGTCTGAAACTTTCGGAGATATTACATTTATTGTCTGTGCGGACCGCTGCGCTGAGTGCGGCTCAGCGCGTAGACCCAAGCGCGCTATACGTGCAAACTATTCAGAACCACTTACTGACCGTAAATTTCAATTGAATTAAAATCTTCTTTTTCTCAAATATTCAGTGATAAACTAAAATATAGTTTTTTATATTGATTTTATAATTGTTAATTAATTAATTAAACTTTTATAAATAAACAAATAGCCTGCAACACAGAGGTTTTTATAATATATGGGACGTTCTTTTTCAAGCGGACTCTTCCATCTCCCTATTTTTGGTTTGATATAACAAAATGTAATCTTATTGGAAAAATTAGCTTAGATAGTCTACTTTTCGATCCCGTTAGGCGTTTTATAAAATTCAAAATGGCGACTTAAATATGGCGTCTAAAGCACGTGAAAAACTAGAAAAATCCGTTAATATGATCTAAAAGTGCTCTAAAGCTTCACATATTACTTTAAAAACAACTATAAAATGGATAACGTACGATCTGATAACAAATCTTTTTTGTTTTGCTTTTATACGCAAGCAATATAACTTTGATAGCTTGCATTTATAAAAAATACATTACACATTAATGTTTATGAATAATACTAATTTTAAAAAAATAATACCATTAAAATGAGCATACCCTGACGAAAGTTTGAGATTGATTTTTACTAAGTTTTTATAAATATTATTCCAAGTGATTCCAAAATTTGTTTTTCAAGACAATTAGTTTTCAGCCGGAAGAATTGAGGGAGACAGGGATGGCAACTGCATGTGTATCTGTGGAGAGGGGGGCTCGATTTTGGGGTCGTCTGCATTTCCTTCAAAGCCGAATTGACTGATGATATTTTGATGAGATCTGCAAGCTTTGTATAATTTTTTTTTATATTTGCGGTGTTTAGGAAGATAAATGCAGGAAACCTAATTTTTTTATGATTTTTTGTACATACCAGCCCCGGTCTCCCCTAGTTTCCTTGAAATACTTCTCTTTTAATAAAAGAATTTCGATTTTGATGTTTTTGATGATTCTGTTGTAAGTTATGCTGAACAATGCAAAAAAAAAAACAAATTTTCACAATTTTTTTTAAAAAAATACACTTTTTTTCATATATGGGCGATTTTTACGTAATTGCCCTACTTGGCGGCGTTGAAAAAATACACCTAAATTAAAAATATATTCTGAAGTGTATTAGTGAATTTTAAAGGTATATATGAGAGTAACTGAAAACCAAATATACATAAATATATATATTATAACTTCTATTATATTGCACTATAACTGCTGAAATTTCAGCTCCGTGGCGTGTCCCTTTTGCAAAATGTTAACTTTAATTTAATAATTTTCGGTGAAAATATCATTATTATAAGTTAATAAGTGAAATCTCAATTTTGATCCATTAGCACTAAATCACATGTGAAAAAAGTTTTAAAAAAGAAAAATTTTTACTTAAAAAAAAATTATTTTTATGAAAATCGCATGTGTACAAAAAAAGCGTTCAGTTCCATGTCATTGCTATTATATTACTGTAACAACTATATGATAGTATTGTTACCATTTTCTTTAAGTTTTCATGTGAAAAAAGCGATCTGCAGAAGGAATAGATTTATTTTGCAATATTGTAGAAGTGAGGTTAGAATAAATGTCAAATTTCAGCTCCATGGTATCACGTAAAACTACAGCTCCATGGCCTATATGAAGTGTTCAGTAGTAGTAGACTAGTCTCGGTCTCGTCTCATCTAGGATAAAACGAGACGAGACCGATACAAAGTTTCTCGAGACCGAGACTCTCGACGAAAATTTAAAACAAAAAATAAAATATTATTACGAGAATTTATTTATTATTTTTAAGCGAACAGAATTTTTTTTTAAGAAAGTCTAAGAAGAAAGAAAGTTATCTAAAGTATATTACTGTAAAGGGATGAAATAGCTTGAAAAAAAATTCGTAGTAGGAATATGATACTTCAATTAGTTGAATGATAATGTATCATATAAGTTCAGAAATCAACCATGCCTTTCGTAGCAATGTAAAAAATTAAATAACTTGAAGAAATATTAAGGAATTTATCTTAAACTTGGTAACAAAATTTATTTTGTGTATCACTTTCTTTAAATTAATTCTAAATTACTCGCATTAAAGCAAGTAGATTGATCGAGACTGCGAGACCGAGACCTGAAATTTTAATACTCAACGAGACCGAGACCGAGATCGAGACCATAATTTCCGAGACCGAGACCGAGATCTGCAATTTTGATATTTAACGAGACCGAGACGAGACTGTATGAAATCTCGTCTCTTCTCGTCTCGTGGGCAGCACTAGTGTTCAGTGTGCTTCATGCAGAGAAACTTTTTTATCTGTGGTGGTTATTTTAAAATATTATTCTATAAAGTAGTTTAGCAATGCCGGATTACACTGCTCGATCTCGATTTCAAATTATCCAAAAAATAAAACGAAATATTCATTATTAAATATTGTATTTGCTGTTCTTTTATAAAATTTTATATATGTTAACTAATATCTAAAACACTGTTAGAATATTAAATAATTTATGAATTTATTATTTATTTTCGTTTTAGCAAAATATCAAAAATAAATTTTTATTTTGTACAATATATTTGAAATAAAAGGATGCGGTTCAGCTCCACATGGCAGTTAGTTTAGGTATAGAAGCAAAAAGAAGAGCCTTTAAATACCTCAAAACAATACGAAACATAGAACAAAATAGGATTCCAAAAATTTGTTTGCAGGTAGAATTGAGGGGTATTGAAAACAATCTTCCTTCAGAATGGGGAGTTGAAGTCAAAAAAGCAATCAACAATGTAGGAGACATTAGAACATTAGATATAATCGGAGAAGAAGGGAAGGAAGGAGAAGTTAATAAAAATTTAAATACACTGAGAGAAATAGATAGTAAGTAGTTTACTATCTTTGATGGTAAAGAGGCTATGTTACACGGTACCATCACAGATGCCAAACGATACAATCCAGATGTTGCCCCCTACAATCCATATTTTATCACTTACAATCCAGATGTTACCCCGTACAATCTAGATTGCTGTCCGTAAATACGTAACACTAAATATTGTACTTGGTACTATCTAGATGTTACCTCGTTGCATATTTTTCTCTTTGTCTATTCATATGAATAGACATTAAATAGAATGTACATTAAAGTGAACTGAAAAAAATGGTATTGGTACTTTTTTCATAAATATACATACTGCTGGTTGAATATAGGTACATAATTCGTTATTGGAGTAAAACTTACACTAGATTGCTAAGATACAAAAATAATTTAGCTCACACGAACAGAAAATTTAGGAGAAATATTTACCACCTCTTCCCTTATGAAAAATAAGTATTGGATTACACTCTAAAAACAAGTGTCTTATTTTGTCCTCACTTTTAAGACATTTTGAGGTGTCTTAATTTTAAACCATTGAGATAGTGTCTTAAAAATGCCTGTAAGACGCTTTCTAAACGTCTTATGTCTTAAAATTAGACACTTGTAAGACACCTGTTTTTACAGTGTAAGTATTGGAATAAGTATTGAAGTATTGGAAACTCCAATACTATTTTCGCGTAACATATTTTTAAACAAATTATTTTTTAATTTTCTGTGGAACTGTGATTTTGCGTTCCATGTATTTCTATGTATCAAATTAACAAAAAAACTACTACTCATTGTCAGAGTTGGGAGCCATAGAAACTTAGTGCGCAACCAGTAAAATTTTTAATAATAATTTTTTATAAGATTTATGCTTTCATGGTACCTCAAATGCTTAAAATAAAGTAAATTTAAATAAAACAAATGATGATTATGTTATGTATCTCTAACCTTTAATATAAAATATTGCAGATAACTGTTATTTATTATTGTATTTATTTACAATTTTACAATAAAATCAACAATTATTATCAGTTAAAAAAATTATTTTAAAGTGACATATTGTTTAACTTGTGTGAAATTACAAATACATTTTCTTAAATATCATACTAGATACTTCTAAATATAAAATCTTATACTGATTCTTATTTACGGAACTTAATATTCATTAAATCTTTCACCTTAAAAGCTTTTGTTTTGTTAAAAGATCAATTATCTTATATCTATGAGGCCAAATATGGTTACATAAAGAATAAATTAATGTCATCTAGAAATTCTACCTACTACAGCTAGAAATGCTGTTAACACTAGCTAGACGTATTACCTAAAAGAATGTTGCTAAAAGTATTTAGGCGCTATACCTATATTACCTAGCTGTTATTCAGCTAAAAATATAGCAGAACTGGTTAAATTTTCTAGGTATATTAGCATATCTTTTCTGCAATATAATTTAGATACTTCAACTAGACGCTTAGGACGACGATACGGATATCGATATTATTTAGGTGCAACAGCTGTAACTGTTTTATTAATAGTATATTGTGCAACTAGGGAGGAAAGTGAGTGATTTCGCAAACACACGAGTCGATAATCACTTTTCTCTCGTGTTGCACATACTATTTTTTCTAACACACGTATACCGAAAGTATAAAAACATTTGCTGATAAAAATTAGTTAACATTCGCAGAGTGACAATCAACGGAAAATTCGCTTAGGTTTTTGTCCATTCCGCATGCGTCATTATCATAAAACACAATTCCGCATGCGTAATTCTCATGAGACACTATTCCGCATGCGTGATTATCATAAAACGCTATTTGGCATGCGTAATTGTCATAAAACTCTATTTCTCATAAGGATTTATCATGAAACACTTGTTTCCTTGTTAATGGCGTCACCGGGAGGGAATGTACATTCCCTACGGGGAAGAAATATAACATTCCCTCCCTGTCGCCGGAAAAGACTCACTTTCTGACCTCTTCACAGGTAAGAAAGATTGTACTTTCGGTGCGTGTGTTAGAAAAAAACATTTTAAATCAACGCGCGTATTTCGACCAATCGCATTTATGACTGTTATTTCTGTTGTCAGCACTCAGATTTGCCACCCACGAAACAAAAACTGCTGCGTTGCAGGTTGCAGCTCCTTTTTATTATTATTAATAACCGAAAAGAAATTTTTTACAAATATTAAAGATTCTTTTTTTTTTTTCATAGAACAATATTTCTTATGATTTTATATTTACTGTTCAAAAAAAAATTTATTCTGAAGCAAAAATACTGTGGTTAAAACAGCATTATTTTATTTTGTGAAGTTGGTGTATAGTAACAGCCAAAAGCTTATTTATTTTACTAAATGTTTAAAATATATAATATATATATTTTATAATTATAAATTACTTTGGGTAATAGTAAAAATTGTTCCTTCTTTAAGGAAAACGAATATCTAACATTTTAAGATTACTCTTTAACTCTTTATTAATGTTCTAAAACACTCGATGTCACTAACTTTTGTTTTTTTTATATGGGTCAATCAACCTTAACTTAAATACATTAAGATTGACTATAGGTTTTAGTTAATAATGCAATTTAAACTTTTTTAAGGTACTAAAACCTAGGGTTCCGTACATATGAAACAAAGATATTTGGTGTATTAACAAACAGAGAGCTCCGATTTGGTACACATTTGTATTTTCACGTGTATATTACAGGAAAATTATAGAGAACATGATTGAAGTTGTTGCCCTGGCAACAGTATCGGATTGAATTCCAATCAGTTTGAATAAGTTTTAATCAGAATTCTTCCTGGGCATTCCGAAATTTGTTTCCGAGCCAATCAGTTTTTATCCGAATCTAAAAATGGATGTAACTTGACGAAAATTACTTTCCGAATCATTCCGAAATAATCCGTTTTAATCCGAAGCTAAATTTTAATTCGTTTGAATCCCGTTATTTCATTCCGAATCATTCCAAATCAATCTGTTCCAATTTTATTCGGGTTTATTCGAATATGAAACGGATTGATTCTGATTGATTCGGAATGAAATAACGTGATTCAAACGGATTAAAATTTAGCTTCGGAATGAAACGGATTAATTCGGAATGATTCGGAAAGAGTTTTCGTCAAGTTACATCCATTTTTAGATTCGGATAAAAACTGATTGGCTCGGAAACAAATTTCGGAATGACTCGGAAGAATACTGATTGAAATTTAATCCAATACTTTTGTCAGGGTGGTCATAACGTTGTCAAGGAAATAACAAGATATTTTTTAGCAAAAATACATTAAAAGCGGACTAAACACCCCTTAGCGGTCAAACTATTTTATCTAGAGTACTGAAATTTAGTGTACTAATATATTTTTACGTGAAGATTACAGGAAAAATATAGCGAACGTGATCTAGATAGATAGCCATAACGTTGTTAAAGAAAAACTGCAAATTTTCGAAAAAAAATAGTACATTGTGTACCGAGAAGGCAAAATAAGCCTTTTTTCGCAGAGCAAAATTTTGCCAAAAGAGGCGGAGACGAAGCCAACGAGCCAATCGCAGCAAAGGTCACTTTACGTACAAAAAATAGGCGCGAAAACATAAGTTTTAATACTTAATGATAGAACATCCAACGTCCTTCCGGTAGGATAAAAAATCTTTCCGCGAGTACGTACTAAATCGCGTTAAAAAATGAATATGTGACGCCGCGCGAGAAAAGGGACCTATCGCAAAAAATATAAATTTTCATTTTTTTATGCCAAAAGGTAGCTTTTTAGTCTCTCTTTCATTTAAAAGAATCAAAAATTGTTTCCATTAGTTACTTTTTGAGTTATTAAGCATGAATCATAAGAATTTACATTGGTCGCCATGCACTGACGCAACTTCCAACGCAAAAAAACCTATCACGAAAAAAATCAATTTTCATTTTTTTATGCCAAAAGGTAGCTTTTTAGTCGCTCTTTCATTTGAAAAAATCAGAAATTGTTTCCATCAATTACTTTTTGAGTTATTAAGCATGAAGCGTAAGAATTTATATTGGTCGCAATGCATTGCTGCAACTTCTAACGCTCGCCCTGTAAAATTAACGTTTCAGGCGATAGGTCCTTTTTCTCGCGCGGCGTCACATATGAATTGATAAAAAAAACAATCGAAAAAGTCGATCGGTGAGCTTTCCTGCCGGAAGATTCGCGCTTGGACGTTCTATCATTAGGTTATATAAAAAAGTTTTTTCCCCTTAATTCTGATATTATTTGAGCTAGAGGTCTAAAATTTGGTACATTTATGTATTTTTACACTGAGAAAAATGTTTAGTCATAGCAACGAAAATTTGGTTGAGCCAACCAAATTATTTGGTTGGTATTTATTCAACACAACTATTTGGTTGAGACAACTAAATTATTTGGTTCAGTGTTGTTTGTTGGCATAACAAAAATTTTTGGTTGTCACAACTATATTTTTTTATTCGGGATAACAAAAATTTTGGTTGTCATAAAAAAAATTTTTATTTGGGAGCTAACTAACCCAGGTGCGAATTTTCGGTCGGCCAACACATATAATTACATAATTCACATGTTATTAATTTAATTACACAAATATAATCAGATGAGAATGTAGAAATTTCATATTAATGAAAACCTTAAACAGAAAAATTTCATTAGTCATGAAGATTCGAACCCGGGTTTTCCAGCTGCCAGTCCAGTAGGCTAACCACCAGCCCATGAGAGATATGAATGACCAATATGGAATAAGCCTTATAGCTAACAGTTCAGTAACAGACACCGTTAGCTCAACTATCAGACCCAGGTTCGGCCGACCGTCTGGTATTGGTTTTTATTTAGATTTTATTTATATTATTATCGGCAGCTTACTTACAAACTAATCACCAATTTTTTTTAATAATTGTTTGGTTGTCACAACCAAATTATGTTTGGATGACACAACCAATTTCTGTTTGGTTGTCACCACCAAATTATGTTTGGTTGTCACAACTAAATTATGTTTGGTTCAACCAAATAAGGGCAACAAAATAATATGGTTGTCCCAAACAACTTGATGTGTTACGCCAACCAAATCGTTTTGTTATACCAATCAAAATATTGTTGTTACAACCAACAATGGTCAACTAAAAAATATTGTTGGTAAAACTAAACCTTTTTTCTCAGTGTACGTAAAGATTATTAAAAAAATCTATTTTTGAATTAGAATTATTGATTATTATGAAATTAAAATGATTTTTTTCGAAACCTCATAAAATTGAATTCCAAAAAGCATATTCTTCATAATTTGCATGTAAAAATACACAAGTATACCAAATTTTAGCCCACTAACTCAAATAATGGCAAAGTTAGAGGAAAAAAAACTTTCTTTTATAAAATGTGCCGTTTCTCCTTGATAACGCTATGGCCATCAATCCAGATCATGTTCTCTATATTATTCGTGTAATCTACACGTGAAAATACATTAGTATACCGAATCGCAACTGTTTATATCAAATAGTTTGGTAGTTCAGGGGTGGAGGGGGGGGGTCCATTTTTAATGCATTTTTGTAACATCTTGACCTGGAGACAGGGTCGAAAGCCATTCATTTGTTTGATTTTATAAAAGTGGCGTCCATTTTAACCTTTGGGCAAAAGTGGATGCTTCCCGCATGTGTTTTTTTTGCCCTTGGACAAAAATGGCAGTCATTTTTACACAGTCAAACAAATGAATGACTTTCAGACCCTGTCACCAAGTTATTAAAAATCGACTCGTTTATGCCTTTGGAATAAAAAATATATATTAAGTAACAGGGACAAAGAGACAGACCAATTTATTTACATTGATGTTTGTAGGACGAGAAGCAGTCGACATAAACGTAAACAAATGGCTGCCTTGGCAAGAAGGCCGAAATTGAAAAAAATTGAAAAATTGTAGAGCGTCAATGGTACAGTGAGAATTTTTCAATCTTTTTAAATTCCATTTCTTGCCTATTCTTTTGTAATCTCTGCTGTGATAGAGTTTTATGGAAAAATAAATCACTATCAATTTCCTTTTAATATTTCGATAACTATTAAATTACTTTAATTCCTTTTTAATATTTCAATGATTTCTGAATTATTTTCAATTCCCTTTTAGTGTTTTACTATTCCAATCTTTTTAATTATTTTCAATTCCATTTAAAATAAAGGAGTTACTTGTGCTTCACGATATGTCGATATAATATCGATATCGTCTTGAAATTCGAGACGATATCAAGACGATATTCTAAAAAAAATTTCGATACAATATCAATAAAGGGGTTTCGAGATTTTCAATATTATCGATATCGACTTTAATGAGAAAGTAGTATTAATCTCAATGATTCAAGATTGAGAAAAAATATGGTTTGAAACACATATTGATCTTTTAAAGAATTGTTTTATTTTGAATGTAACATACGTTTACCGTAAATTAGTAAATTCACGTATTCATTGTGCGTTGGGCATTAGTCAGGTGCTACTCACTGACAACTTTTGCTCAACTAACTGTTTCGCTTTAAGCCTTTAAGGAATTAGACCACTGTAAAACACGAAAATTAGACCTAATTTTAAGATTTTTTTAAAGGAGCAGAATAAAATGAATTAAACCCGGTTTATTTACTATTATTAGGTATCTATTGAAATGTAAAAGAATTATTTTGCTATGTTGAAAAAGTAAAAATGGCGGTCTAGATGGTCGATTTAAAAAATTCATTTTTTTAAGTTAAGGTCTACGGCCGGTAGAAAATCTTTTTCAATTTTTGATCTGGAACCAAAACCCAACATTTTTATGAATTTGCAACTCAAAAGCTGGAGAAGTAAAAAGTGTGCCGTGAAAATGGCACACATTTGAATCAAAATTTGAAGTTTTTCGGTAAAAAATCGATAGATAATTGCTAATACATTTTTTTTTTTTTTTTTATAAGAGAAAACATAGACGTTTCTAATCCACTGCGCATAGTAGGTTTTCGTATAGTTTCAAAATGTAAGATTTCAATATTGTTTTCTTTCTATAATGTTTATTGTTTCTCATTTTTAAAACCCTATGGCACCTTTCTAGATAAAAAAAATTTTCGATTTTCTTAAAAGTTCACAGTGGTCTAACCACTTTTTGTAGGCAACTTTTTTTATCTCTTCTGTCGTCCGTACTAATAGAAACCTCTAAATAATATATAACTCATCAAAAAAAATTTATTTTAGATGATATTATCGACTCAAGACGATATTTTTGTCAACAATATCGATACGATATTTGGATAGTCGAGAAATTTCGAGATCAATATCAATATTGCTCAAATATCGTATCGTCTTGATATCGTGAAGCACTAGGAGTTACAACTTAAATATCTCGAAATATCTTCGCACCGATGTATTTTTCCCTGTTAAAAGCTGTAAAATATAATTGAAAATAATTCAGTTTAGCTTATTTTCAGTAGCTTACAACAAATACAAAAGAATAAGCAAGAAATGGAATTTATAAAAATTTTCAATTTTCTTCAATTTCAGGCTTTTTGCCGGGTTTCTACCTTTGTTGCTTAGTATACTATTAATTGTAGCTCTTCACTTATTTATACACTACCGTCGGAAATTGTTGGTCCGATCGATTGGAGCTGATCAAAAAAATACAGCTCAAATAAGACCACGATATCTTGGTTAAAAATTAAGATAGAAACTTGACATTTAAAAATTTGGAAAGCTTATTAAATTCTGCCTTAGAATACCTATTAGTTAAAATTTTTTAAAATTCCAAAGTGATTATATTAGTTGATGTGTTAGAAAAAAAAATTCTCGATTTTTCAATTATCGTTCCATATGTTCAGTTCGTTGCCTGATTTAGAAAAATTGAATAAAAAAATTGAAATTTATATTGTTCTCTTCGTTGAATTGCCAGCTTTAATTTGAGCTAAGGGAACTTGAAAAATATTGAATGGTTCACGAGATATGACTAAATATGTCCGAGCATGTTTTTCTCGAAAATCAATCAAAAACGTGGTTTTTGCCTAAAAATGAAGGTTTTTGAGAAAAATATGCTCGGACGTTTTTAGTCATATCTCGTGAACCATTCAATATTTTTCAAGTTCCCTTAGCTCAAATTAAAGCTAGCAATTCAACGAAGAGAACAATATAAAATTCAATTTTTTTATTAAATTTTTCTACATCAGGCAACGAACTGAACATATGGAACGATAATTGAAAAATTTGAGAATTTTTTTTTCTAACACAGCAAGTAATATAATCACTTTGGATTTTTAAAATATTTTAACTAATAGGTATTCTAACGCAGAATTTAATAATCTTTTCAAATTTTTAAACGTTAAGTTTCTATCTTAATTTTTAACCAAGATATCGTGGTCTTATTTGAGCTGTATTTTTTTGATCCGCTCCAATCGATCGGACCAACAATTTCCGACGGTAGTGTATGTACAGAAAACAATTGAATGAAAAAATATAAAAGACCGGAAGGCCATACATATGTTTTAATAAACTTAATTCAATAATAAATAGTTTTTAGACTGATCTAAAAATCTATGTAACTCACAGAAAAAACTTTTTGTTTACCATTCCGAATCAATTCGTTTGATACCGAAAGTTAATCTTTTTGAATCCTGTTATTTAATTCAGAACCAATCCATTGCATGAGTTGGCTAAGAATGAAACAATAGGGTTCAAATTATGCTCCAAATTGCTTTTGAATGATTCGAAAAATATTTAGTAGGTCGGTTAAGTCGCCACCCCTATACTTAACGTTTCAGTACGGTGTACAGTGTACACTCATCGTCAGATATGCTTTAACATATTTTTATAGGATTACGTACTAAAATGTTAAAGCATATCTGACGATGGGTGTACAAGGTACCTGGTAGTAAGTTTTCACATCTTACGTAAAAAAGAGAAACTATTTTTAAAACTTATATTTTTAAAAAAAAAAGTACTGGTTGGAATTGTATATCATATTTTAATTGAATTCTTAATTTGTCTGAAGGTCTTGCTAATGGATCATCTGCAGTTCAAGGACCACAAGGAGGAAATGGCGGTGGAGCTTCAACCGTACAGCAACAACAATTATTGCAGCACCAGCAACAGTTGCAACAACAGCAATTGCAGCAACAGCTTCAACAACATCAAATGCAGCAGCAACTTCATCAACAGGTATTTAAGTAATACCGTTAAAAAGCATTGAGGCACGAAAGTAGACGCAAAGATAAAAGCATAAATACTTGATCAACGGCATGTTGCGAGGTGAAGGTTCGATCAAACAATTTGAAACTTAATGAAAGATCGCAAGGAAATCTTAACATTTACCTTGTTATTGAAACTCATAAGCCTACAATTTGCCAAATGAATTGAAAGAAATTATTTCCGAACTGGATTAAATAGTTACGTGTTTATAGTTTTTTAATTTTGCATTTTAATTAGAATTATTCCTTACTTTACGTTTGATAATTTAATAGTATAATAATAAAAACAACGATTTTAAGAATAGACGTTTGTGATAAACTTTTTTTTTTAATATTTTTACAACTTTTTGTTACATTAGTATTTTTGTTTTGGAAATAAGATCTTCAAATTGTTATGTAGTTATAATATTCGTTGGGTTAAAAGTTAAATGATTAGCAAAAAGAGATTCAAGTGCACATCATTACATTATGCAGTTCTTGTATTTCACATTATCATGTAACTAATCATGTTTTGTCTCTTGATTGCAACGGAGTATTTTTATATTTACTGCGTTGACAAGCACAATTTCAAATAATTTGTATTTGAGTGCATGTGAGAATCTGTGAGTGAGTGCATATCGCTGTTAAGACTAATTACATTTCATAATCATTTATTTTTCATTATTTAGTACTCTATATTAAAATAGCAATGAGACTTATTTTTACGCAAAATTAGTGCCTTATCGAAAAAACTGTTGCATTATTAAAAAGTAAAAAGTGCACTTATTTTCTTACCTAGAAAATCTTGGGTTATAGAAAAAAGTTGCACCTGACACGTTGATGAAGAGATTGTTTTTTATATTGAGAGAACAAGCTACTTAAACAAAATTAGATTTATTGGAAAATATAGTGCCAAAATGATTTCTGAACTTGTACAAATGCTTAGCATAAAAAAGAAAAAAGAGAACAAATATCAGACAATAAGGAATTAGATGCGCATCCTAAGCAATTATAAACGATCCGTTAATACTCGTATTTTATTTTCATAATCTCGAATTTTTACTTCATTTAGTTTGTTGCTGTTAAACATTTTTATACTTATTTATACTTTTGTTTTTATTTTGTTTTTTGTTATCATGAATAGAGCCTGGATTTTTAAGTAAACAACTGCTTTCTTTAGAGTTATTGTTGCTTTTTTCTCCCTATTTCACATCTAAATGAAACAGAATCACAACATTTTTAAAACACAGCAAATTTAGTTGTTAATTTTTGTTTTAGGTTTATTATTATGTTTTTTTTATAATGTTATTAGACACTTTTGTTACCGCTTCTTATTTTTGCACAAAAAAGAAAACAATTTTTGTTATCTACAGTCTTTTCTTATTTCTTTGCTTTTTAGTTGTCAGCACATACTTGCCTGCTTTAATTTCAATGCCTGAGAATCCAGGCTCTCATTATTTTATTATCTACTATATTATCTTGTGTACTCGCAAAATTATTTATTTAAGTCGTTTCCATTTCATATTGATAGATATCGATTATAAAATGACATACGTATTTGCATGTCGAACGTATGCATGCACTTAGCATTTGCATAAAGAAATTAAAAGATTTCGTAAATAATTAAACAAGAAAAACGGTGTAAATGAAATTTATATAAATGAAGAAAGTATAGAAAAAATAAAATTTTTAAGATAACTAAAAGTTCCTTCTGCAAGTGCTTATTCGTATTTATTCGAAAGTATGAGTAGGCATCCCTTTGCCACCTGGAGGGTTTACGATAACAAAGCTTGTATCCATTCTGAAAAATGTTATGGATAAAAGCTTAAGACTTCTACTTAAGTTGTCATTATGATGCGAGTAGATAACTGTAGAATAAAACTCTGTTCATGGTGAACCATTGTGGCTTTCTTTCATTCACCTTGCCAACCTAACACCAACTCCTGATTCCTGTGGCTTTTTAATTCTCCAAGGGTATTGCTATTCATCTATTCGACTAGGTTTATGCATGTTTGTACAAATCTGTTTAAATTTTTAACAGTTTTCGGTTATGGTTGATCAATCAAATGGCAATTATTTGTTGTTTTTCTTTTATCATTATAGTAATTATTTTTACTATATTTACCTTAATATTTTTTATTGGGAACGTTTATCTATTTACTCGTTGGTTATATATTCATCTGCTTCTTTTATAACCTCTTTATTATCCACAAATTTTGTCTGTGGTGTTGGTAAGTTATTGCAGTGAAAATTTGAGAAATTTGCCTATTTTTTTTGTTTCATTTTAAAAATATTATATTGATTTGATTATCTATTATTTTATTAGAGAAAAATTAGAAGATTCATTTAAGAATCCATTCTAAAATAACGGAAAAGAGAATTTCTGAAAAAAATCCATTTTTGGTTGTAGGAAGCTTTCGAGCTTGCAGAAAATATAATAAAGGTGTTAATAATCAACAATTAAAAGCAGATATGGCTCAAGTTGTGAGGCACCTGGCTTCGCGGTCGGGGAGGTTAATCACCGTCCAGCTTATAGTTACAACTTGAATGTGTGACGGCTTCCGCGATTGCTGGCCTAGAGTTTTTCTCTGTGATACAGAGAAAAAACATTTCAAACAGGAGATTAGACGTCAAGGACGGGTTGTGTACCATTCGAGACTTGGAAGAATACATCCTGACTCGATTGTCAATTAATCGGCTGTACTCAGTAGAGGTTTTCCATAGTTTTCCTCTACTCTGATCAGAGAGGGTCAAGTAAATGCGAGTATTTCTAATAAAAGACGTCTACGGAACGCAGGGGAGGGGAACGAGAGGTTGGGGATTGTAATAGGGAAACGGGGAGATCATAACGGGGGATCATAAGAATATAAAAAACCTTAAAGGGTATATTTGTGATAAGATTTTAAAAACAATCAATAGTTTTCTTCCATAGACATTTTTTTGTTCTTTAAAGATTACCATTAAAAATGGATGTTAATTTTTGTAGATATCAGTAGTACTATACTTGTTTTTTTTACATTTGATATAGAGTAAAAAGGGGCAAAACCACCAATAAGTTGGCTTTCAACTCAACATTCGTGGTGATTGATAGTTTTGCCAATCTGCACATATGCATTTAATTTTAAGATGATGGAGAAAATATCTGCCGCAATATAGTGTAAACATTTAAATTGGATCAGGATGTCAAAGTTTTTGCTGTTTGATCAGAATATATTTTTGTATAAATTATAGATAACTTAAAATGGAAGATCCTTGTATGTTATTCATTTATTTGTATCAGGCCTGGGTCAGTAAATAGTCTACTTCATTATAAAAGTAAATTCTATAGTGAAGTAGACTATTTACGGACACATCACTGATTTGTATTAATAGTTGTTGTGTGGTTATTATTTATTAACTTTGATGTCTTCTTTGTGGAAAAATGAAATTGGAAGGGTTCATAGAGCGGCTGTAGCTCGGAATTTAGAAAAGATCGATAATTGTTTATTGAAAATAAAATATATGTATCCGAAGGATTAACCTTTGAAACACCATTTAGTTAGTTCTGTAACCACTCTGATTTTAGAGTTATAATTTGAAATGTCAAAAATTGGTGGTCTTATCCCACTCTACTCTACTATACATCAAAAGTAAAAAAAATTATAGTTTTTTGGTGTTAAAATTAACTTTTCAACATTTTATTTGTTAATTTGTTTCGTATTCAAATTCCTAATAAAGATAAAGTCATAAAAATAATATAATTCAAGTTGGAAAACTGTATAGTTTTTTTCTTTTATGAAAGTTGAGAAATGTAATTTAAAATAACATGAATGTAAACCGTAATTCGAAAAATGAGATCGTTACAAAAATGGATTGCGACAAGGTGTTTTCTTTTCATGCGGACGTCCACATACGAGGACTTTTTTTATGCTTTGGAAGTTTGGAGCATATACTCTGGATCTGTGAGATTCATATTTTAAAATTAATCTTAAATATTATTTAGTTATTTTTCAAAATAGCGGACCTGAGGCTAAAGTAAATGCACCAGTTATCGACACTTTTTTTAAAAAATTTACAAAACAATATTTGAAAACTATTTTTTTTTAATATATCAAGTTGCGTTCTACACATCTTTGTGAATAACCTGCTTAAGACTGGCACACGGTTTGATGTCACAATTCTGGAAAAATTTAAATATGTTTTGAAATGTTTTACTAGTTTAAAAAAATTATTTTAATTAAACATGAATAAAAACTGTGTTTATAATTAATTAAGGTCAAACACCTGCCAATAACTATATCGTACGATGCCCCCCATAACACCTAAACTTGCCTCAACTTTGCCAAACTTTCCTCAAGTTTATAAGCTTGCGGAAAACTTTCTGAAAGTTGACGACACTTAAGGAAAGGTTGGCAGAGTTGAGGCAAGTTTAGGTGATATATGAGGACGATTACTAGTGCATTTATATTAGTTTCAGATTGTAACTACACGTTGCTGTACTCATCTCTTATATTGCTTCAGTTACTTTTTGTCCTTAAGAGAAGAGTTTAAAAATAGTTTATTAGCACAAACATCAATGTAAACTAATTGGCTTTGGCTTCTTCTTTTTCTTCTTCTTCTTCTTCTTCTTTTATGTGTACTGAAACCAATGTGTAAGTTAGTTGAGGTATTTGCGAAACGATACCAAGTAGTAAACTCTAATGCGAAGGAGACTGAACAAAAATAGTAGAAGCAAAAGAAACAAAAATTTCAGGAAGAGATTTTTATCAGGCGTCATCGAGCGTCCACCACTAAGGGACACCGCAAACCCAAGATACTTAGTTCACCCGGTGGGAAACCGGTGTTAGTCAAATGGCGCCAGGCTCCGCATAGGATATAGCATTTAAGCATAACATCCAAAAGAAAAAATTAAAACCACTAATTGCCCTTAAAATAAAACCTTGCCAAAGAAGGTTGATAACTCCTTAAAGAAATCCATCCCTGGGCTAAAAACCAAGTCGAAGGGCTGAAAGTTCTCAGGGTTCAGGATACCATCTCTGTGATAAAGGTGGACAAAGAATTCAGGTCGGCTGGGCGATAGAAGTGGGCATTCGACTGTCAGATGTCTAAAAAAGCATGCAACTAGGCCTCAAGCACACGTCGGTACTGCACGGTAGGCAGAGATTATACGCTTAGTAATAATCTTTTGCACGGACAGTATCTTGTTCAAGATGGTCTTTCTTTTGTCTGTTCGCAGGGAGGAAGCCCACACTGGTGCTGCGTAAAGCAGCTTTGAGTGGAAAACACTCGCCACCAATCTCCTTTTCTTTTCGGAAGGCCCACCAACGTTCGGCATTATACGGGCTAAATTTAGCGCATATTTTGCGGCCTTTTCCGAAGCCACAGCGATGTGGTGTTTAAAATTCAGGAACTTGTCGAGTTCCACTTCTAGATACTTTATATGTGTGCTCCACTTGACCTCGAATCCGGCTACTTCGATCCGGGGAAGTTCATAACCACGTCTGTCTGTGACCATGAGCGCTTCGGTTTTATCCAGGGCCACTTGAAGACCTCTGGCATCCAGCCAACTCTTTGTTCGTCTCAGACATTCGTTCACCAAGAATCCAAGTTCTTCTGCGGATTCAGCAGTGCATACGATCAACGCGTCGTCCGCGAAGCCGATGATCACAGGTAGACCCATTCGCAGGAAGTCATCATAGGAGACGTTCCATACGAATGGTCCTATCCTCGAGCCTTGAGGGGCACCTCGTTGCATCTCTTCCTTCAGAGTACAGGTGTCTCCCTCGTATATTACCCATCTGTCGCTAAGATAATTACTCATTAACCTCAGCAGGTAGGGCAGTCATATAGATACACTAAAACCTTTGAGGAGTCGCTCTGTGAGAAGTATTCCTGTTTACTTTATTTGGTGATGAGGAGGTGGAGCGGGGAGACGGCAGCATAACATTTCTCGGAATTTCTTTTGTTCTCGCGACCTGTCAGGAGTGCACCCTACCCCCGAGCTTGCGACTCCTCACAGGTTTTAGTGTAAATCTAATACACTCGAATCTCTCCATAACGACCTTCCGTATAACGAACGTTCTCTTTAACGAGCTCTGATTCTCTCCACAGAACGAGAAATGTTACCTCTCCTGCATCCCCACTTGTTACAAGACAGATGCGCAGACTAACATGCGCACTATCGATAGACATAAAAGATCGTAGAGTAGGGCTACCCCTCTTTCTAGGCGGGGCATCGCAATAAAGGAATTCTAAACTCCCGAACTTTTTGTTATGGAGAGATTCGAGTGTAGTGCCAAAGTTGAATGATTTATTAAATCAGCATTTTGTTTCAGGCAATTTCAATTAACATTATATTAAACAAGCAATTGAATAAGAATCATATAGCACTCTTTTTTTAATTAGCATTTTATTCCACTGGATTTTTAATAAACATTTTATTGACGGAGGATGTCGTTTTCGTCAGAAGCTTTCTCTTATATAAGAAAGGGGGAAGTCATGACTTTTAGGTCAGAGTATTGCTTTCTGAATAGCATGCCTAGTGCACTAACTGAAAATGAATCAAGGAGTTGATAACCCCATTCCAAATGAGCCCTAATCAGTCTACGATAAACATTTTAAGCCAGAATGGGACCTGAACCCTAGCGAATATTTTGAGCACGTCTATTCCCATTCTCGCTCTAGCAGCCATAATTTTAATATGTGGAATCCATGATAATCTGCGGTCTAAAACAATTCCCAGGTATTTAAAGCAATGTCTAAGGTTAGGAAGCGGAAGGTTGGTAAATTGTCACTAATTTTTTTGGATGTCTTTACGCCTGATGTTAAGGGGCCGTCCATATACGTCACACTATTTTTCACCATTTTAGACCCCCCCCCCCTCCCCCATGTCACACACTGTTCCATACATTAGCGCCATTTTTTCTGCTTGTTGTCACAAATTGGTTGACCCCCCTCCCCCTTAAAGTGTGACATAATATATGGATGACCCCTAAGGTGATTCTTCTTTGAAACTTAAGGAATCGTTTTAGGAAGTCATGAAGTGTGTCATGAATCTTAGTTTCATTCACAATTTTGAAAAAATGCTCTATTGTCAATAAACTAATAAACTTAAAGACACCCAGAAAAATTTAGTGACAATTTACCGGCCTTCCTAACCTTAGACATGCCCTTAAGCTCCGATGAACAGGACACTATCAAGCTATCAACCCTAATTTACAAGTCACCAATATCTATGGAGTTTGGAGAGAAATATAAGAAAGAACACACTTGGAAGTCGCGATCAGTAGCATTCTGCTGCACATCCACCTAGATAGAGGGAAATTGTGGATTGTAGATTATTTTTCGCCTCTAGCAGATCCGAACCTCTAAAGCAGGGGTGTCCAGAAACGGCAAGTGCGGAGTGACATTACGGTAGCGCGAGTGACACGAAATTTTTTTCGTCGATGTTTGAAAATCCGAGAAAGGGCTATTGTACGACTCACAGCAGGCATTCCTGGGTTTTATGAGTCCCATTTTCACGCCTTTTAAACTTACTAGAACGTAATGGTCGTAATGAAAATATCAATTTATGCAATAAATAAATAAAATAAAAATCAAATATTTATATAAAATTATACTAATAATTATTTACTCAAATATTTTATTTGAACTAATTTTTTAAATTTCATTTTGTTAAATTAATTTTTATTAATTTTAAATTATTAAAAAAACATTGTTAACAATTACTATTTTAGGTTTATAAAAAAATATGTAATTAAAGATATTTTTTAATTTCAATTTTTTAATTTTCAATTTCTAAAAACTTTGAACACTATTTATTTATTTAAATTTGTTATTACTTTTTATTTATTTATATTGCAAATTTTTAGATACTTTTAATTTACTTCTTTTTAAATCTTTTTTAACTCGATAGGGACGATACGGTTTAAAAGGCTTGGACCCTCATTAGGACCGGAACTAAACTCTCCATTGTAGAATTTTGGAAGCAGAATTTGACCTAGAGAACTGAGTGACACTGTCACTCGGAGCACCGAATGAGTGACACTTGGACACCCCTGCTCTAAAGTATAAGAAAATGTCATCCGCAAATTTAATTGCTCTCACTTCCGACCATGCGTTAGATAATTGAAGAATAGAATTCTTGTATTCAGTAAGAAACGTTATAAAATTTATGATACAAGATGTAACACCAATCCTCAAACGAGAAGCTTTTAGATACCTGAAGATAGGGTCTAAACAGCGGTGCCGTGCACATGGGGGCGTCTAGGAGGTTCCAAGAAACCTCAAATAAAAAAATTATGAAGTGGGCAACTCACAAAAGATGGGGTGCAGACACCCCAAATCAAAAAGTCTGTGTACGCCACTGTATCTAAACCCATTCATTTGTTTTCCGTATGAAAATGATGTTCATTTTTACCATATCGGTACACGGAAAAAAAATACAACTGCATCAATGAAACTTTTTTCCATAATGGCTAAACATTTAGCCAAAAATGAACGAGCGATATTGCCAATATCACTGTTTTGGCGAAATTAAAAATCGTCGCTCAATTTTTCCAAATTAGAGAAAGTGTATTACTAATTTATATATTTGTCAGTTTAAAAGAAAGATATTGAAATTCTGTGATGGAAATATTTAAAATGTATAGCTAGAAACTTGATTTTAATAAATAGTTTAAAAAGCATATGAATATGATTTTGCAATTATACTTAATTTTAAAAAAAGGTTATTTAAAATTGTGTTTATGAAAAATCATCGGCCAAGACGCTCGATTGCGTAACTTTC
This sequence comes from Ganaspis brasiliensis, assembly GCA_037103525.1. Taxonomy (NCBI): domain Eukaryota; kingdom Metazoa; phylum Arthropoda; class Insecta; order Hymenoptera; family Figitidae; genus Ganaspis; species Ganaspis brasiliensis. The sequence goes on along the minus strand of JAZKLR010000244.1, from coordinate 1,265,138 downwards.
AAAATTTTGATTATTTTGACAATTTCAACTTGAAACATTCTCGTGGTTAGGTGTTGTTTATTTTTATTTTATCAGATAATAAATATTGCAATTTTTATTAAAACATTATTAATTATTTTGAGTGAAATGCTGTGAAATGTAGTGACAATTAAAAAAGGAATCAAGAAGGACTGTGATTAAGACAAAATAAGTTGATAAAATTATAATTTTGTATTTGTATTTTTATTTCCAAAACAATAAATAAATTCAAATATGTATTTGGTTTCGTCATTAATATGTAATTTAAGTTTAAATTGAAATGATTTTCTGGTATTTTGATAAGTAGTTTTTGTTATTCTTAGTTTCACTTAAATTAATTATTATTGAAAAGTAGGGTTATTAAAATTCTAAATAAACTTAAAAAGTTTTCAAACCACTATATATATTATTTAATAAAGGTTTTTTTAATGTTTATAAATTGGATTTTAAATTTTAATTTACGTTTTTTTTCTTTAGGTATTTAATAGGTACTTATTATATACAAAAAGTGACATATGTACTTAAACCTACATTAAATTTATTAATTAATTTAAATATAACAACATATTAGCTTTAAATATTTTATTATAAATGTTATTTTTTAAAATTAAATCATATGACTCGTTGTTTACAGAATTAAAAACACTTTGATATTTGTAAACAAAAATTAAAGGTTATTTTAATAAACTTTAAAATAAGAAAACCTATTTATTATTACAATATGCAAAATTATATATTAATAATTGAAATTTTAATTAATAATTAATAGTAATTGATAAAACTAAATTTATATTTAAATTTATTTATTGTTTTAAAAATATTAATATTAATACATAGGTAATTACAATTTTCTGAACTTATTTATTCATGTTTATATTTCTTTTTCTTTCTTCTTTTCACCTTAATACTATAATTTGGCTCAAGATAATCATTATTAATATTTGTCTTTAATTAATTGTAAAATAAATATTAAAATGTTTATTATTAGCAGGTTAAATAAATATAACCACGTGAATGTTTCGGACTGAAACTGTCAGTTTTCGACTGTTTATTTGTTTCGGAGATTTTCACTATCGCTAAATCACTAAAGTTCGTATCAAGAAATTGACTATACCTATAGCTGACCTAAAGGTGCGTTTCGCTGTTACATTTAAAAAGTTTTTCTATTTTGGTTAGTTAAGAAGAATACATAATTTACTAAAATACGAAATTCCGAATTTCAGCAATAACAAAAGAAATACCAATTTATTAAAACAGCTTACTGAAAATAGCAGAAACATTTATACAAATTAACAGTACATTTTCTTATTATAGCTCTATTTCCAAATTCGGTGGTTCGCCACGTTAAATTTTTTTCCGTGTACCTAAAACAAACCACTTTTGCTTTATACGCCTAAAAACTCCACTCTGACGTTGGCTGTTTGAAACCTCCACTGGTAAAATGAACGTCAAAAAATCACATTGTTTTTCCAATTTTTTCTAGAAAACTAATTTCTGAAGTTTTAGAAGCTTAAAAAATTAAAAAGAAACGTTACGTAATTTGTGAACGCTCCCTAATGGAGCGGTCACAGCTCTTGGCTGCCTGCAGGCTACCATGGCAACGTATGAGAGTAAGCAAGAAAGAAAATTTGCCATGGTAACCTGCAGGCAGCCAAGAGCTGTGACCGTACCTTTAGCCAATTGTTGATGCGATAATGAGGCTCGCTCATTGTCCCCTGTAATGGAAGAAATCAACTAACTACAGTAATCTAACCGTTTTGTTATCGACCAGTTGGCGTAGTTTATTTTTATTACATTTTATTAACACGGCTGTGTTTTTTTTTTTAATCGGGTTGGTATGAAAAAAGTAGTGTATATCTGGGAGAAATAGACAATAGAGGATAGAAAATTGACCGTATGAAAATGGCGTCCATTTTTTCCCTAAGGTGAAAAAAATGCATGGGTCAGCTGTTCATTTTTTCCCTAGGGAAAAAATGGAAGCCATTTTCACACGGCCGAACAAATGAATGCGTTTAGACCCTGCCTACAGGCATCTAAAAGCGCCATTTTTGTGCCTATGGGATAAAAAAATGTTTTTTAACGCAGGCACCGAGAGTAAAATATTTCTTAATTGTGTAGAGGTCCAAAAGTAAGATTTTGCCGACAACAGAAAGGGAAAGTTACCTGGTTTTTCCGTGTCGTCATTTGCGGAGGGGAAAGTAATTTCCCATATTCATAATGTTGAAACAGGAAAGAAATATATTTGTTAAACATTACGCCAAATTGTAAAGCAATAAAAAAAGTGATCAGTGTTGTGCGCTTTCTTCTCTTGTCGTCACTGCGCGTATTAACAAATAGTCTTTATCGTGAAATGTTTATACTTTCGGTTTGTATGTGTTAAAAAAATAGTACCTGTCACACTGAAAAAACTAGTGCACTTGTTTAAGAACTGAGGATACAGGAATTTTTCGAGAATACAAACAATTTATAGTCATTCTAGAATTTCGTAGGTCTCCAATGACATTGAAAGAATTCTTATAGTGACCCAATTGGAAGATCTCCGCTGCGTTCTAAAATTTTCCGAACTATTCTGGAAGACATAGTAGGGGAGAGCGGGGCAAACCGAATCGGCGGGTAAATCGGCTCATTAGCGATTTCGCACTTTAATTAGAATCTAGAAGGGAAAGGTCGCTATGGAATATAGGTCTCAACATTTTAATTCAGTAAACGAAATTTAGTGTAATTCTGTTGATTCAACCTCGTGTCAGGTAGAGTTTTATAATTTTATGCGTCCCGCGTACAGTTTTTTACTTACCAACTTTTACGTTTTTAGTACACTAATTTACGAGCCTAATTTTTTTGAGTAAGTTTTTTTTATACTCTCAGGTGTGCTCTTTCGATACACCTATCCTATTTTATTTATATGTGTCAAATGTTACTTGTATTTGTTTTAAAGTGTCAAAATTCAGGGTGGGATAAATGCGCTCTCGCGACGGTGGGGTTATTCGGTTAATCATTTTAGCAGGCTTAATGCCTAATTATGATAAAAATATGACTACTTTTAATAATTACCAATAATGAGTGTACTAACTTTTTTATTTTTTATAGAGAAAAAAATTAAGGTCCAATGAATTCTCTTTAATTTTAGGGACCCCAGTCCCCCCAGTAATTTTGATCTTGATCCACCACTGCATAATTATAATAAGAATTTAGGTAGGGGAGACCGGGGTAAACCCGGTCACTAGCGATTTGACGCTATGAGCTCAACCCAGGTGCGAATTGTCCGTCGGCCCACGGTCTGGCCAACCTTGCGGCGGTTGGTCCGACTCGGCATGTCGTAGGTCGGGCCAACTAGCAAAATGATAACGGTTCGCCGACCAACGGTACTGATAGTCGGCCTAACAATTCATCCCAAAGTTGGGCCAACCAGCAAAATGATAACGGTTCGCCGACCAACGGTATTCATAGTCGGGCCAACTACTGCTCCCGAAGTTGGCCCAACTACTCATCCCAAAGTTAGGCCATCCTACTACTTTATCTAAATTTTACTATTAATTAAAGTACATATAATTACATAATACAGTTTATAAATTCAATTACATAAATATTAATAGTTTAAATTACATATATTATTAGAACCTGAAACAGAAAAACTTTTGTAGTCACGAAGATTCGAACCCTGGTCCTCCAGCTGACAGTCCAGTACGCTATGCACCATAGTATCACTGATTGTAATAAGAAATTATAAATCAACTATATAGATTAACTCACTACCGCCTATTCTTAGAGAGATTGAGATACTAAATAATTGAATACTGGAATGATGACCATGGACCAAATAATGATTTTTGACGTTAATAGTTGTTTAAAAAATAATTTGTTTAAACAAATTGTTATAAACAAATAGAAATAAAATGAAAATTATTAAAAATAAATCGCGGCAATTGATAGTAAAGAAAAAATTACAAAATAAACAAAGTGATTTTTTAAAATTTCCAATTCTGTATATTTTAAATAGTTAATAAATAATGACAATGACTCTGTACTCATCTCAGCTTACGCTTAGGAATACAATGATATTCCTAAAATCATTAAAAAACGATTATAGAAAAGAGCAGAGTGGAATAAATGATGACTTTAAAGTTAAAAATTGTTTGAAAATTAATTTGTTTAAACAAATTTTTATAAACAAATGGAAGAAAAATAAAAAAAATCAGGTCTGCTACTGATTTATCACTTTGATTTAAATCATCGCATCATCATTTATTATAAGATTACAACATTCAATAAATAAATGTCTATTTCTTTGTAAACTTAATTATTATTTCCAAAACATTTTTGATTGTCAACAAGTTTTTAAAATTGATTTTAGAAGTGTTTTAAGACTATTATTATTAAAATATTGTTGGTTTAATTTTCCTAAACTTCTTATTGTTGAAATATTTTTACATTTCTTCTGTAGACCGGGGAAACTCTGGGCAAAGTTGGGCCGACCTCCAAATTTAGAGTCTTTTAAACTGTGTTTTACAAAGTTTCCCCAACGGTCGGGGAAACTCTGGGCAAGGTTGGGCCGACGGTTGGGAAAACTGCGAGTGCCACAGTTGGCTTGCAAAGTCGGCCCAACTTTGGGAACTGGAAAAAAAAATAGTTGGGCCAACTCTGGCAGACGTAACTACGCATGCCAGAGTTGTGCCGACCTTGGCCCGACGGACAAACTTTGGCTGCCGTCCAAAATTCGCACCTGGGAACTTAAGAAGGAGATATTGGTACTGTAAATAGTACTTAAAATTCAACTTATGTTAACGAAATTTTGTTTAGTTTCATGAATTTAACTTGGAATCAGGGGCGGTTATGTGTTTTTCGAGGTGCCAGCAAAAGAAAACGTTCTTCGGATTTTTACGTTTTTCGATCATTATTTTTGAGACCTAATTTATTTGGATAAGTTTTTTCGATGCTTTTGGATGTCTTTTTTCGAAGTACATATATATAGTTATGTTTGGTTTCATAAAGATTTAATTCAAATTATTCTAAAATGTGAGAAATACATTCGGGGTAAAGCCAGTCACATTTCACTTATTACATTTTACCAATAATAAAATTTATAACTTATTAGATCCAAAATAGTAACCACATTTCACTTTTTACATTCACTTAATAAAATATAACATTATTTGAATATATAGTTGTATTTCATGAAACATATATCTATTATTTATTAAGCCAATATTTATTGTTTATAGAACTGATAATTTATCAATCATAAAATCAAAATCAGATCATACTTAAGACAGGAATAATGCGAATTTTAATATTTAAAAAATAAAACGGTCTGAGTTCCTCTAAATTCTTGAAAAAATCAAGTGACCGGATATACCCCGAGGGGTGACCGGATTTACCCTGGAAAATTGAGATTTTGAAATTTGGTATATGTGAATTAAAAATGATCTACAAGTAAAACTAAAAAAGATAAATCAAAAACCTTTTTTTATTTTGAAGGTAGAAATGATAAGCTTTTGAATGATATAAATTAACTTGGATTTAGAGAATAATTTTCTAGATTTTTACCTATCTGACTCAAACTGACCGGATTTACCCCGCCCCCCCCCCCCCCTACTTTTCATATTTACAAAATAAAGGTCATTGGACTTTTTTATTTTTCGTAAAAAATAAAAGTCGACGATTTGCCTCACAGGGTGAGCCGATTTAGGTACCTGCCAAAATTGCAGTTTGAGAATTTGGTATATCTGCATTCAAAGTTATCTAAAGCTGAAACTATAAAAGATAAATCATAGGCTACTAAATGATATATCCTTGTTTGGATTTAAATAATAATTACCTAGCTTTTTTCTGTCTGACCAAAAGTGAATAACAGAATAGCCCCGCTCTCCCCTACTCTAATTCACTCAAGTATGTTTTGTATGTAGGTGATTCTCCAGAAACAGGGCACTTTTAACAATAACAATTAAAAAAAAAAATTTTAATCATATTTTTTTCGTACCAATTATTATTGTATGTAGGTGATTCTCCAGAAACAGGACACTTTTAACAATAACACTTAAAAAAAAAAATTTTTTGAATCATTTTTTTTTCGTACCAATTATTTTATTTAGCATTTAAAAAAAATCAATTTGTATTTGAGATTAACTTTGTTTTTTAAATTCTGTATTGAGATTTCTTGCTCGAATCACTGAAGGCAGGAACCGGAGTTTACAAACCAAAGAAAATTGTTTATTGTAAACGTAATACTTAATGAAATAGAATATCCTTTGGTATTTATGTACAGGTTTATTTATAATAATAAATCCATAAGAATGTTTTCGTCGGCGCAATTAGAGGTAATTATATAACTTGAGCGACATATAAAATATATAACCTCTTTATGTTAAGTTATAAATATTATAAATTTTATATTTGTTTATAGTCTTGAAAAGGGTTGGGATCCCAACCGAAACGTTGACTTGAAATAAAAACTACCAATATAAAACCAGTACAGGCCATCAAAAGAATTATTTAATATCTAGATGATATATTAGATGCTAGATGTTAACGGTTAACATCTAGATATTAACCTTTAATATCTAGATAGCTGTCCCTATGGTCAATGATAAATATGTTACGCGTTAACATCTAGATGTTACGGGTAAACATCCATTTTTCTCAGTATGAAACCGGAGTTAACAGGTAATAAAAATACGCACATAATAACGATTATTATTATAGTTTTCAGTTAAACAATCGCACTTTTTTATATGATTTAAGCATAAATATCATTTTTTAACTTGTTCACACAAGTTATTAATAAAAGCAAGTTATAGTATTAAGTAAAATCATTGAAAAATGGCAAATATGTAAACTCCGGTTCCACGAAAATAAAATCGGGGAGAATAAATAAATAAATTAAAATTATTTATGAAAATCGAAATCAGATGTATGGTAATTATAGTTTTTGAGTTGAACTTTCGACTAGTAAAAGTCAAAAAAATTTATAACCTATTACATAAATTATCTAGGTAATTTTGAATTTTTTAAAGGTTTAAAAAATGTCTCTTTTGTTTTTGATATTGATAAACATAACAATAAACTCAACAAAGTTGCAGAATTTTTAAATAATAATTTTTAAATTTTTAAATGGGGAAGTACAAGTGCACTGTTTTTAGAGAATAGGTAGTTAGCTTAGTTGCATTAGGCAGAAATTTTGTAGTCTCGTGGAACTGAGTTCGAGAAAAAAGTTTTTTATTGAATTAAAAAAAATTTTCTTTAAAAACGAGTTCAAGAATTCATAATAAAAAATCTTTTTGCCTTTTCATTCAGAAATTCTATTAATTGCCAACTGTTAACCACTTCGGCGGTAAGACGCTAAAATTGGCGTCAAGCGTGACCTGGCCCAGAGCGGTGAAAATGAACAAAATGGCGTCGCAACTTTTATTATTTATTGAAAATCATATTTATTAATAATTAACGACTTCTAATATCACGCAATAATTACTTATATAAACATAAGAGTGTATGAATATAAGTTTTTCAAAGAAAATAAACTGAAAATTAAGGATAATAACTGAATAAACGTACACTGAAAAAAATACTGTGATCAGATTAGACATTTGACTATGGTTGCCAGGTTATGTACGAGTTTGACATAATGCATCGGTGCGACACTGTCGACTTTACCTAACCTTACAATGTCACTCGCGGTTTCACACAGTCTATACTATGGCACACAGCCAATACGTATGGCAGTTCCCAAAACAGCAATAAAATATTGCCAATCTGCCCATAGTTATTGCAGTTCCACGGAAATATTTTTTTCAGTGTATGACGCCATTCGCGAAAAATATTGAAAATCGTTGATATTCAACGTGCTAAAAAGCAATGAAAACCTCTAAAAATTTAATTCTTAGTAGGTATTATATTCGTGATCACCGAATCCTAAAATATTTTACTTACATACACGGAAAGAATAAGGAGTCTGAATTTGTACTGTTAAAGTGACACCTGTTTTGCCGAAATTAAATATGGTGATCCCGGATTGGCAGAACTAGTGATCCTTGCGGAAAAAGTCGTAACTGTGATCACGTGATGCCCTGATTCTACGCAATTTATATGTAGCAGGCGAAAGAAAATTGTCTTCTGCTTGTAATTTTGTTTTCTTGCTGTCGTATGCTACTTTATGTACTGCGCAGAATCAGAACATCACGTGATCACAGTTACGACTTTTCCCGCAAGGATCGACACTTCTGCTTATCCGTCTTGGAAGTATTTAATTTCGGGAATGCAGGGTTCACTTTTATTCAAAATGGCTAGTACAGTTTAAACTCCTTATTCTACTACTAAACTACTTCGTGCTTACATAAAAAATGACAACAGACATTAATAATCGAGAAATAGTTGCGACGACATTTTGCTAATTTTTACTGCTACTGATTCTACGCATGCGCACGATTGATTGGGACAGAATCAACAAGAATGATTGTGTCGCCGTATCAGAATTTACCTTATATAATATCTTGCGTCAAAAACGCTACAAAAAACTTTACTTATAGAGTTCTAGAGCTTAAAAGGAGGAGAATTCTGCTCTTTATCACAGCTTACCCGACCACTATCACTATTCAAGCACGCTTACCAACCCAAGTATCAGCTGTCGCGTCAGAACTCTAAAATCAGTATTTTCAGTGCTCTTGACTCAAGGTATTTATTTTAAATTGTGTGTAAAACTCGGGCGCATCTAGGGAAATCTTGAATCGCGTGAAACAGGTTGCGAGTCTGTCTCTATTACTCCAATGAAAATTCTAAACCTAAAGTGTAATTGTACCTTTAGAACAAATCCGTGGTTATTTGACCCAAAGGGGCATCGGCCAACTATCAAACCAAAATCAATAACAAAACCCGGATCACTTGAGATTTTTGTTCTGTATAATGGGGAACAATAGAGTTTCGTGGCGACCTCAGCAACTTGACTAGTATTTTTAAATAGATTTTGAAATTTATTCTTTTTTTCTAATTCAAGATATGTCGGGAAAAAAGTTGCAATAGTGAAACCTGTCAGATTTTAGAAGTTGGATTTAAATTTTTAGGTACAGCAAGGACCTGGAGCACCTCCACCAGGTATGCAAGGAGTTGGTGTTCCTGTTGGTCAGCAAGGAATGTTCATGGGCCAGGGTGGTGTTGGAGTGCAGGGTGGTCGAGCTGGTGGTTTTCCTGTCGGAGGTGTTGGAACTGGTTCTCTTCCGAGTCATTTAGCGTTCTTGGAGAAAACGACGAGCAACATAGGGATGCCGGAAAGGCGGAGTTGACGCGGAAGGGGGAGGGGGCGAGGCCGAGGTCGTGGAAGAGGTCGGGGGAGAGGTAGAGGCGCCGGAGGAAATCTGCCGCCTCCACCACCCCTTCTAGACCCTTCCGATCCTTCATCTTATGTCGCTGCTACGACCTCTGTTGCAGCGCCCCTTCCCTCACAGCAGCAACAACCACCATCTTGTTCTTAATCTTTTATTTTTCCATCGTCGGAGACCCATTTTTTCTAATCCCGTCTTCCTTAAATATTTACCAATTTACCATTTCCGAAACCCAACTCACGCCCAAACTCAAATCAAAACTTGGAACTCAAAACTTACCGAAAAAGACTGAAAGTGCCTTTTAATAAAAACAAATAACTGACCAATTGTATAATAACTGTAAAATTAATTAGAAATTTTTATTTCGTTTATTGTTTGTAGAGTAGGCATTTAGTTTTAGAAAATTAATGTTTAGGTTGTATATTTAAGTAGATTTTCGACAATTTTGGTACTTTCAGTACTTTTTGTTTATTTTTCAGTATAGAATTTTGTTTGTCTTGACGATGGAAATATAAAAGGCAAGAGTGGTTTATCCAGGCGGTGAACTGGATAGCTTTTTCAACTTTATTATAGCAGCAATTATTGTACATATAAGTGTATGTAATTATTAATCTTAATACGAGATATTTTTAAGTTCCAAGACATAGTTAGATTAAGTTAAAATTCCATTAGCCTTGATTGTTAAAGATACTTTTCAAAAGCATTGAGATTCAGTTACAGTTAAAGCGTCTAGCTACGCCTACGGTACAATTATTAATTTTAAGCAAAATTTATATTAAATTACTTTCTATTTCTTTTATATGATATAAGGATTATTATTTACAGAAACTCGCTAGAAATAGCCAAGTTACTGAAATTCTTTTAGAATAACTGCAATTAATTAATTTATCTTAGGAAACTCTTAATGAATACCGTTATGTAACTGAGTAACGATGTTACTTGTTGATTCTATAAAGTATTTTTAACAACCTTGCCGTTAGCTTATTTGCCAGCTTAAATTGTATTGTGTAATCTTTTATCATTTATTCTATTAGCTCAATATTAATTATTTTCATTATCTTATCATGAATAAAACTACAAACGTAAAGAATAATATGACTGATTATTTATTACAAAAAGGTACATGGTAAGTCGTTATAAATGTGACTCGCGATGGTCTACATGATTTTCAATTCGTTTAATTTAAACATTTGTCATTCTCAAATTTCTAGGTCTTAATGCAAATTATTTTATTTGCAATAAATTTGTGAGCTTTTTTCTAAGAATATAAATTAATATTAGAAACACTAATTTGAATATCTTAGATTCACTTTTATTGGAGTCCAAGATGCACTAATATATTGTAAAATTTAAAATGTTGCTTTTAAAAAATTATTTATTAAAATTGTAAATAACTGTAGAAAACGGTAACGATCCTTTCCCTAAGATTCACAAAGGTATCCTTCACATAGGAAGGAGAGAATCTTTTCACAATTAGTAGATAGAAAATGCAGAATAAAAATGTGTAAAAGTTGTATCAAAGCTTTTCTAAATATTTAGGAGACTTGTTGCAGAAAAGTAATCAAAGTACGAGTTGGACGTCCAGACATGCCTCCAGGAATGTAAGGATGTCCACTTTCATTGGAAGTCATCATCACTCCAGCGATATCCAGATGCATCCATGGCATTTTACTATCCACAAATTCTCTTAAGAATGCAGCAGCATTACAAGAACCTGCTTTACTAGACTTGGCCACATTATTTAAATCGGCGGTTTTTTCCAATTCTGAAAAAGAGAGAAAGAGAGAGAGAAAATAAAATAAAAAAACAATTAATTATTAAAATAAAACTATTTTTTTGTGAAAGAATTTTGTCAAATATTTACTTGCTACTTTATCAGTGTAACATTTCCACAAAGGCAATCTCCATGCCCTGTCCCCACAAAGAGTTCCGGAATGTTTTAAAGTTTCAAATAGCTCATTATTGTTAGAAAATACTCCAGTAGCTGCTGATCCTAAAGCTATTTGCACAGCACCAGTCAAAGTTGCAACATCTACGATAAATCTACAAATAAAAAAATTACTCATAACAATCACAGTAAAGGGAATGTACACAACCATTAAACTAAAAATAGTTGGGTGATTCTACTGAGGCCATTCTTATTTCAACATTTTAAAAAGGAATTTTCTTAGATTTTTCAAAATTTGTTTTGTAGGATTATTTCGAATAATATTTAAAAACTAAATAAATTCGTTCACAAAATTAATTTCTAAGAGTTAAGAGTTTAAATTATATTGCGTGGTATTTTATTGCGTGGTGATTTTTTCTGATCTCTACCTCTATTATAAGGAAAATTATTTTTATTTTAAATATAATGATGTCCATAATATTTGAAAAACAGTCTATTCAGCTCTTGAGAAATGTATCCATTAAGTTACGTTCCACAATGGGAAAGGGGAGGGGGGGGGGGGGGGGTAAAAAATAGTCCAAAATAGGACTACGTGGATTATGGAAGACCCAATGTCTGAAAAGTAGACTCAAAATAGGTGATGGCTGCATTTGGCCGAACTTTGAAATCGTCGAACTTGCACTTGTCTGAACTCGCATTTGTCAACCTTCAGAAAGTAGGCTTTCTAAACGAGTCTTCTGATTGGCTGGTAAAATTTCCGCAAACATTATCAACCAATCTGAAGGCTCTTTTAGTAATTCTACATTCCAAGGGTCAGGCATATGCAAGTTCGGTGAGTTGCATAGTCGGTGAGTTGAATGTTTTGATAAATGCGAGTTCGATGATTTAAAAGTTCAGCTAAATGCAAGTTCGGGGATTTAAGAGTTCGTTCAAATGTAAGTTCGGTGAGTTCAAAATTCTGACAATTGCAAATTTAGGTGAAAATACATTGTGTGACGTTTTGGAGAGACCCCGCCTATCTCCCCTTGAGCTTTACGTCGTTTGTGAACGTTCCCTATACTACAAGATTTAAAAGTAATTAGGTTCCAAAAAACATATTATTTGCAATAATAAAACTATAATGTGTTAATTATTATGGAAAATGTTGATCAATATTAAAGTTACGTGCAAATTTATGTCACATTATTTTAGTAATAAGTTTTAAATTTATTGATATGAATATATTGAAATATTAAATGTTGAATGTTTAATTTATAATTTTATTATCTTTTAAAATACATTAGATTAATTTTAATTTACATTTTTATTACTTTAAAATTTAACCACAATAAAAGTATGTTGGAAGTATTTTAAGTTTTTATTTAAATGTTTTGCTTATAAAGAGTGTTAAGGAGGTTCTCTCCATGCATTGTTGTCATTTACATTACAACTCACAATTCCTAAAGTGGATTCTTAATTTTCTTTGAGTCTAAGCATTTTTTTTACAAATAATATTTTATTAAATATGTCTAATGCAAATTTTTTGTTTTAAAATAAAATTATTTTGAATATTATAAAACACTTGTTTTAAAAAAGAATTTAAATCAACTCGCATTTTTGGACCAATTATAGGACAATTACACAGCCCTAAGACAAATTCATTGAATTAAAAAATTACTATTTAAACATTTATCAATAAATAACTAACTACAATCCTTAATTTTTTTAAAAATGTAACTAAAATAAATTAAAATATAACATTTTTAGGGTAAAGGAACCTATTGTCGAGGAAATAGGGTCATGACAATAAAATATCATTTTTAACTCATAAATGAAACCATTTACATACAAATACAACTGCTTATTTGAAAAAAGAAAATCAAAGTTTCAAGTTTTTGCATAATTTTCTTTTAAAAAATGAATAATATACGAAAAAATTAATATAAAATGTGGTGATACGTCAAATACCATTTGTCGAGACGTTGACACCAATCTCTCGAGTTCTGGAACCAATTGTCGTGTTCATTTAAAATAGAGTATAACAACCTACAGAAAGTATTAAAAATCTTCATATTATGTGAAAAATCAATAAATAAATATACGAAATTAAAATTAACTTACAGACTTCAGTTGCTATCATTTTAACGGGAACAGAAAAACAAGAAATGTTTAACAGAATGTTATACAGAATGTTATATTGAAAAGTGTGCGTAACTTTGACATTTTACTTAATAACAAAACTCGATAATTGGAGATCACTGAAAATGCAAAACCATTTGCCGAGTTCTATTTTTATTGCAAATATTAAATATTTTTACAAAACTAATGCTAGTATTTTCAAAATCTTTAATTCTTTCTGTTTACGATTGTATTAATTAACTAAATTTAAAAAATACAAAACATACTACGTTTGGAAGTAAACTGTTGGTAGTCACAATGCGAATGAAAATAGCAAATGGCTGCTTGTCACCTGATTTCGTAAGTAATGCATATAAAAATAATAAATTTTAGAAAAATGGTGTTTAGTTATAGAAAAAAATACTTCTATATGAAGGTACACACAATTGATGCCTACTCGGTAATTGGTTCCAAAACCCTAGTGGCCTAGTGTCTTACAATTAGAAGCTGTTCAAAAAATACGTAACGCTTTTATGGATCTATTTTGATCCCCTCCCCCCACCGTATAAGCGTTACGTACTTTTTGAACGCTCTTAAAAATGCGGACAAAGAATTAAAATAAAAATCTAAAAAAAAAAAAAAATTATTTACAGTAATTGGAAAAGTAAATACCTAGGATTGAATTCATGAGCATAGCATAAAGCGTCAGCAAGAATAAGACGACCCTCAGCATCCGTGTTGTCCACAATAATTGTCTTTTTATTCATAGCAACAACTAAATCTCCAGGCTTGGTAGCATGACCGGAAGGCAAATTTTCCGTTAAAGGAATTAAGCCAACGATATTTTTACCAATTTTCAATTCAGCTGCAGCTTTTATCGTTGCTACTACACAAGCAGCGCCACCCATGTCTGCTCTCATATCAGACATTGATGAACTACCCTGAAAAGTCATATTATAAGAATATTTTAAAAGATTTATTAATAAAAGTAATATTTCTGTCTTTCTACTGAAATAGTACCTTGAGAGAAATGCCACCAGAATCGAAGGTAACTCCTTTGCCAACAAAAGCAATTGGAGGATCAGAACCTCCTTTATAAGAGATTTCGAGGAATTTTGGTTCTTCGTTGCTTCCTCTAGACACACTTAAGAAAGAACCCATTCCTTTTTTTTCTGCCCACGCTTTGTCATGAACTTGAACAGTGACTCCTATATTTTTAAGAACTTTTGAAACTTCTTCAGAAAATATCGTTGGTGTCATTAAATTTGCTGGTGTGTCGGAAAGCTTTCTTGCCCAATTTTGTGCTTCTGCTTTTATCTGACCTATCTTCCATTCTTTCCTACATGAGAAAATGCAAAAGTTTTTATTAAATAAAAACATTCTTAAAGGCATGCGATGTAGATTAGTACATGCAGTAGATTATAGAACGTCTCTGGTCTCTAATTCATCTTTATTTGAACAAGTCTTCACTGATCGTGGTCAAGCTTTCTGACCGGACAGACCTTTCAGACGATATTTTAGGTAGTTTTAGTTAATTCTAATGTGCACTTATAACATTTAAAGAACTGTTACAAAACAATTTCATGAAAATGTCGTTACAATCGTGTCACATGTTACTGTTACATAATTATTATATACTAATTACTGCCCTACAACGGAAAAAGACACGTAAGCCACAAACAGGTCGAACGGAGATATTCAAGGAAAACCATTTGCATCTAGAAATTATGTTTGTAGTCACTTTTCAGTCATAAAAGTCAGTCTATATGGGTAAATCATATCCGCTCTTTCTAATTTTGCTATTAAAAATTTATTATTTAAACAATCTCCATTAAAAAAAGCACATGCGTAGTTTTTTTAGTTGAAATCTAACGCAAAATCACTTGCGTATTTTTCTGCTGTAAAGTCTTCGAGCGGAACAAAGACAGAAGATGCCGAGCTCGACGCATTTACAACGTAAGAAACCCGCAAAGTTCCTCGCGTGTGTTTTTACTACCGTCAAGTGGGGCTATTTTGTGCAAAAAACCGCTCTTTTTTTCACTCTATGCTTTATTAAAATTCAGAATTTGAAAAAATAAAAAATTTATTTATTCAGTTATGTTGTAGATATTCTTCTAAAGGTGTCCTATGAGTTAGCCGACAAGAAAAATTTTTTTTGTCTGAGTTATACAAATTCAAAGTTGTGCACAAAATAAACCCCATGGTGGGGCTATTTTGTGCATCAAAGTTTGCTTATTTATAAAGTTGTGTAAAAAATTTTTTGAACGTTTTTGCTGTATGAAGTATTATTTCTAGTTATTCTAGAGTACAATAAAGAAAAACAAAGCCAGAAATATTTTTTTTCTAGGAATTATTTAACTAATTTGAAAGTTAAACACTAAAATTTCACAAAATGTAGATTTACAAAAAAGTTATTTCTTTAAGAAAATTTTACTTAAAATAACTTCTATTACATTTCTTGAGTTATTTTAAGATAAAAAGTTTCAAAATTAACTTGAAAAGCATGTAAATATTAATGTTACATTTTTGAGGTTTTTAAGGCACCATGTGTAAAACTGAAATTTGATGCTTATTTCTTGTCTTTTGTAACAAAAATAAGACAAAAATGTTTCAAAACGAAATTCTAAAGTAATTTATACTAACTACAAAACAAATTATTGAAAAAAATGGGATTTTAAAGAATGCACAAAATAACCCACCAAATCCTGGTTTTTCAGTTTTTTACACTTTATTCTTAAAATATGCAATAAAAAGTTAGCGCATCACGTATACATCATCACAACTAAATTGTCAACAAGTATTATTAATACCTTTAGAAACACTTTTAAACTTCCGGAGATCTGAACAAAATTTTGAGAACTTTGAAATTTTTCAGCTTGATTTTCACGACTTTACGATTTTTTTTCTGATTTCTGATAAAGAATTAGGTAAATTCATTTAGTACTCTCTGTAGTCTAGCTATCAAAAAATATTTATACCAAGTATCAAACTTAAGCAACTGAATATAAAGATTTTATTCATTAAAACCTCGCGTGCACAAATAGCCCCACGGCGCACAAAATAGCCCCACTTGACGGTATGTATTTTGTGACGTATTTGATACCTCCTACAGATTTTGGACTCCGCAAAGAACTTCATGTGTCTTTTTCCGTTGTAATTTATCATTTTTCGCAAATTCAATATATTCAATGTTAATTATTCATTATAAATAATTAATATTTTTAATTTTAATTAGTACAGTTAGATGCAGTTTTCTCTCACGAATCCATTGATACCAAAAACTCATTTTTTTCCAAAATGTCACTTACGTGTGTTTTTCCGTTGTAGGGCAGAATTAAGAAACAGTAATATTGGACACGTTTGTGACATTTTCATAGAACTGTTCCGTAACAGTTATGTAAATATTGTGAATGTACACTAGAGTGTCCGTAAAAAATTCGACTTTCAAATTTGTTAACGGTACCCCCCAGTTTGGTTCCAAAATTAAAAAAAAAAAATCTGTAAAATTGCAGCCTGATTGATTAATACTAACCCGTACCAGCAATCGATCAAAATTTCCCATTGAAAATGCATGGGAAAAATGAATTTTTTTAAAATAAATTCATAACATTTTTAAATTTTTTTTGCATAAAATTTTCCAGGTTACAAATTTCTTAATTTTTAGCTATGTTTTAAGATAGCGTTTTTAGAAAAATTTAATTTCCAAAATTTTCAAAATGGCGGATGTTAAAAAATGGGTCAAAAAATACATTGATTTTAATTTTTCAAATTTTTGGGAACCAATAGGGCAGACTCATAATTTTGAATTTTCACATTTTTCAAGAAATCGACTTGAAACACCGTTATCAGGGTCGCTATTCACAAATTTCATAAAAAAAAATCAATTTTCAAAAAACCCGAGCCAATATGGCGGATGCAAAAAATTGTTCCCACTTGTATTGAAATTTTCAACGTAAAACACAGTTTTCGGAGATTTTTGAGTCTATTATTTATATATCCAATGTTAAATTTTTATGTCTTTAAATCCTAAAATGAATATTGCTGATTCATCATTTTCATTTTGCTCATTTATAAATTGAAAGTTAATTACGAAAGAATAATTTAAAAATACTCAAAAATAGATAGTTTTTTTGTTTCGACCAAAATTTTTTAAATATTAACGAAGGATGAATTTTGTTTTCTCAGTTTTTCTTATTACGACCAAAAACTGAATAATTCAAATGTAAAACGTGTAAGAATTATAATTATTAAAAAAAAAAAAATTTTGAAATCCACAATATTGGAACGGGTTTTCTGAAAACTGAATTTTTGACATGAAATTTATAAATGGCGACCCCGAAAATCCAGTTGACGGTGTAGTCCAGTAAATCTGTCACAAAAAAACGTCGATTTCGTCCAAAATTAGGGACAGTTAGAGCTTAACGGTTTCATATAGTAGGGGAGGGGGAGGGGGCTAGATGAAGACATATATAAATTAGACTAGCTGTTTCCATGGCAACTATTTTTAAACAATCGTTAAAGCTGACGAAATGAAGTTTTTTAGTGCTCCTTGCTCACCTAATTATTATATGTGCCTTCTGTTTGGTTAAAATTTCAATAGCCCTTGCAATGTTCAAAATTGAGATATTCAAGTTCTAAATTCCGATTTTATATGGAAAATGATAAACCTAAATATCTCAATTTTGAGCATTGCAAGGGCTAATGAAATTTTAACCAGATATAAGGCACACATAAAATAACGTTTCCTCACAATTTAAAAAAATCCATAGAAAATCGATTTTTTCAAGTATAACTGCCGGAGAACTACCTTAAAAATACCTACAAAACGATCTGTCACAAGTTAGAGTGCTATAATTTTTTTACTTGCAAAAAGTTTAAAACCACCTAAAAGACCACTTTCTTAATTGTTTAATAAATATTATAATAGTAAAGCTACATCTTTCAAACTTTTGGAAAACAAGCCTCTTATTACCCTTAATAAGTGTGCAAAATTTGAGCCCTGTTCAATAAACAGTTATTGTAAAAAGCTATTTGTTATTTAAAAACTGATTGTCGCGGAAGGAACTTCTGACTCCAAGGCACAATAAATTGCAATGATATTGTGCTCATTTTATTCAGGAAGAGTCACACTATCATGTAGACTTTAGTTCATAAGGAATTTATAATAATAAGTTGCAAAAAAAAAAAAATTTTAAAGGGTGCGTTTTTTTGTTATAAACAAAAAAACTCTTTTATATGAGGCATTTTACGTGTAATGTCCCAAGCTCAAAATTAATTTCTTTCAAAAAAATTGAAACTTAGGAAATTTATTGTCCTATCTAGTAGTAATAAAACCCAAAAAAAATTTTTTAATTTTTTGAAAAATTGAAGGGGGTAAAGGGGGGTCAATTTTGTCAAGTTTACTTAATACCGTCTTCTTACTTAATTTTCTCTGTCTTGGCGGGTAATGAAAAAAATTTCTTCAAGTATGATTTTTAAAGGTTTTTTAATGCTCTTTTCATTGGTAAATTTTATTTTTTAATATTTCAAAAATTTGACCCTAATTTTGTATAATTAATATTTAATTTGCTATTTTCACCAAAATCGATCCGTTTAATTTTAAAATAAAGTATTGCAAACGAAAGCTGAGGTTTTTTCCTATCGATATAGAAATTTTTGGAATGCCCTTTTTTTTTGTTTTTAAGATATTAATCCTCAAAGAGCGGATTGAGGCGCGCGGCGCCCAGCGACGCGGTCGCCTTGCATCAGGCAGCGTCAGCTACTCACTCTTACCAAAAGCACTATTTTTGGACAAAAATCTGCTGACAACTCAAAAATGATCCGATTTTAACTTTCTTTTTTTTAAAATACTCGGGAATGTTTGTCCTACAACTCTCAACTGCTAAAAAAATAAGATTTTTTTATTAACTGAAATAAATGTTAATAACATTTAAAAATTGAAAAAAATTATTTTTAAAAAAGTGACTTCAAGGTATCCTTTGATGTCAGAAACTTTATATACTTATATAAATACACACAAAACTTATCAAAAGTATTTTTAAATTGTTCCTAGTTAATAATGCCCTAATCAACAATTTTCAAATTGATTAAACAATCTTAGTTAACAAATTAATAACTTTAAAAATATTCATTTTTTAGATTCCGTTTCTTTTGTGAAATTATTAAATTACTATTTACTTTACTTACGTTTCGTGTCTTTTGTAAAATTAATAACTATTGGCCTAGAATAATGAAAGAGTTAAAGAACGTTCACAAACATTTTTTGAATTGTTTAAACAATCTTAGTTAACAAATTAATAACTTTGAAAGTTTTCCTTCCTTAGATTCCGTTTCTTTTGTGAAATTAATTAATTACTATTGGCCGAGTATTGTATAGCAGTTTAGGATGTTTACTAACAACTATTAAATTTTTTAAACAATCTTAGTTAACAATTTAATATCTTCGCCATTTTTTATCACTTATATTTCGTTTCTTTTGTGAAATTAATTAATTACTGTTTATATCTAAATTTATAAAGTAATTTAAATATTTTCCAACTGTTTTAAATTGGTCCAAAAATTTTAGTTAATAAATAATAACTTCGAAAGTTATTTTTATTTAGATTTCACTTCTTTGAGTAATTAAAATAATTATGTTTGGTTCAGATTTTAAAAATACTTATGGTCCTTATAAATATTTTAAAATTTGTTAAAAATATTAGTTAACAAATAAATAATCTCGGAATTTTTATTTGCTTCGATTTCGTACCTATTCTGAGATAAATTTTTCAGCATTTCCTGAGAGTTTTTCAAGCAATCTAAACGCAAAGAATTTTATTTCATCTTTAAGATCATCAAAAAAACAAAAGAAACGAAATATAAGTGATAAAAAATGGCGAAGATATTAAATTGTTAACTAAGATTGTTTAAAAAATTTAATAGTTGTTAGTAAACATCCTAAACTGCTATACAATACTCGGCCAATAGTAATTAATTAATTTCACAAAAGAAACGGAATCTAAGGAAGGAAAACTTTCAAAGTTATTAATTTGTTAACTAAGATTGTTTAAACAATTCAAAAAATGTTTGTGAACGTTCTTTAACTCTTTCATTATTCTAGGCCAATAGTTATTAATTTTACAAAAGACACGAAACGTAAGTAAAGTAAATAGTAATTTAATAATTTCACAAAAGAAACGGAATCTAAAAAATGAATATTTTTAAAGTTATTAATTTGTTAACTAAGATTGTTTAATCAATTTGAAAATTGTTGATTAGGGCATTATTAACTAGGAACAATTTAAAAATACTTTTGATAAGTTTTGTGTGTATTTATATAAGTATATAAAGTTTCTGACATCAAAGGATACCTTGAAGTCACTTTTTTAAAAATAATTTTTTTCAATTTTTAAATGTTATTAACATTTATTTCAGTTAATAAAAAAAATCTTATTTTTTTAGCAGTTGAGAGTTGTAGGACAAACATTCTCGAGTATTTAAAAAAAAAGAAAGTTAAAATCGGATCATTTTTGAGTTGTCAGCAGATTTTTGTCCAAAAATAGTGCTTTTGGTAAGAGTGAGTAGCTGACGCTGCCTGATGCGAGGCGACCGCGTCGCTGGGCGCCGCGCGCCACAATCCGCTCTTTGAGGATTAATATCTTAAAAACAAAAAAAAAGGGCATTCCAAAAATTTCTATATCGATAGGAAAAAACCTCAGCTTTCGTTTGCAATACTTTATTTTAAAATTAAACGGATCGATTTTGGTGAAAATAGCAAATTAAATATTAATTATACAAAATTAGGGTCAAATTTTTGAAATATTAAAAAATAAAATTTACCAATGAAAAGAGCATTAAAAAACCTTTAAAAATCATACTTGAAGAAATTTTTTTCATTACCCGCCAAGACAGAGAAAATTAAGTAAGAAGACGGTATTAAGTAAACTTGACAAAATTGGCCCCCCTTTACCCCCTTCAATTTTTCAAAAAAGTAAAAAATTTTTTTTGGGTTTTATTACTACTAGATAGGACAATAAATTTCCTAAGTTTCAATTTTTTTGAAAGAAATTAATTTTGAGCTTGGGACATTACACGTAAAATGCCTCATTATGTCTTCATATAGGGTCTCCCTACTATATGAAACCGTTGAGCTCTAACTATCCCTAATTTTTGACGCATTTTTGACAGGTTTACTGGACTAGTGTTTCAAGGCGTTTTCTAGAAAAATTTGGAAATTCAAACTTTTTAAAAATTAATTTTTGACATCTGAATCTTCATTAGCGACCTTAAAAGACCCCGAATAAGATGGTCTATTGAGTTTCCTCGAATATTTATGTAATATAAACACTGCAAATATTGCTATGTATTTTTTTGACCCATTTTTGAACATCCGCCATTTGAAAAATTAAATTTTTCTGAAAACGCTATATTAAAATATAGCTAAAAATGAAGAAATTTGTGACTTGGAAAATTTTGTGCAAAAAAATTTTTAAAATTATGAATTTTTTTTAAAAATAGTTCATTTTTTCCCGTGCATTTTAATAGGAAATTTCGATCTATTGCTGGCACGGGTTAATATTAATCAATCAGGCTGCAATTGTTCAGACATTTTTTTTTATATTGAAACCAACCTGGGGGGTACTGTAAACAACATTCGAAAATCGACTTTTTTTACGGACACCCTAATGTACACTGGGATATGTACTGTCGTACTAAGGAAAAACTTAGGCAAACGCCATTTTGGTCGAACTGGGAAAATCAAGAAAAACTGTTTGCATTAAGAACTCTGATAAAAACTAAAAAATTGTTCAATTTAACTTCACATACTGTATCTATAAAGTGGTGTCTTATCTTAATATTAGAGTCTTTAAAATTTAATGAGTTAAATATCAAAAAGAGCACAACTTAATTTATTACAACTTAATTGTAATTTCATTAGAAATTTTTATTTTGTAAATCACAATTGAAAATGTAATGTCTAATTTAGCACACAATTTATTGTTAGTGTTGATAATAAGTAATAAATACTTACTCTCCTTCGTTTCCGTAAAGAGAAACTTTCGGAAGAACTTTCTTCTTTTCCTGATTTTTGTACTCTTGGAAAAACCAAGTGGAAAGTATTGAACCTTCCGCTGCAGCTTCTGCATCTCCTAAACTTTCAATGCAAATGTCTTTGATTTCTACATTATCCAATGCTCGGCAACCAGCTGCAGCTGCAGTACGAATATTGTCTTTTCCTTCATGAATTTCCTCGAGATCATTAATTCCTGTATTAGATTTTCCTAGACCAACAACAGCAACTGCTGTGTAGAGATCATCAAGACCCCAAAAAATTCTTGTTTGTGCCTTTTTTATTTGTGGTCCAGCTCTAAAAGAATGTATTTGTTAAATGTACTTCAAGCACAATTTTATTTTTAGAAAGCAAAATTTTTAAAAGAGGAATTGCAATTGGCCACTTTTTCAAAAAGAGAATATCTTTGAGTCATTCTTTTGCTTTTTGAAATACAGAAAACTAACTTTCACAGTAATGTTTTTAAACGAGAGGTGGTAAACTATTGGCGAAACTTGATTAATGAAACGTCATATAAATTGACGAATAAAAAACTTTATATTTATTCTTGACATTCCTAAGAAGATTTATTTGATCTAATTATGAAAGGTGGTAAATTCAATTTAAGACAAAATGAACCCATTAAGACTCATAATTGGATAGGGGAGAGTGGCCATCAATGTACCAGTTTTTTCAATGAACCATTTCAATTTTCTCAGAAAAAATTAAATAAAAATTCTCCTAATTTTAAATATAAATGAAGTTTGCATAAACACACTACGTCCATACTGAAGAAAAAATGTACCTAAAATTCAAACACGTTTTTTAATTGAAATAAGGACATTTAAAAATAAATATACTTACGATTTATTTTGTTTTGGGCCCTAACTACAATATTCTAATGAGATGAAGATTTTGAAATATTGGATTAAGTTATAAAAAACCATTTTTGCTGCAAATGTCATGTTGATTCAATGTACCGGGGAACAATGAACCACCTGGAATTTCAGTGTATTTTCGATTTCCAGAGTGGTATGCCTGATTATAAAAGTAGGCATGCATACAGCATGTTACAGCGATAGTTATCAGTACCTTTCTCAACATAGCAAAACTAAAATGCCTATTTTAGCTAGTTAACTTAAATTTGAGGTATATTTATGTTATACATTATCAATTAAAAAGTGTTAAGTAATAATTTTTTATAGTATTTGATAGAAAATAAGTTTTTTACAAAGTGAAAATTGCAATATTATTATTGTTGAACATTTTTAGTATTTTTATAGAGGTGGTTCATTGTGTACCCAGGTTGTTGAAAATGAAAATAGCGTGTTAGTTTAGAAAAATCCAAAATTGTATTATTTAATCAAAATAAATCGGGCATAATATGTGTGCATTACCTAGAGAAGTGTTGTAGTTTTATATTGATGCAAAGAAGTGCTTGAAATTGGTAAAATTCAATAAGTACTATGACCTTGAAAAAAACCCGGTACATTGATGGCCACTCTCCCCTACATATCGTGTGTAATGCGGGCGGAATTGACAATTCTGACCTCGCACAGTGGGATAAAATGACAAAATTTGTTTCAAATTAACTTTCAGACCGCAATTTTGAACCAAATTAAAAAATTCTTCTTTCCTCTAAAGCAGAACTAAATTTCAAAAAGATCTGTGAGAATAGATTTTTTAATTATTGTTTAATAAATTTTTAATGTTAATGCAAAAAGTATATAAAAAATGATTTTTTACAATTTTCGATTTTTTTTTTGCACAATAGTATATTACATTATGGTGAGTCCAGAATAGAGAAATCTACATGTGGACCTACATGCAGGTCTGACGTCACCCATTGAAAATCCCATTGTGACGTCAGACCTACATGTAGGTCCTACATGTAGATTTCTCTATTCTGGACTCACCATTACAAGGGCTTTAGAACTTTTTGCCCGTGTAGCGTATACTATTTTTCTTAACATCCGGTCGAAAACACGTTTCAAAATTCACTTAAACTTATTAAAAACAATTTAACAATGTTTCAGCTGACAAAATTTACAGTCTGATTGTGAGGCCATCTTTAATTGTTGCGCGCCTCTATCGAAGACTCGTGAAAGTTTGATGCCTACCCGATATTAGCCAGCACGGGCAAAGCGAGTGCTGCTAGTCGGGGGCAGGCATCAAAAACACATACATATAAAAAAACGAATAAAGCTAAGCAGGCCTTGAATCGACAAAAGGAACAAAAAAAAGTTGTTTTAGTCGCATTTTAACACAAAATCAAAGACATATCCACAGTTCCTTTAAATAAAAATATTAAATAAATTTAAAGAAATAAATAATTAATTTTAAAATTCGCGCCAGCTCGCGCAATGTATTCGCTCCCGGTAAACTGTTTTTGCTCTCAGTAAACAGCTTTTACTCCCGCTTTCTAAAAGGCGTACGTGTGCATCCAACAATGACCAGGGTGTTAAAAATTTTTTTTGATCCCACAGGCACAAACATGGCGCTTTTAGATGCCTGTAGGCAGGGTCTAAACGCATTCATTTGTTTGACAGTGTGAAAATGGCATCCATTTTTCCTTAGGGAAAAAATGAACAGCTGATGCATGCATTTTTTCCACCTTAGGGAAAAAATAGACGCCATTTTCATACGGTCAAACAGATGAACGCATTTAGACCCTAACCTACAGGCATTTAAAAGCACCCCGTTTGTGCCTTTGGAATAAAAAGTATCGTAAGCAACACGGGTTTAAAGTCAGTCCAATTTGTTTACAATTATGTTTGTGTACTTGTTTTGTCTCGGGCTTCGCCCTCGACTGTCACTCGTACACAAACATCAGCGTAAACAAATGGCTTCCTTTAACCCCTTGTTGCTTAATATGTATACTATTTTTGCATACTCAATAATGTATGCATTTAATGTTTGCGGGTGGTCAGTAGTAGAAAAAAAAATTTGAACTTAAAAATTGTTATAAACAATTTATATAAACAATTACACTTTACGGGAAGTTATGTCAAATTTTTTTTTTTTTTTTTTATAAATTTGCTTTGGATTATTTTGATTAAACTTTATTCTTGTTAAACCGAACTTTTGCGATAATTTTTCTCAATTGTTTAAACAATTTTTATAAACAAATGCACCGCATGGACATTTTTACAAATAATGTTTAATCTAAGCCGCCCAATTTTTTTTTTGCGAATCAGTCATTTTTCAATTAATTTTATAAATTTTATAAACAAATTATTTTGACGTGACAGCGAATTCTTTGTAACCACAGCAAACTTTATAATGTGCAAAATTCAGAGTATAAGAAGTGTTAAATCTCTACTATATATTAAATTGTTTAAATAATATTATAAAATAAAAATATTTAACAGCTAAGTCTGAAATAAATAACTTAAGTCGAACAACAAATATTTAAAATGCAATGTTTGTCAGTACTAAAAAAGGTTCAATAAAATGTTTGTATGTTTATTGCAACTGTAATTGGTATCATTAAATATTCAGTAAAACAAATTGTAAATTTGGTTGTTTTTTCAAAATACCCATAGTAACTCTCGCTTTCCTGAATAACTTCAATGAACACGCTCAGCGTACTGGTTGTGTCGTTTTGTGGCAAAGCTACAATTTAAAAGAAAACTAAATAAAAATTTGAGTAACACTTTATTATGTTTTGTTGAACAATTTTATATCAAAAAGTTTTAAAAAATCAAAACTTCATCACTGACTTTCTTTCTCCAAAGTTTGAGACAGACGTAATTCCGTTTTTATTCAAAAAACACAACAAATTAAAATTTTTCTTACTATTTTGATGATTCAGATAGATTTAGTAATGTTCTTTTTTACAAAGGTAAGTAAAATTTGATTTTTTTAGCTTGAGCGTTCACGAGATATCGTAGGTGAAAATGTAATTAATTTAATAGCTTTAAAAATCTTCTTTTTTTATTTTTTATTTGATAAAATAGGAGACTAAATAAAAAACATATTAGAACTTAAAATGTTCACCTGTGCTACCTACATACACGGAGATAAAAATCTAACCTTTATAGCATGAAGTACTTTCCTATCTTTATAGTAAGACCCCACTCTTACCTTTAAAGCAAGAAATCACACTATAAAAGCAATCGCTTCAGCACCAAAAAGCATGACGGCTTGCTTTTGCAGTATGATTTCTTGATATAAAGGCAAGAGTGGAGTCTTACTATAAAGAGAGGGAAACACTTCATGCTATAAAGATAAAGGTTAGATTTTTTTCTCCGTGTAGGTCTTAATATTTATTTTTCAGGTTTTTCAATTTTTGAAATTGAGATAAATTTTCGAAAGTTATTTCATCTTGTTAGAAAAGAGACCATTAACGCCGTCGAGTTCATTTCATGAACATATGAAACGACACAAATGAGGTTTTAGGTTTAAAAATTCCCATTTTTTGCAAGGGAAAATTAAAAACAAACGGTTCTTTTTTTAATGAAAAAAGGTGATGAAAAAAATTTGATTGGGTATTTTAAAAAAGCCTTGTGTTCAAATTTAGATATTTATGAGCTAAACAAGCCGTTCAAATTTTATTGAAATTTGTTGAAGCGTTGTCGAGATATCCTGGCGACAAAAAAGCTATACGCGCACACACATATATGTACATCTGAACATTTGCTTAACTCTTTCACGCCCAAGTAAAATTGAACAATCAAAAGAACAAAAGTAAAGTGGTTCTTATAGTTTTTGAGGTCGCTGATTACGAAACCGGTGTTAGTTTTCCAAAATTTAAAATGGCGTATTTAATAAATCGGACGTTTTTTAAGAAATGTTTAAAATCGCTTAAAATTGGTTACTCGGGGGCTTTTGGGGTTGCTGATTACGAATCCGGTCTTAATTTTTAATAATACAAAATGGCGGATCCAACATGGCGGCCGAAAAATTGAAAAATCCTTCAGATTCGCCTAAGGCCTTAAGCAGATAGAATACGGATACGGAACCAGAGCATGAGCATGATTTTAACCTGAATTCTGGTTAAAATAACCGGAAATCATGTTAAATAGGGCATAACCGGATTTCCGGTTATTTTAACCGTACAGTTTGTTCAGTGTTCACAGTTTAGATAATTTTAAACCAATTACAGAAAAAAAAGTTATTTTAAAAATTAAAAACAAACAAAACTGATTAATTTCAATTATTCAAAGCAAATGACCACGCCCTGCCTATTGGAAATTCCCACTAAGGTTTCTGAAAGGGTAGTGACCTACATTCCATCCTCTAAAGAACGTCCTGTAAGAATTTACATAGGTCCCTACGTAGTATCCTATGTGGGAATATAGGTTTTTAAATTCATCGAAAATTATACTTGGTGCGCACTAAGTTTTTACATGGTTTCTATGGCTCCTACATCTGCGCAGTAGTTTTTTGTTGAAAATTAAGCGCATAGAGATGTATTGAACTATAAAATTACGATTTTATTGTTTAAAGAACAATGCATTTAATCCCTACGTAGGATCCTATGTGGGAAACCTTTCAGGGACCTTTGTGGGAATTTCCAGTAGGACGTAATAGTGGATAGTGGTGCATATAATGTTCACTATTAGGCGCAGATAAAAAGGACTGATACAACCTTGACATTTATTTAAATTTTCCAATAAATTATTAAAAAAAAAAAATTTCCAAAATTCGTAATTAGTGATTCCAAAAACCTCCGAGTAATAAGTTGTAGGCGAATTTAAAAGATTTTTCCATTTTTTCGTCCGCCATATTAGATACGCCATTTTGAATTTTGGAAAGTTGATATTAGATTCGTAATCAGTGACCCCGAAAATCCCCGAGTAACTAATTTTAGGCGAATAGAAATGTTTTTTTTTAATTTTTTGGCCAAGTTATTGGATCCGCCATTTTGTAATTTTAAAAACTAACACCGGAGTCGTATTCAGCAACTCCAAAAAACTTCAAGAAACAAATTTCAGGTGAATCTAAAATGTTTTGAAAATTCGTAAATTTTAATAATTATTTATACATTTTTTTTAAATAATAGGAAGTTCAAGGCCCAATCAAGTGTATTTATTTTTAAAGCTCTATTTTTCCTGAAGAGAACGTACCAAGATTGAACAAAACATATTAATTTTCTTGGAAGATATTGAGATTTTTGTAGGTGGGACATAATGTCATATGGGCGTGTAGGGGTAAAAATGAAAATTTACGCTTTTTAGATGAATATCAGTCGATTTAGACTATTTTTAAAAAAATCAAAAATGAAACGATTACAAAGCTTCCTCCATGAGGAAGGAAAAATATTCTAGATTGAAGAAAGAAACTAATTGGTTAACACAGTGTATATAGTTTCTCGGAAATTGATCGAATTAATCCCTACTTTTTCTTTTTAACGAAATTGGAATTTTTTTGCACTATTTTAATCTATTGAAAATGAATATAAGTTTCTGATAGTTCTAAATATATTTTTTAAAAGGAAAATTTTTAAAAAAAATAGGTCGCAATAGGCTTATTGTTAGTCTAATTTAATGGTTGACCCTTTAAAATTCTTTAAACACTCGACATAATTAATCTCGTAAGTTAATTAAATACAAAATTATATAAGGGTTAAATTTAATACGGCAAAATAAACAAGAAAGAGGATAATTTAGAAAACATCTCGTTGACATCGAATCATGAATTTATTAGATATATTGAAGTCTATGCTTCTGGATATTGATCAAATACATTATTTGCGCATTTAAAATACAATCTAAAAATATACTATTTTTTAAATTTACGTTAGAATTGATTTTGTTTAGAATTTTGCCGTAAATTAGCAAAATCTAGATTTTTATTTTTATTTTTTAGGATATTATTACATTTATTAGCATTTTTAAAATTAAAATTCACAAAAATGAGAAAAGAGATTATTTTAATTGCATTGGAACGTATTTACATTGTTTAATATTGGACAACTCTGAAACTCTGAACAAGCTCAACGATCAAAATTTCATAAATTAATTTTTTAGAGAATAGACGCATTTCATTTTATTTTGAAGTATTCGGCTACTTACAATTATATTTAACAATAAGCTATAGACCATTTTACACTTATTGCATTTTTTTTTAAAATAGACACTGCAGGTCAATGTTGACTTTTTAAACTCGTAATAAAATTTCTCCTCATTTAAAATAATCACTTTTTGTCTAACAACTTAATATCCTTACAATTCAGTCTGAGTTTTCTTTAAAAAACTAGAACAATGTAACAAAACAAACAAAAAGTACACGCATTTTTTTGTCTAAGTTTAACATCTAAAGGAAACACTTTCCTTCGATTCTAATCGATGTTTCAATTTCAATTTTTAATCCTAGCTTGTACTTTCAAGAAGTACACAAATAATCGCAGAAATGGATAAAATTTTAAATCTATTGATTTATAATGAGTCTTTTACACAAGATAAAGAAACTGTTTATGCTTTGTAACTCACAAAAAAATTAGTCTAAGAGTAATTTTCTGAAAATTTACTTTTCTTTGTTAATTCTTTCCAAGTTAATCCTAACCTTTTATCGTTGTATATCACATTTTGGCGGTTTCATTTCTTAAAATTAGGATTTTAATTTATCGAGATTCTAAAACATAAATAATATTAACCTATATTTTCTACTTAATAAAAAAGAAAAAAAACGTTAAACTTTTTCACCTTTTGACCAGGGGAGGCGACGACTTCCCTTTGTCATATATGGAATACCGCCCCTAACTTTGACAATCTACAATTTCTTAAATAAAAAGTCCTTTTAAACTAATTCTAAAATCTTAATCAATCCCTGTGAGTTGGCAGCAACGATTACATTAGAATTCTGTCGCCAGCAAACAGCTGAAACAAATTCATTGAGGTCTTCTTCTCTCCTCTCTTGAAACTCCAAAAGACTTCTGGCTGGTCCAAATTTGTACGATAATAGCTGCTTGGACAGTCTTTTGTAATAGACATAGACTGCATTGTTTTCAGATCCGCAAACAATGTAATCTCCATCAGTTGCCAGTCCTACAAAATTCTTTTCATTCACATGTCCAACAAAAGACCTCAGATAATGGGGATTATTAATATTCCACATTTTTAACTGAGAATCTGTACTCGCCGAAACGATCTCTTCTTTGTTGAGAAATTTGACATAAGACACAGCCTTTCTATGTCCTTTGAAGATACAAAGTGCCTCCTTCATGTTCCTTAAATCATAGTAATGTACACAGTGATCCGCAGATCCGAATGCCAAGTGATGAGAACTTTTTGGGTTAAACTTTACACAGCAAACATTAGCTTTGGCATCTAAAGATGCGAATGAATAATCCATATTCAATGACCAGAGTTTCACTCTCGCATCGTCCGAACCAGAAGCAATCAATCGACTATCCATGTTGTTGAAGTCCACTGACCAGCACCTTTTTTCATGTTCGTGAAAAACTTTTGTCTTCTGGCCAGCCTCTGCGTCCCAAACTGCAACGATTCCTTCATAATCAGAAGAAGCCAGTTTATTCTTATGATAAGAATTCCAAGAAATACAGGAAATCTTGGAATCAGAGATCATCTGTACACAAGGATAATGGATATCTACCGTATCTCGGATGACTGCTCCATAATCAAAGATTTTGATTCGCTTTGTAACTCCCGCAATGGCAAAAAATTCGTTATCCTTGTCAAATTCAATGCTCGAAACGATCGTCGGATTATTAAATATATCCCAGGAATAATTCAACGTAGCCAAAGGTCGAAGAGAATTGTACCTTGAGAATTTTACCAAATTCTCTCGAAAAATATCTAGCCCTGAACTTGTTTGTGACAAAGGATCCTGACTTGGTGTTTTTCCTTTATTGAATAAATGTTCTTTTGCTCGTGTATCAAAGTAGCACTGAACAAAGTCATCAAAATGGGCATGCATTCTTTTCCTACGAATTGCTAATGAAGAGCTATTGGCAAATTCGTTTTGATTTTGATTAATGTTTGTATAGTCACCGTCACTGGGTTTGGACACCATGTTAGAATCTATATTATTTATCAAATTAATCATTTCTTTTCTAATGTCAGACATTTGTTCAGAATCGTTGGCGCTTGAAGCTTTAAGACTCTCAACTCGAGGACACTTTTTTTGAACGTCTCTGAGAATACTTTCTACAATTTCCATGTCCTCTTTAATTAAGGAGATCTCGTTGTGCAACTGGCGATCTCGCTCTTCCTTTTGCTGGAGTACATTTTGAAGAAATTCATGGAGGAGCTTATTTTGTGCAGCGCAAGATTCTGCTTCAAGTAACTGTTTTCGTTGAGTAAGAACTTCTAGCATTACATTGACGTCTGGTAATGTGAGATTAGCACTTTCCGTAGCGACAAAATCTCGAAGACCATCATTTTGCGGAACGATTTCGATTACAGATTTACTTTTTCCGTTAGAAAAATTTAATTCTTTAACACCTTTAATGCGACTTTTATATTTGGAGACTAATTCATTTAAGAGGAAATTGGGAAAGATGTCCTGTTGGCCTAAAATATCACTACACTTGGGACACCTGCCATTAACTTCGAGGGATTTTATTATGCACCGATAGCAGAAAGTATGACCACAACGAGTTATGTGGGCTTCATCTATCAATTCAAAACAAATTGGACAGAGAAAATCATTGTTTTTGTCCTCGATCGTTCCACCGATTCCATGGAGAACAGTGCCTCCACTACTTCCAGCTTCTCCAGTTGCCATTCTGTTCACAACTTTTAATTTTCTTTTTTTAGTTACAAATTTGATTCACGTTTAATTAAGAGATAGGTACATCTGTCAGCAAATATCATTTTTTTCGAGATTTCTCCGGTTAAACATGTCAGCCAGCGCAAGGCTCAGTCCCTCCTGAAACAATCAAAATAATGCCAGTGAGCTTAAAGACACGGAGATGTTATTCAAATTAAAATGAAGAATTTTTTAAAACGGCAAATACTATTAAGAGAAAATTATAAAGATGATGCAGGAAACTATGGAACGATAAGATTCAAGAAAAGCTCAGGCAGCATTATGACAATTGTTTCAGGCTGGAAATGTGAAATAAATTTGAATGTGTAC
Organism: Ganaspis brasiliensis; assembly: GCA_037103525.1. Classification (NCBI taxonomy): domain Eukaryota; kingdom Metazoa; phylum Arthropoda; class Insecta; order Hymenoptera; family Figitidae; genus Ganaspis; species Ganaspis brasiliensis. Next base: position 1,232,752 of record JAZKLR010000244.1, on the reverse strand, counting down.
TTCGATTAGATTTTAGAATTAAAAAATCAAATATATAAAAAGATTGGTTAAGGGGGAGTTCTACTTTTTGGTGTCAAAATAACATGATTTTTAGGAATTTTTTTCTCAGTGATTTCATTAGATGTCAACTTTTTTCACTTAATTACCCTTGGGTATAAAAGTATTGGTTTTATTTTTGATTTTTTACAGAGGGCGCTGAAGTGGATTAATTAAAAACCAGGTAAAAAACTAAAATAAAACGTAATTTGCTTATCAATTGTGTTACTTAGCACCAAAAACCGGCAAAAAAGTCAAATTTTCAAAAATAGTAAAAATGGAGAGCATTTTAAAGAACTTTTAACAAAAATGAACAAGTTTCTATTATAAATGAGAAGAATGGAAAAAAATGTATTGCACTTTTTGTTCCAATTGTCGGTTTATACACTAAAGGACTAAAGTTCTAACAAAAGTAAGTTTGGTTTTTATACTTTAGACACTTTAGAAGTAAAGAATTATGGAAACCTTTTTGCACGTTTTCTTAATCTACTTCAGCGCCCTATGCAAAACAAACCAAAAGAAGTCGAAGACTGTAAACACACAAGTCTATAATCACTTTTCTTTCGTTTTACTCATACTATTTATTCTAACAGACGTATACAGGAAGTACACTATTTTTTTAACTATGTCGAAGCTCGAAAATAAGTCTTTCATAACGACAGGGAAAATTGACTTTCTTCCCTCACTTTGACATCACGAGGAAAGAAAATAACATTTCTTCCCAGTCACCGGAAAAAACTTACTTTCAAACCTTTAAGCAGTTAAGAAATAGTTTACTTTCGATGAGTTTGTTAGAATAAAAAAATATTTTTTCTCTGTTGTATATTTTAAGACATTTTTAATTAAGGTAACGGTACCTATACTCGATCAGTGATGATTTAATTGGATAAAATTAATTAATAGTTTACAAATATTGATGCCAAATACTACTTCGAATAAAACAAGATTTAATGTTACCAATATAATACAACTTTTAATTATTTTTGTCTAATTAAATCATCACTGATCGACTATAGGTACTGATCGAGTATTGGTACCGTTACCTTAATAAAAAAAAAGTTTCAAATTGCTATCTCAAAAGAAAGAATATAATTTCCTAAAAATCGTCTTATTTCTTTGTCAAGTAGAAAAACTCCTGAATCCAAAGGGTTATTGTAATATAGGAGAAATTTAACTTTCTAAGGATATTTTACTGTGTGTATTCTACGAAAGATAAAACTATTATTATTAATAGAAAAAAGATAAATAAAGTAAAACGTTAGTATAGGATTAGATGTAATCTAAAAGAAATTTAATGACAATAGCATGTGTTTTAAACATATAAATGTTAAAATTAAAATCAGCGAAAAATTGATAATTGTCTTAATATAAAATAAGTTTCTAAAGATATGTAATAATTAGATAATACGCTGTATAAGATAACTGATTGTTATTCAGATGATTAAAATTAAAACATATCTAATCAGAAAATCCAATAAACTAATCAAATATTTGTGATTACAGATCATAGACTTGTACTGAAAATAAAAATTATCAATAACCCCAGATAAGGTATATTTATAATATATTCCTGAAACAATCGTTATTTTTTAAGTAGTTTTACTTTTAACTATAGACTGAAAAATGTTTAAATGAAAATTAAATATAATAAATGGACAAAATTAAATAACATGAGCAGAAAGGAATTATTTTAAACTTAAAACATTATATAATCTTCTGTTCATTAAATCACCTTGACTTAGACTTTTAAAAAAATTTCCACCAGTAAATTTCATTTTTCCTAAGTGTAAAAATGGCTAAAATTGAGCAAGCAACATTGATTGAATGCTAATGTAAAAGAAAGTGAAAGACTTACAACTGGATTTGTTTGAGTAGCTTTCCATTACAAATTTCATTGTATTTGATACCTGCAGGTGTTAGATTTATCTGTGCAGTTTCGTCTTTATTTTCTGCATCATAAATTCCAATCACTAATCCTTTCTGTTGAAAAATAAAAACAATTAAGAAACATATGTTAAAACAAAAATTATAAAGAAAATAATTAAACGCTAAATAAAACGAAAACTTAAAAACAATAATTAAAAATTTGTAGATTTAGGATGAATATTTTCTTTTATTTCTTAAAAATAAAAAACAAAAGAGACACAAATTAATTAAAAATATATTTGGTACAATATCGACAAATAAATCAATGTTTTTACAAAGTAGCAAAAATAAAATTTCGTATCTCAAAATGTATGAGCAAATTTCACAATATAATATTGTATGAAAACAATGGCTTTAATAAAAGTAAAGTCTAATCTTTGAAAAATAAAAGGGACATTTACCTCAATAGTCAACTCTGAGTCAACACATTCACTCAGTTATTGTTAAGACCAAAATGTATTTACCTATCAATTTTAAATTTCTAATATAATGAAGTACTATAGAACTAATTTGTATTTATTTACATTTAAGAGTAAACACAATGCCAGGAAAGTTTCACTTGAAGAATGTAAGATTTTCTAACAAATCGGATACTTTGAAAATTTGAGAAAATTAAAAATCGTAGTTGCAAAAAACAATTTTTGGATCAACATTGATTTATTATGTCGACAGAAAGTTTATCCAAACCAGATGTTAGTCGGCATATTGTTATTGTGTGTAAATTTTTTGCACTCAGCGCCAATCTCAATGTACGTTATCTGCTTATTAAATATTTAACAGCACCAAAAACCAAAAATCAACCTTCTGGTTATAAATGAACCGCGTAAAGATCAGTAATGAAAAAAATTTCAGAGATAATTATTATTTGATTCTAAGGAGCAATAAATTTGGATTCTAAAGTGAGAATTACCTTCATGGCTGAGCAGGTTGAGTAAAAACGTATCAGCGAATTTCCGTAATGCAATCCCTTTCCCCTGATAAAATACAATGCCATAATTCTCTCATGAAAGACGAAAGTGAACACAGAGAGTAGTGAGTAGGGGAGGGGGGAGAAGAGAGATTGCGAAAAAACCTATTTCGATTATCGATTAAAATCGAATTAAATTGTGTAGTCGATACACGATTTCGATTAATTTCGAAATTAGGATATTCAAGTTGGATGGGGAAAATTCAAAATAGAATCACGCCGGATGACAAACAACTATGCATGGGTCAATGTTTTCAATGGCACGAAATTAGTTTTTTTAAAATAACTTTTTAAAAACAAAATTTTGAACTTATGTTTATTTAACAAATTATTTTTCATTTATGGAAAGCTATTTCTTAAAATAATACAATTGAATAAAATCCTTATATTACTTTTTATTCGGCTGCATGCTGCATGAAATTTTCAAAAAATCCAGAAAGTCGAATCTCTAAATAGGCAAATTTCAAATAGTCAAATGTTCTAAAATGCCAAATTTAATTAATTTTATTTTTATTAAATCCCTGATTGCGCAAAATATTTTAAATGCCTGAAATTAAGATTAGTTTGTTGTACATTTAATGCATTCTTATTCTAAATGAAAAGACGCCATTTTGCAGAAATATATATTGTATTGCTTTTTAATGCCTTGTTAAGGAAATAAATGTAACTCATTTGATTACTTTTAAATAATTGTATAAATATGAATATTTTAATACAATTTATTTCAAATATTGATAATTAAACCAATTAGATTTAATACAATTGAACTTTGAACGCTGTATGCGAAATTTTAATGCACTTTAATAATGTTATTTTGAATTGAAACCTGCGATCGAACCTAATGTGATCAGAAATGCTCCTTACTTGATATTGATTTGATGTTTATCGATAATAAAAAAAGACAAAATATAACTTAGCAACTGTCGATTAATTAGAAATAATAGAGCCGCACAAGTAGGGTAACAGAATTCTTTTCTATAAAAAAAGCTAAATATTGTTTTTTAAACAATATTTTTGAAACTTGGAAAAATAATTTTAAAATATAGCCTTTTTTCATAGCAGGAAAATTATAATCATAGTTATTTCGAAAAATAATTTTTAAAAAATAATATTTAGCTTTCTTTATAGCTAAAAAATTATAATTGTCCCACTTGTACGATACTTTTATTTTTAATTATTCAACATAAATGTTGATTAATTAGTAAATTTACTAATTAATCTTGTCTTTGACAAACGAAACGTCAATCCTGAAATCAGGTAATGGACTGAAGAGCGAGGGTTCACAAGTTCAAATCTCCTAGCTACTTTTTTTTTTTTTTTAAGTGAATGATTAAAACGCATTAAACCGAAGCTGATTTAATTCGTTTTCTTTGAATTAAAAAGTCTGACCCAATCAGGGATTTAAATGTCTTAAACATTTTAGTACTTTTTAATGCAAGTCTTTTTACCGGAAAATCTTTAAATAGTCGAATTTCCAAATGATCAAATACACAAATGATCGAATCTCTAAATTGCCGAATTTCCAAATTGTCGAATATCCATTTTGTCGAATATCCAAATCTCCGAATCTCCACTTTGTTGAATCTCCAAATGGTCGAATGTCCAATTGTCCAAATGATCAAAGTTTTTCATTCATATGAGTTTCCTCTGTATGAAATGTGTTGATATAGTAGATTTGGACAAGTGCGTGAAATAAAAAATTTCCATAATGATTTTAAATTTCGCGGATTTGTCCAATCTGCTATACCAACACATTTCATAGATAAGAAACTCACATGAGGGAGCAATTACATGTCTGCATCGAACGTTGCGTTTTTGCGTTGAATGGTGAGAGGGAGAAAGATGTGACTATATTTCTGTCCTTCTCTCTCTTACTATTCAACGCAAAAACGCAGCGTTCGACGCAGACATGTAATTGCGCCCTGAAAGAGAAACTTCCAATTGCGTTTTTGCGTTGAATGCTGAGAGTGACAAAGATGTGACTATATTTCTATCTTCCTCTCTCCCACAATACAACGCAAGAACGCAGCGTTCGACGTAGACATGTAATTGCGCCCTGAGGGCGCAAAATATAGTCACATCTTTGTCCCTCTCACCATTCAACGCAAAAACGCAACGTTCGACGCAGACATGTAATTGCGCCCTGACAGTTTGGAAATACGGCGATTTGGATATTCGACAATTTGGAAATTCAAAAAAATGGGTATTCGACATTTTGGAAATTTGACAAATTGGATATTCGACAATTTGGACATTCGACCATTTGGAGATTCGGCCATTTGGGTATTCGACCTTTTGGTGTGAGAAAGAGACAAACTTATGCCACTGCTGTGTAGTAGAATGAGAGAAAAGTAAAGTTACAGGACAAGGTATAAAAGCGCCTTAGAGTGAAGTCACATACGAAGGACTTGGGTATCAGTGGGAATTTCATTTATTGAAATAATTAAACTTTTTTCAAATAATTCAAAGGTCCATCTATTTAGCTTTTAAAGTCCACAGGATTTTTCTAAATTGGTCAATTTGTTGAAAAACTACAATATTTTTTGTGAAAAATGCCAATTTTGAGAAAATTTGGTTCTTTTTGTTTTGTTTTTACAATATTTTTAGATTTGTTTTTATTGTATTAAAAAACAAATTACATCATCTTCTTTTATTTTAATCCTTTTACGTCCGAGAATATTATAGATTTAACATAGGCAATTAGGATTAATTTCAATTTAATTCGTTCTAGATAAATTATTAATCCATATTTTGATTAATTTGCATCAATTATGACGATTAAACCCATCGGTATAAACCATGTTCTATTGTCGGAAAGGCCCAGAGCCCCACGGTCCAGATTTATGTTAACCAGATGTTAATTTCCGGAATTTCCGACTTGTAAAATTAAAACCCTTTTGTTGTCGAGTACGTGACTTTTTCGAATTTTCAAGATTATTAAAGTTTAATCAGTATTTAAGAAAAGATTTAAAAAACATAAAAGGAATCTATTGTTGAACATTATTAAAATATACATCATATATATATAATTATATATATATATATATATTTCTATTTGATACAGTACGCTTTCATTTAATTGACCTCCATTTTATTTAAACTTTTTCGTACATTTTAAATGAACAAAATTATCCCTACCACTCATGTCCACGTAAGGGGAAATGTTATGCCGCTTTCATACCTTTTCCAGGAACTTTACTTTTCTCTCATTCTACTGCACAGCAGTGGCATAAGTTTGTCTCGCTCTCTCACTAATTATGTGTCCTGGACGGTGTGGGCACATAACTAGTGCGAGAACGAGACAAACTTATGCCACTGCTGTGTAGTAGAATGAGATAAAAGTAAAGTTACGGGACGAGGTATAAAAGCGCCTTTACATTTCCCCTCACGTGCAGAGTGTTTGAGTGGGAATGGTCAATTAAAATGTTTCATCCGGTCCCGACGAGGTCAATTAAATGGAAGCGTACTGTAATAAACTTTTCTCTAACACCAGCTATGAAACTGCAAGTTTCTAAGTTAAAAAGTGTGGCGAAAGTGATACTTTTCACAACTCTTAAAAACAATGGCGAAAGTAAATTACGGAAAAACCTAGCCGCTTGGAAGAGTCGGCCCACCACTAGTGTTTTATAATAATTAAGCATACGGAATTGTGTTTTATCAAAATTCCGCATACGGAAAAGTGCTTTATGAAAATTTCGCATGCGGAATAGTGTTTTATGAAAATTCCGCGTGCGGAATAATGTTTTATGGAAATTCAGCAGGCGGAATAGTGTTTTGTTATAATTCCGCATTATAATTGCGCAGGCGGAATACTGTTTTAGATAATTACGCAATGGGAATAAAATGCAGAATACGGAATTCCGCATGCGGAATGCGGAGTTCCGCATTATAATTGCCAGGCGGAATATTTTCTTATAATAAGTCCACATGCCGAATAAAATGCGGAATGCGGAATTCCGCATTATAATTGCCAGGCGGAATATTGTTTTATGATAAATCAGCATGCACAATTATAATGCCGAATTTACTGTTTTAGGGTAATTCCGCATGAGGAATTTCCATAAAACATTATTTCGATCGCATAAGTGTCATAAAACACTATTACACAAGCGTTGTCATAGAACACTATTCTGCATGCGTAATTCTTATAAACAACACTATTCCGCTTGCGGGTTTTTCATAAAGCACTATTCCGTATGCGGAATTTTCATAAAGCACTATTCCGCATCTGTTATTGTCATTGAAGTTACGCATAGCCTATTTAATAATACATTCAACTCTTCCCAATTAATTTAAATTATAAAAGTATATTCGGAAACGCATTCCGCAAGGTGTTAGAGAAAATCTCGTGTGTAACACGTGGTAAAAGGATAATTTCTCTCAAGTGAATACTGCTCTCACTACGCTCGAGCAGCCAAGAGCGGCAAACTTCACTCTCGAGAAATCACTCTTTTTCACCACTAGTCACACAATGTACAGTTGGGGCCATTGATGCCTTAACATTTTCCACTAGATTTTTTCATGTGTTTCCATAAAAAATCTAGTGGAAAAATGTGAAGGCACTATTTCATTAGAGATCTCGAATAGGAAGTAATGAATGCGCATGCTCAGTCCGCCATGACAGTTGGTCAATTTCGGAAATTCACCATGTTATTACAGTACACTTCCATTTAATTGACCTCCATGTTAAATGAACTTCCATTTTATTTGAACTTTTTCGTACATTTTAAATGAACAAAATTATCCCTACCACTCATATGCACGTAAGGGGAAATATTACATTTCCCCTCACGTGCAGAGTGTTTTTGGCATTTGCGTAAAGAGTGGGAAGGGTCAATTAAAATGTTTCATCCGGTCCCGACGAGGTCAATTAAATGGAAGCGTACTGTAACATGTAAAAAAAAATATGATTGACCGGAAGTTCGAATTATTTAGAGACAAAATTATTCGAGATGAAAAGGTCTATTCACATTTTACCGGTTATTATCTAGTTACATTCAATAACGTTGTTTTAGCGTTTTCTCTAGTGAAACATTACGTGACGTTAGGCTGCTGTCCTCTACGACATTGGTACGATATACGATTGGCAAGCTTGCTTGTTTGTCGGCAATCGTCGTCAAGTGCATCTTTGATTATAACCTCAAAAAATTAACGCCGATTTCACTTTAATATAATTTTAACATAATTTTTAATGTTATTAACATTGAATTAAAGGATTTAATAGTAAAAGGTAGGTTTTAAACATGTTATTTAAAATATATAATGTTTGTTTTCATTATAAATAAAAATGAGTAATCACTTGTATTTTACAGATTTCTAATTTTTTCTTTTATTTATTTATGTATATTAGACTGCATGTTATTACTTAGTATGTTTATTTCTATTTAATTGAAAAAATTAAAATGTTAAATTTTAAAGTTTAGAGTTCAACTTTAAATAGTATAATTTATCAATGTTTTTCAACTTATTTGAGGTTATGTGTTTGATTACAGCAGGGCATAATGGATATCAGACCAAATAATACAATCTATATTAATAATTTAAATGAAAAAATTAAGAAAGAAGAGTTAAAGAAGTCTTTATATGCAATATTTAGTCAATTTGGTCAAATTTTGGACATAGTAGCTCTAAAAACATTAAAAATGAGAGGTCAAGCTTTTGTCATCTTCAAGGAAATTGCCAGTTCTACAAATGCTTTAAGGTCTATGCAAGGATTCCCATTTTATGATAAACCAATGGTAAATTTGTGTTTTTTTCAATATCTTATTTTAAAAACAAAATATATACTTTTCGAGAATTTTAAGTTCTATTTGACCATTAGAAACTTCTAAATTAGCCCTAATATCTATAATAACAAGTTTTATATTCTTTGAATTATTTGTTGTCTTAGCTAATACAGTATTAATAATTAATAGAAACAGGAACTTTTTGCTTGAGGCAATAAAATTAATACAAAGTATAATTTAGAGTTCAATGTAACATAATTCAATTTTGACATAAATGAAATATGTGACGCCGACCGAGAAAAGGGACTTAACGTTGTTTTACTTGCAACAATCAGAAATTGAAAAACTCCAATAGTTTTAATCATTTAAAGCCCAAAATATAGGCTTGTTAACGTGTTTCTCGCATTCTAGTTTTTGCTTTAAACGCTCGCTCTGTAAAATTCACGGATAAGGCTACAGGTGCCTTTTCTCGTGCCACATCACATAAATAAGTGTATTATTGGGGATCGCGTTTTCAAGACACTTTTTATTCTATATCGATTTTCGTTCTGAAAAACACAATTTTCTAGCACATATTCATTTATTTATTTATTTTTTATAATGAAAAAAATGTAAATTTTGAATATATTTATGGTCGTTTCCAGTTCAATTCAGACAGGCTATGTATGTTAAAGTCAGGGAATCATTTCTCATTGAAATATATTGTTTTTCAGACAATTTTAGACGACACGTATTTTTCCGATTTGGTGACAACAATTTTTTAACGAAGTTATGCGGATTTCAATTTTTTAAGTTGAAAAATGAGATTACAAGAAAATAACATTAAATTGTTTTTAAATTATTATTTCTTTTTTGCTATTGTGTATATTAAAATGATCCTTTCTGTGTCTAATTAAGGCTTTCATGTTCTTTTAAATTTCATAAGATTATTAAAACTATTTTCAAATTTAACAAAATTGCGGCGTTTTTTCGAAAAAAATAAAAATTAGATTTTCTCAAAAACCCCACCGTTTTTTTTTCTCTCGCTTTTTGTACTACTTTCTGAAGGTATAATGATTATTTTCTATAAGAATTTATTGGAGTCCCGCTTCCTGGGGAAGAATAAAAAAAAAATTTCTTTTTAAGAAAAGAAAATTTAAAGTTTTTTTAAACCCTCTACTAGATACAACAAAAGTCCAAGTAGAAAAAATGTTCCTATTAAAAAATAGAGTAAAAAAGTCTTATGATTTTTATCTCTATCTTGCAAATCTGTCGAATTATTAAAAATTTTGCATGTTTACAAGTAAAAATTATACTTGCAGAAATGCAAAAAATTTTCTTTTAAATTATATAACCATAAAAACCAGAAAGTAGTAAAAAAAATGGAGAGAAAATGTTTTGAATTTTTGTAAGTATAAATTATACTTGCCAAAATACAAAATTTATGGATTTAATTCGTATTATAATTAATAATTCGAAAGATTCGCAAGTTAGAGGTAAAAGCCATAAGACTTTTTTACTCTACTTTTTAAGAGGAACATTTTTTCTATTTGGACTTTTGTTGTATCTAGTAGAGGGTATAAAAAAACTTAAAATTTTTTTTTCTTAAAAAGAAAATTTTTTTGTATTCTTCCCCAGGAAGCGGGACTCCAATAAATTCTTATAGAAAATAATCATTATACTTCTAGAAAGTAGTAAAAAAATTGAGAGAAAAAAAACGGTGGGGTTTTTGAGAAAATCTGATTTTTATTTTTTTCGAAAATCGCCGCCATTTTGTTAAATATGAAAATATTTTAAATTCTCTTCTGGAATTTAAAAGAACATGAAAGCCTTAATTAGACGAAGAAAGGATCATTTTAATATATACAATAGCAAAAAAGAAATAATAATTTAAAAACAATTTAATGTTATTTTCTTGTAATCTCACTTTTCAACTTAAAAAATTGAAATCCGTATAACTTCGTTAAAAAATTTTTTTCACCAAATCGAAAAAATACGTGTCGTCTAAAATTGTCTGAAAAACAATATATTTCAATGTGAAATGATTCCCTGACTTTAACATACATAGCCTGTCTGAATTGAAATGGAAACGACCTTATAATAATTCGTGAACTTTACCTAATATCTTTACCTACTAAAAATGATGAAATCAAAAATTTCATTTGTTAATTTTTTCTTAAATTTATTTACTCTTTTATGAAGCTTATAGTTTTCCTTAATATTTTTAAAATTTAAATTATTCGAATTTTCTTTAATTTTCTATTTAAGATTTTTCTTATTATTTTAAAGTTGTATTTATATTTTTTATAATTTTTTTCATATTCGTAAAATTTTTTCAACCTTTTTAACTTAAAGTATTTTTCCATTTTTTTCAGACTTTATCGAATACTTTTAGACTTTTTATTAATCTGCCTCTTTTTTTTTTTTGTAGTTTTCTTCTTCAAAATTTTGTATTAATTTGATGTTTTTATTAAAACATTTCCTGGTTTTTTCAGTTTTTCTTTTTATTGATTCCTCATTGAAGATGCTTTGTAATCGTCAAGATTTTCGATTTTTCAGAAATAGTCTAAATCGGCTTATATTCATCTAAAAAAAAACTAAATTTTCATTTCTAAGAAAAAGTCCGGATGTGCATGTGTGTGGGGGGGGGTCATTTTTTGTCGCTTGGATATTTCGAGAACGCCTTAAAAGATTTTAATAAAATGTGAATGGCGAATTAAGCTAATAAATATCTAAATTTGTCCATAGGAATTTTTGCAAATCGCGAACCAAATTTTTTAAGCTCCATTTTTCACAAAAAAAAAAAAAATCCACACTATAAATACAACTGAAGAAGTAAAAAAATCATATTCCTTGTCTTAAGGAGGTTCTATCGTATGACGATACTAGTCAAAACAGAGACCATTATTTTGAGGTTAGGTTTAAATTTAATTTTACTAATATATAATTAAACAATTGTATTTATTAACTTTTTAAATATGACTATTTTTTATGTGAGATCAAAATCAACATTTTAAAATGTTAGAACATCTGAACTGTATCGTGTAAAACGTGAAATATTTTTACAAATTAATTTATTGCAACTCTCACAGGAACTTATTGTCCTTTTTTAAATACAATATCGGTTCATTACATATCTGTGTTTAACTGTACAAACTTTGATCTCTATCTCGTCAATTAATAATTTTTAGTACGAAAATATATGTGACAGAGTAATGAATTCTCATAAGAATCAATGTTAAACAGTGAAGAAATAAATCGATCATAACTTTTTTCCCAAGAACCTACAGGTCTCAAAAATTTAACTACAAAATTTTAGAAACTTTATCTAGCAGTACACCAAGTTTTATTAAAATCTGTTTAATTATTCGATTTACGGTAAAATTTCCTTAATCCTTATAGAAAATATTTTACAATGAAAACTAAATTGATTGCTATTTATATAATATATATTTTCCCATAAATTAATATAATTTATAAAAATATTTCTTTTCTTTAAGAAATTTAAATTTAATTCCTAGTTTCATTTCTTCACTTTTTCTATGAAGTACATCTTAATGAACAAGAAAATTATATTCTTTGTCCCAAAATGAATTAATTTACCTAAATAAAGGACACAATGGACGAAAAAATCACAATCATTCATGATTTTTCTTGTTTTTGACATTATTATTATTTTTGTTTTCTATAACTTTTTAAAAAAAATTATTTTATAAGTAGAGGTCATTTAAAAAAAAATTATAGAGGATTTTATTTATCGTTTTTTATACGAATATAGAGGACATTTAAAATGTCTGATAAAATAGGGTATGCTAGGGGAGTATTAAATACAAAAAAAATTAGGTGTAGAAAAGATGGAGGGGTGTGGGGTTATCAGAAATTAATAGAATTAATGCAGATTTTTCTTTAAACGAAATTAAAATTTATTAAATTTTCTCACGACGTAGCTTCTTCTAGGAGGAAGCAAATACTACGTTTCCCCAATTTTTGTTGTTTGATTTTGTTAAATAACATTTTGTTTAAAAGATATATAAATAAAAATCAAATTTTATTTGTTTACCGTTGACTTGTACGTGATCATCTGTTTTGAGTAATTCAAAGTAATGACTTTTTTTTTATTTTTAAGTAACATTTTTTTCTATAGTTGGTTTAAATTTATCTCAACTCCAAATAAAATGAGCCCACGATGAAATAATTTTTTTAATTTTTAAAACAAATATGTGACTCAGCACAAAAAAACGTACCTATCGCAAAAAAAAAAATAATTTTTATTTTTTTATGCCAATCGGTAGCTTTTGATTCGCTCTTTCATTTCAGAAAATCAGAAATTGTTACATTAATTACTTTTTGTGACGCGGATGAAATGAAGTTCAGTTTTTGGAAATAGTTTTGTTCTCATTTTAGCTTCTTACAAAATGTAGGGAAAAAATTGTACAACAATATGAATACATTTTTAATATGTATTTTCAGGGTTGCCACAGGTCAGGGAATTCAGGGAAATCAAGGAAAAGTCAGGGAAACTGAAATGGGTCAGGGAAGTCAGGGAAAAGTCAGAGATTTTCTTCAAAAATACTGGAAAAATGCAAAGAATCTCTAAAAAAGATGAAAAATTATATTTTTCTGAAATTTACTAAGTAGAGAAATTTACTAAACAAATTTTTGGAAGTCATATTTTAAACATACTAAAAATAGATAATGTTTGCAATCTAAAAAATAATTATATTTCACAATTTATCAATTTCTTTAATTTTTAACAATTCTTTTCTGTGATGAACCGACTAAAATTTTTAACATTTACATTACTTTTCAATTATTAACATCAATTTCCAATTATTTTCATTATTTTTCAATTTCTTCGTTAAGTCCTAAATTTACTTTACGAAAATTTCAATTATTTTTTTTTTTCAATTTACCATTATTTTCATCATAATGCAATTATTTTCTTCCACTGCACTTCAAATATATTTTGTATTTTTTTCAATTATTTTTTTAAATTAAAATTATTTTCTTCGTTTTAAAATTATGTATATCATCTTTAAATTATTTGTCTCAATTTTTAATTATTTTCATTTTATTTTAATTAATTTTTTCAAATTTAAATTACCTCAACTTTGAATTGCTTTCTTCAATTTTTAATAATTATTCAAGAATTTCATTTTGCAAGTATTTATTCAAATTTTTCAATTTTTTTATTATTTTTCGATTAATTTTCTAAAATTTCAGTTGCCTATTGATTCTAGTTTTGTGATCATTTTTCAATTATTTTTTGTTTTTTAAATGATTTTTGTAATATTTTCAATTATTTCTCTCAAACTTTAATTACTTTTAAATGATTTTTCATTCATTTTCTTCTTATGCAATATTATTTTCTTCAACTTTTAATTAATTTTATTCAGTTACAATTATTTTCCCATTTTATCGGTAGTGAAAACATTTTCTCCAAATTTTCGAATTTTTATTTTTTTCATTATTTATCATAATTTCTAAAATTGTGGTCCAAAATTTCAATTTATTTCTATTATTCAATATATATTCTGGACTTCTTTTTAATTAATTTCTGAGATTTTCAATAATTTTATTGAAAACTCAATTATTTTCTTCTATTTCGTAGATATTTTGTAATTTTTTCAATTATTTTTGTCAAATTTAGATTATGATATTTAATTTTCTATTATTAATATATTTTTCAATTATTTTCCCAAACATTTAATTTTTTTCATTTTTTTTCAATTAATCTCTAACATTTCCAATTATTTTTCCCAATTTTTAATTATTCTCATTTCTTCAAATAATTTATAATATTATCAAGTATTTTTCTCAACTGTCAATTAGTTTCTTCAATTTGTGAATATTTCTGTGATTTTTAAATAATTTTCCCCAATATTTAAGTATTTTCATTATTTTTCAATGAATTTGCAAAATTTGTAATTATTTTAATTTTTCCCAGTATTTAAAGTCCAACTACATATTTTCAAATTTTAAATATGCAATTTTTTAAATTTCAATTATATTATCTTCAATTTCTTTTTCCAATTCTAAAATGATATTCATAAATAAAACTTGTTTTACTCATATTTAAATATTATATTAAAAATATTTATAATTCATATTTAAACTTATATATAAACATATATAAACTCATATTTAAATATTATATTAAAAATATTTATAATTGACGCTAACACAAGCCTCAGAAACTAATTGTGCGCTAGCGCGCGTTGTATAATCTATTTTTATAGTAAATATATGAAAAATTGGTTTTAAAAACACAATAAAGGTCAGGGAAAAAGAGAAAAATTGGTCTGGAAATCAGGGAAAAGTCAGGGAAAATTATAATAAAATATTTGTGGCAACCCTGAATTTTATTTATGAAAAATTAATTCTTAGATTAAAAGTTTTTATTTAATGCGAGTTTATATGGTGTATATATATATATATATATATAATGATTTTTATTTTTTAGAGGATACAATACGCTAAACAAGACAGTGATATGATTGCAAAAATGAAGGGTACTTTCGCCGAAAGACCGAAAAAACCAAAACGCATCCTACCAGCCGCAGATGAAGAAGCTAAACGTGCCAAGAAGCGAGCTAAAGAACAAGCAAAGCATGCACAACAAGTTGGTTTTAATACTGGCGTTCCACAACACATTGGAATGACAAATACTGCGGTTCCTGAACAGCCACCAAATCAAATTCTCTTCTTGACAAACCTACCAGATGAGACGAGCGAAATGATGTTATCCATGTTGTTTAATCAATTTCCTGGTTTTAAAGAAGTTAGATTGGTTCCCAATCGACACGATATTGCGTTCGTCGAATTCGAAAATGAAGTACAATCTGGAGCTGCTAAAGAGGCACTTCAAGGATTCAAAATTACACCTTCTCATGCGATGAAAATTTCTTTTGCCAAAAAATAAGTTAATAACTTGGTTATTATCGAAAATTTATTCTTTCTTGGTTTAAAACTGTTCTTTCCTTTAAAAAAAAAATATTTTTACAGGAAAATTATTCCTTTCAAGTATTGTGTACATACAGAAAATCAAATGTTTGATTCTGATATTGTACTAATAGAATAATTTTCGAATTTTAATAATTCGAAAAGAGTTTTTTTTTAACAATTATACATAATGGTATTATTGCATATACCATAATTGTTACAGTACAATCTTTTAATTTTACAATATTAGAATTTGCAGTATTTATACTATTCGATAGATTATAAGATCGAAAAACAGTTCGCTGCCTTTGAAAGTGAAAACAATAATTCTTGATATCTCAGTTTTGTGATTAAGAGTGAGTTTTAATTTTCTACATTTCAACACAATAAATATTAATAAAATAAAATTGAATACCCAAATGAAAATAATTTATTTTGCCTGCCAATAAGAAAAAATACATACTGGCTAAGACTTTAGAGAATATAATAAAAGTGTCGGAATTTTATAAATAAAATTATTAAACTTTAATAACGTTTTTACTTTATTTTCATTGTGTCTACAAATATTAATAATTTGTACTTTTAGAGTGAATTATAATTTCAAGAACTTTAATATACTGCCCAATCTCATCAGTGAATCAATTAAATCCGAAGAGTCAGACCATGTCAACTGTGACTGAAAATTTATGTAGATTTTTGGAAATGTAAAAACAATTATGAAAATCAATAGTTCACAACGAAACGAAAAAACACTGTCAACCGTTTTTTGATATTTTAATTATTTATATTTTTTTTTGTACATACTAACAAATTTTTGCACAGTGCCAGTGAGATGAATCTGGAATTTACTGTTTTAAAGCAACTAGAGCCTTTAATTTTGAATCAAATTTAAAGTTTTTTTTAATTGATGCTTAATAAATTTTTAAAAACTTGGCCGAGGTCAATTTTTAAAACAACTTTTTAATTATTTGTTAAAGTTTCAATTGAATAAAACAATTTAATTTTTATATATTTCACTCGTTTAATCTGTACGTCCCTTAGTGACATTTTATCAAAATCTTATAAAATTAATAACTTTACTTTCTGAAAAGCAAAATGTTGTATATTATAATAAATACAATTTCTCCATTTTTTCCGATTTTTATAAATAGAGGCATATATTCGGTATTTATTAACATTGAGGGCAATAAATAAGTAAAGGTTTTTTGCTATCTGATCACAAAAGAATATTTTTATATTAATAGTAAGCACTAAAACAAATATTATTGTATTTAAATCTTGAGCAGTAAAAAATTTTTTTTGTGTGTCAAGTGGAAATAAACTCGTTATTTTTTTGTTAATGCTGCTATTTGAAATAATAAAATAATATATTGCTGATAGCAAATTTATAAACAAATAAATAAATAGTTTTATCTTATTTCTAATAAAGATATAATTTTTATTTATATATTTTTTATAACAATAAATTATTTAAAGAATTTTAGTTCCCATTGTTAATATAAAAAATAATATTATTTTGTTATCAGATAGTAATATTATAACTTTTGCTCTAAAACCTATAAATATTTCAAATTGTTTATAACATTGTTATTAAAAATATTGTATTTTTGAAACTTTAATTTCACAATTATATGCATTTGAAATAGTATATTTTCTTCGATTACCGAAAAAAATCAGCATTATTTTATAGCCAACAAATTTTGAGTTGTTATAGTTTTTTATAATTTTATAAATAATTAAAATATCAAAAAACGGTTGAAAGTATTTTTTTCGTTTTGTAGTGAACTATTGATTTTCATAATTGTTTTTACATTTCCAAAAATCTACATAAATTTTCAATCACAGTTGATACTGTCTGACTCAAAGTCAGTAAATATCAATCCTAGTCGACCTAGAAAATGTAAACAACTGTTTCTAGAAATCAGTGTTTCCATAAGAGTTCTGTTTACTTCTTAATTTTGACTTTGTAACATTTTTTGATATTTTATCAGTTTAAATTTGTAGTTTAAAAAAAATGAATTCAAACGATTATAATTTTGAAACTGTTCTAGGCAATGGAACATTTGGGTAAGATAAACAGTTTAAAGAAAATTGTTTGAGAAAATATATTTTGAAATTTTCTTACTTCGCAGAATGGTGCATTTAGTGACAAGAAAAAGTGATTGGAAACCGTTTGTTATTAAAGAGCAAAAATTAAGTGCAACAAATCTGTTAAGTTTTAAGGTATTTTTAATTAATTTTATTTAAATAAGAGACTATTTTTTTATAACGAAATAGAATTTTGTTTTTCTTTATGCAAGATGATATTGGTAGAAATTGATTCAATTCGAAAGTTGAGACATCCTAATATAGTTTCTTATCGAGGAGCTTGGCTAGAGGAAGGTAGAAGCTATATTTTAATGGAATTTGCAAGACATGGGACATTAAAAGATTTACTGGAGAAACGTTTCTTGCCTTTAAAAGAAGAGGTAATGTATGATAATTTAAAATCTAATTCACGTAAAATAAAATTATACTATTTTTGTACTTATCATTATATTTATTATGTTTATTTTATTGTTATATTTATTACAGGATGCTCTTTATCTATTCACTCAGGTTGTTTTAGGAGTCTATCACATTCATTCAAAAAATATTTTACATAGAGATTTGAAACCGGAAAATATCATGCTTACCGGTCGAAACGCGGATATTGTGAAAATTGTCGACTTTGGACTCTCAAAAAATAATCAAGAGTATATTTTTATATATTTTTAACTTGAAAAACATAATTTGAATATATAGAATGATTGCGCAAAATTTCTTATTAATTTGTTTATTTTTAATTTGCATTAATTATTTATGATTATTATGTTTATTACAAAAGATCACCTGTAGTTTTTTTTGATTATTTCTAAATTTAAAATTCAATATACTTAAATTTTATTGAATTTTAATTAAAATCAATTCTAATTTTATTTTGTCTTTAATTCAATAGATATAAATTTCAATTAATCCAATTTCCAATTAAGAAGAGTTCAGCATTCAGTTTATCAAATTTTTAAGCAGTTTCAATTAACTTAAATTTATATTAATAAAATTTCACTGGATTCAATTTTCATTCAATCTCAATGTAGATCAATCTAAATTTCAATTTATTTAACTTTTAATTAATGCAATTTGCAATTAATTGAATTATAGTCGATTCAAATGTAATCCTAATTTAAATCGGTCTAAGTTTTATAAAAAAATAATTCCACTCAAACTTATTAATTTAAATTTCAACTAATACAAATTTACATTGATTAAAAGTTTAATTAATTTAAATTCCAATTGATCCAAACCAATAATAAAATTTAATTTATTTTCAGCTATACTTAACCCTGAAACGGTCATATTAATTTGCACATGAATACAATTTTCTTCCTTAACCCATTTTGATTATCCTAATTCAATTTATTTCCATTTACCCATAATTAAATATTCTAAAATTATTTTAAATTTGAATTAGGTAACCATTTTTTAATTAATTTTATTTTCAATTAATCAAAATTTAGATCGATTCTAAATTATATGCATTTAAATTGGAATTGATTTTAATTTAAAATTAAAAAGAAACAAATCATCAATTATTTTGTATATAAAATAATTTAAAATATTTTTTTATTTATTTTTCGAAAAATAATCCATCTATATTTTAAGAAAAGAAGGTACTGTTGTTCAGGGTGTCTACTAACCGGGAAAACCGGGAAATAACAAAAAATTTAAATTGACCGGGAAAAACCGAGAATTAACCGGGAATTTTACGTCAAACCGGGAATTTTTTCTGGGATAATAAATTCTTTTCAATTTTCAATTATTTTCATCAATTTATAATTACTTTCTGCAACTATAAATTTTTTTTTTTTTGAATTGCCAATTATTTTATTCAATTTTCAATTATTTTCTTCAATTTTTAATTATTTTCTTGAGATCTCAACTATTTCTTTCAATTTTTAATTTTTTAATTTAATATTAAATAATTCTCGACTTTTTTCAACTATTATTTCAATCAGTTTCAATTATCAATTATTTATTTCACATCTCAATAACTCCTCCATTTTTCAATTATTTTCTTCTATAATCAATAATTCTCGGCTTTTTTCAATATTTTTTTTCAATTATCAATTATTTTTTTGAAACTTGAATTTAATTCATCAATTATTATTCAACAATTTTCTTCAATTTCAAATTATTTTTTACATTTTTTAATTAATTTCTTCAAATTACAATTACATTGTTAATTTTTTATTGTTTTTTTTCAAATTCTATAATTCCTGGATTGTTCAATTTCTTTTTTCTTCAATTATCACTTATTTTCTTCTACTTTCAATTCCATTGTTCAATTCTTGAATTATTTTCTTTAATTCTCAATTATAATTTTCGACATTCAATTCCATTGTTTAATTTTCAATTTTTTTTTCAATTTTCAATAACTCTAGGCTTTTTACAATGATTTTTTTTAAATTCTCAATTATTTTCTTCAAGTTCCAATTTTTTTCTTAAATTTCAATTATTTTCTTCAATTTCCAATTATTTTTTCATATTTCTTTCAGTTTCTCAATTTCTTTCAATTTTCAACTTGTTCTCAATTTTCTTCAATATTTAACAATTCTAAGCTTTTTTAAATTATGTTTTTCTTTCAATTTTTATTTAAATTTAGAATTTTTAAATTATTTTCATCAATTCGCAATTATTTCCGTCGATTTCTAAATTTTTCTGCTGTTTATAAATATTGTATGCTATTTTTAAGTACTTTTTTCAGTTTTTAATTATTTTCTTCAATTTTCAATTATTTTATTTAATTTTTAATTATTTTGTTTAATTTTCAATTGTTCGTTTCAATATTCAGTAATCTCGACTTTTTTCAATTATTTTTTTTTCAATTATCAGTTATTTATTTCATGTTTCAAAACCTCCTTCAATTTTCAATAATTTTCTTCTATTTTCAATTTAATTGTTCAATTGATCAATTATTTTTTTCAATTCTAATTTAATTTCTTTAAATAACAATTCTATTCTTCAATTTTTAATGTTTTCTTCAATATTAAATAATTCCTGTCATTTTCCATTTTTTTTAATTATAAATTATTTTTTTCTTTTTTTAATCCAATTGTTCAGTAATTTTCTTCAATTCTCAATTATTGTATTCGAATTTCAATTTTATTTCTCAATTTTCAATTGTTTTTTTTTAATATTTAATAATTCTCTGTTTTTCTGATTTCAATTTGATTATTTAATTTTCAATTTATTTCTTCAGTTTTGAATTATTAACTTAAATTTTAAATTATTTTTTTGGATTTTCTATCTAGTTGACCAATTTTTAATTATATTCTTTGAATTTAATAACCATTGTTTAATTTTTTTAATTATTGTTCAATTGTAGATTAATATTTACTTTTTTTAAAATTTTGTTTCTAATTGTCAAATATCTTTGTCATTATTCAATTATTTCTTTCCAGTATTAATTATTTCTTTTAATTCTTAATTATTATTTTTTGTAAAGTTTAATATTTAATTCTTCAATGCTCAATTATTTTCTTTGAATTTCAATTATTTTCTTCAATTATCAACTGTTATCTTCAATTTTTGTAGCCTTTTGTATAGGTCTATTTATATTTAAAATAAATTTTAAGTTAACAAGAGAAAAAACCGGGAAAAATAGGAACAAAAAAAGGGAAAAACCTGGAAATGACCGGGAATTTTGTGGGACGAAATTAGTAGACACCCTGTGTTGTTTCAAACAAATTTTACCACTCAGACAAAAACCGTTGTTTAATTATGACATTAATGACATTTTATTATATATGACAAAATTTTAACAGACAAATTTTTTTGAAACTGTTTTAGACACACTGTAAGCCATGCAGGAACTTTTTATTACATGGCGCCAGAAATGTTACAAGGTCAGAGTTATGATTCAAAATGCGATATATGGAGTATGGGAGTTGTTTTATATGAAATGGTTACGAAGAGACTTCCTTTTCCGGCAGAGGTATAAACGTCTTTAATTTATTGATTCTTAAATTAAGGGCATGTGATGGAGTATGACGTCTCTGGTATAGGCAAAATTTCTCCATAAATTTTCTCATGAGAAACTGAATATTTTGTCACTTGGTTTTGAATATTTGATATTTTGAAATTTGGTAGATTTACCAAAAATAGCATTAAAAAGGTATGTCTGATCCAAATTTATTTGAATTTTGTCTTAAAAATAATCGTTTAATAATTCATAAAAAATTAGCGAATTTTTCAAACAATTAATTTCAAGGCAAAATTCAAACAAATTTAGGGCAAGCAGATCTTTTTAATTATAACTTAAGTAAATCTACCTAGTTTGATGTCAAAATATTTATTATTTTAAGAGAAATTTTACAGACAAATATATTGCGTACACCAAAATACCTCAATTTTGCGTACACTTTATAATTTTCCGTTACATGACCTTAAAAACAAATTTGTTGTTGTTGTCTTTTCCTAAAAATAAAACAGATTTATAATAATCTGCTTTCAGACTCACTCAGAATTAGTGGAAATGGTGAAATTCGAAAAACCAAAACCTTTGGAAAAAGGCTTAAGTACCAATTTCATAAGTGTTGTTTCGAAGATGCTGAGGAAGAACGCAGCTTTACGACCATCAGCTGAACAACTTATCTATTCCCCTTGTCTAAGAAAAGTTGTAGTAAAAATATATCTCAATGTTGGTCGCTATGCTCCAGTTTTAAAAAACGACCTTGTACCGCAAGTATTTTTAAACTTTTTAAAACCTTCGAAATTTGGTACTTGTTTAGAAAAATCTTAAGACCTTTTTTAAATGTTGACTATGAAAATAATTTTTAACGATAGAGATTTTATTTGTTAATTCATTACTATGATTTTAGAGATTACTGATAGCAAATCTTTTTTAAAGTTTTAATTTAAAATTAATAACTTTTGACGTTAGATTAAATATTTGTAAGCGGTTGACCCTTGTACATGTGCTATATGACAATTGTGATAAATTATATTTATTGAACGCAGTATTCGTCAAAGAAAGGCCTTTTTTACAAAAAAAAAAAAAGATATGAGTGTGATTTTTATAAGTTAAAAAAATACTTTTTATAATTTTGTTAACCTTGTTTACGAATTTGCTTTATTGTGTAAATGTTTTATAAATTTTATTTCCAATTTGTATAAGATACATTAATTCACAAAACAATTTAATATGTGGATTCTTTTGTATTTTTAAAAATTTGTATGAAATTATAACTATGGAAGTCACGCAAGCAAAAGGGACAAATTTAGTTCAACCATTGTTAAAACGCATATTACACTCGGAAAAATCGAAGAATGATTATATATCTCCGCTGACACAACGTGGCCACTGATGGTGCTGGAAAACAAAGGTTTTAAAATCGTACAATGATATCGCGGTTCTAAGGGACCGATTAACATCGCATAGCGTGATTCTGAATCATATAGAATTTGATTTTATACATTGAGTGAATAAAAAATCAACCTAATTAATTTATTTGACTTGTTCGCTTATTTTTAATTGCAGCAAATTGTTTATGTATTTTATGTTATATATGCATTTTAATTTTTCAATTTTTTAAAATAAGGGAACCAGAAATATTTTCAAGGGGGTACTATTTTATAAACTATTAAAATTAACATCATACATTCTTTAAAGAAGTTATTTAAATGTTCTTAATAAATAATGCTATTAATAATACAAATTTATATTTCAATACGAATAAAATAATATAAAAATTAACGAATACAGGTTTTGATCAATAAACCTATTAAAATAATTTGGTTATTTAGAAAATATTTGTAAAATTTGAGTTTTTTTAAACATTCAAGGCATCGACAATATAAATATCTTTTTTTATAATAATAGTTAAATTTTATAAATGTTTTTCTTCTGATTCGATACTACCCGATGAACGGTTATCGAACTTGAACGTTGTGGGGACTAGGAGCGTGACGACCGGAAGTAAAGACCGGAACAACAGAGGACCCATTTCGTTTGGTCTTATTCAACGTGTCTGTCTCTGACAATCATTCAGTTCACACTTTGAAAGCGTTGTAGTCGTGTTAAACTATTTATCGATTGAATTTTTGTTTGCCTTTTTCAAGTCAGAAATCCTCATTTAAAATAAAAAAAAAAAACATTTATAAAAATTCTTCAAAAGAATTACATTATTTATTATTAGTGTAATTATAGTGACTTTTAGTTTATATATAAACTGTGAATAATATGTTTTATTTAAGAGAATAATGCGGACTTCAAGTTTTTATATTTTTCTATTTATTATCAAATAAGAAATGTGCATTTTCGAAAAGAAGATTTGTTGCAATTAAAATGTGTAAAGTTTTGAAATAGAGTAAAAAAGTGGCTTTTTCGGTTTTCGAATGTCGATAATGAAAGACTCAGAATGTGTTGGTCTTTTATTCTTATTTTTGATTCTGGATGCAGGAGCATCAACTTGGTATCCAAAAAGTTTACAACCTATGTTCGGAGAGCAAATCGATTTAGTTGGAGCTTATAATGTTTCACTTTTGGCAAATCAAAGTGAGCCCACTTCTGTTCTAATTGGTAATTGTGCTTTTTAATTTACAAAAAGTTTAATTATAATTTGACATTTACAATAACAATAAACTTAAACCTAACAATTTTTTAACAGATGATCTAATTGGTTCCTCAAATCCGCTCGATTCTGTTAATCAGCCTCTCTCTCCTCAAGCTCGAAGTGATCCTGGAGAACGGGAGCGAGAACCTTTTGATGAAGTAGAAAATATTGAACCTAGACAATGGCCTGAGAAATCAGAGACTCATCCAACTCATGGTGTTTTTCCAAGTGTTACAACCTCAAAAACACCTTTTGCTTCTAAGAGAACAACTAATCCTACAACCTTGGCTCAAAGAAATCCTTCTACTCAGGGGTAATATTATCATGATTTGAATAGAAGAATATTTCCTATTACACTGAGAGAAATATACTGTTGAATCAACAGTATCGATGTTATTGAATTTCCTACTTTCAAAACAATAGTTATTCTATAGATTTAAACATATTTTTAATTAAATAAAAAAACTGGAACTAATGATTTAAAAATATATTACTTTAAATTGAAACATTGTCAAAATACAAAAGAAAAGTATATAAACTTAACTCAGGTAATTTTTATTTGATTTGTAAAGGAAACATACCTTTAAAACAACAAATATCTTATTAAATTAATGGAATATTTTCGTGGATCAAAGAAAACAATAATGGATTCAAACAAATATACTTCAAATTTTACAGTATCTACTTTAAATGCAACTATGATAATGAAATCTTGGAATACGTTTAATAGAATCAAAGAACGATGATTATGATTTTAAAGTATAATTATTGTATATTCTTTTATCGATATTTAAAAGAAAATTATAGAATCCTTAAATTAAAATGACATTAAAAATATTATAAACATTACAAAAATATCAATTGAAATTTAATTTTGACATTATGTAAATGTTATAAAACAAGCAAGATCTGCTTTTAATTCATTTAAATAGGTACTATTGAATCCTATGAGTGTTTGTAATTAAGAAAAAAATTATGCTATTAAATAAAACATTTTTACTGTTAAAACAATCAGCATACTGTTGAGTTATAAGCATATGCCATAAAATTTATAGTGCAATAGTTAATATAGTATATACTTTTAAAACTACAGTAAATATGTTCGAACGGAGGTGAAGGCACCGTTTAATGAGTCAAAGCAAAATACTATTGATGCAAGAGTATATTTTTCTCAGTGTAATAAGAATCACAAAAATCTATTTATAGTCAGAGTATTTCGTAATTTGAGAAATTGTCAGGAAATATTTAAGAAATTTTAGGAATTTGTTAATAAATACAGAAAATTTTAATTTTAATCTTGTATTCTTCAATAACTTGAAAAATTGAATTAAAAATTATTCAGAGAACAATAAAAAAATGTTGGGTAGATAGAAAGTCAAAAATATTAGATTTTAATAATTGCATGTCCAATTTAGTAATTCTTTATAATTTCAATAAATCTCAAACTCCAGTTGAATCAAACTTTTAAATTACAATTATTTCAAAATTCAACAGTAAAAAATTAATTACGCACCCCCATAAAAAGAATTTTTTTTTGTTCGAGACACTAAGCTACTATACTTCTATGTATTTTTCTTCGCTGAATCCGAATCTGTAGTCAGAATTGCTAGATTTATTCTACTTTTGAGATACATTCTCAAAATAATTTTCAAAAACACAAATTAAAACCAAACAATTTTTTTTTCTTTTTTACCGGGTCACTACGCTAGTGTATTCTTACGTATTTTTCTCTGCTGAATCCGAATCCAACGTCAAAATTATCATATTAGCTAAATTTTTTTAGATAATCTCATAAAAGCGATTTTTTCGTGTTTTTGATCAGTTTTTTGAGATTATCTTAAAAATTTTAGCCAATTTGATTATTCTGACTTTGGATTCGGATGGAGCAGAGAGAAATATGTAGGAATAAACTAGCGTAGTGTCTTGGCAAAAATAATTTTTGTTTTGTTTTGATATGTGTTTTTAAAATTTTTTTGAGGTTTTTTCAAAAAGTAGAACTAATTTAACAATTCTGACTTAATTTCAATATTTACGACATTTTTTAAATCTTTTAATTTTATTATAAATTTTTTCCTTCCTTGACAATTTTCTTTTATCGTTTTTTTGAACTTTTAATGAATCTTCTAATGTAATAATCGTGTTTCTATTTCTTAGACATTTTTAAGAACTATCATTTTTTCAAACAATTAAATGTTTTTCTTATAATTTTTTATTATTCAAAAAATGTTTTCAGTAATTTGTTTTATATTCTCGGAATTTTCACACAAACCTTAATTCTTATCACTTTTTGAGGATTTTTATTTCTTTTGTTTTGTTATTTTTTTGTAAAATATATTTTCTTCTTTTTAAGCAAATTATTTCAGTTTATTGCTCTCTTATAGAGAAAGCATTGTTTTACCGAAAATTTTTAAAATCGATATTTTGACTTATTTTGATATATTTTTGTATTAGAAGTTCAAAACATACATTTTTAGAAAATGTTATTCCGTGATTAAATTCTCATGAATATCTCGAGACTCATCATAAGAGCTATTGAGTTCAATTTTTTTTATTGTTAGTTTTCTTTTTCGGACATAATAATTTTTGTCTTCTGATCTAGTTTATGAACTTTAAATATGTATTTTATATTTTTTAGTTTTAATTTGTTTTAAAAAAAGTTTTTTGACGATATCTCGAAAAAAATGTACAGTCGTCTATGTATTTTTTTTCTTCAATTGGGAGCCTTTTTTAATGTACCCATCTTTTGATTTTTAATTGAACTTTCTACTGCAAATATCCAAAATTATTAACATTTTAAAAATTGATAATTTTGAAAAATATGGATTTATGTGGATTTTTAGTAATTAATTTTCATATAAACTTCTATTTATAGTAACAAATTCACAGATCTTTTAAAAACGCGTCGATTGACCTATTTTAAAATTTTCTAGGACCTAAATTTAAGAAGTTACTGACCTCTGAAAAAATTTAAATTTATTTAAAAAGTACTATTTTTAAGATTTTCATTTTATTTTAATACATAGAATAATATAGTTCCTTTAATCGGTAAACTCATTTAAGAAATTATAAGCTTTTATTTAAAAAGTTTGAAAAATTTTCATTTTTCAATAACTATCGTGAAAAATTTTTTAAAATTTTTTATTTGGTAGAAACAATTTTAAGATCTAAAATAATAATTTATTCAATATTTGAAATAAAGAAAACTCCTTTTTCCTGTGCGCTCTGATTTAATGAACTCTGCCACTGGCAAATCCACGGGGGGAGGGAGTCATGACCCCTCTTAGGGCCAATGTAAAATTATTTTTATATTCATTAAATTTCTTTACTTATTATTGAAAATTATAATTTTTTAATACAATACAATAAAATATTATAATTAACAGAAAACTTTAATTTAAATGTAGAATAAGTAAAAGAATCGTTCTCTGAGGAAGTATAGTGTTCATGATATGAACACAAAAATTCATACTTTAATTTATTGGCAGCGGTTTTTGAATCTATCGCTTTGTTAATTTGACAGTAAACATAAGATATATATATATATATATATAATATATTATATATACAGTCGAACCTGGATAAGCGAGACCTGGATAAGCGAGAGAAATTTGTTGGTCCCTTCATTTTTACATGTAAAAACCTCTATAAGCGAGACTTTGTAAGCGAGAGTATTTTCTTGTCCGGACCTCTATAAGTGAGAGAAATCGCTCTCGGACCTCTATAAGCGAGAGAGACTTGTCTAAAATTTTATCGAAATATCTTTTGTTTTTAGTTCTATTAATATCTGTTTACTTTCCGTAAATGAAAATAAAGATAATCAAGTATTACCGCAGTTATACGCGCAGTGAAAACACCGAAAATAATTTTCTCCTTAATAAATTGAATTAAATTTTGAAAAGTTAAATAATGTCAAAACGAAAAATTAATGTGCTTTCATTAAGTAACAAACTTAAAATTATAATTGAATTTGAGAACGGGAAGGCAAGAAGTGAAATAATAAAAGAGTTTAATGTGCCGGAATCAACCTTCTATAAAATCATTCAAAATAAAGATTCTATAAAGTTAAAATGCTCCGAAGGACATGGAATCGTTAAGAGATAGTTGTATTTTATTTTAATAAGGATATTTCATTTAAATTAAATATATTAATATCAATCCTTGTTAAACCTATGTTTTAACCTATGTTAAAATATAATTAAAATATAATAAAATAATAAGAGTAATAAATCTTGCAGAACGTATAATAATGCATTAATTCATAAACCTCTATAAGCGAGAAAAATCGCACCTCGACATTTTTAAGTGAGAAACTGGATTAGTGAGAAACCTCTATAAGCGAGAGAAAATAGCTGGTCCCTTCAACTCTCGCTTATCCAGGTTCGACTGTATGTATATCAATCCTTTTGAGTTATGAGTTTGGAAGGATTGATATCCTCTTTCTTCTATTTCCTATTATTGTTTCGTCTAATTTTAATAATTTCTTATTTGTATGGTTTTCTCTATTTGACGTTCTTTTTTAGATATCCATCTGTAACTGTGCCTCCTCCAACAGCATCTGTCGATGAAGTATTTTGCGATTTTGGCCCTCTTCCAGTGCAATCGCTTTGTGAGTGGCAAGATGGAAATGGAGCTTTGCGATGGACTACAGGAACAGGTTTAAGTACCAACTGGTTAGGTGGACCACCAATTGATTCTACAGCTGGTTCAACGGAAGGAGGGTAAGATTTATTATTAAAATATTTTATTTTTTGGAAGTTTTTATTACTTTATTGTTGGAAGAGTAAGACCGAATAACGTAGGGGAGAGGGCCCCAAGTTGGACACCCTTTCGATTTATTGCTGTAGAATCCAAACCGAATAAAATGTATTAAAATGTTTTATACCGGATGAAAGTACAATTTATAAGGCAACTTATGGCCACAAGGATAAAATTTTATTTTGAACATAAACATTTTTTACAACATTTTTTCTAATTGTTAAAATTTTGGGTCTAAAAAAAAGTGGCCCCAAGATGGACACCTTCTTAAAAGTCTCTGAAAATTGTAGTAAATAAAAAACTAACATCCTGTAACAATTCTTGAACTAAGTTTTAATCATTTTACGGAATTTATCAAGAAATAAAATTTCTAAAAACTTCAATTTAATAGCTTAACAGTAAAAAGTAATAAAATATTGAAAAATATCAATATAATAAATTCTCTAACGATAAAATCACATTTTATAGTGAAAAATAAAAAAATTTAATTAATTTGCTCAAAAAATTATTGAAAAAAGTGTAAAATCGAAAATATGCAAATAAATGCATTGAGATTTGAGGCCTGTCCATCTTAGGGTACATGACACCATTTTTTAATCCCTAGTAAAAATATATATACAAACACTGAATTAGTAAAATCATTTTGGAATATTATTATAAGATAAATAAGAAATATTATAACGTTAAGTACTCATTCTAAATCATAAATTTAAATAACTTTACCAACTTGAGAAAAAACTGTTACAAAACTTTTTTAGACACAAAATTACGTGGTATGTGTAGAAGAAAAACCAACTGTTTTTTTTGCTTCATATGTGCATCAAAATCTTCGTCCATACAAACAACAACAATGACAGAAAGCATAAGGGGCTGTCACCTTAAACAAAAATTTTATACGAAATGTCCATCTTGGGGCCTTGTCCATCTTGGGGCCCATTCCCCTACTATGTTACAATATTGAGCAATTTCACTGGAGAGATGAAAAACGAAAATTGTTATTTCAATGCAATGGTATTTGTGAATTGGTATTTATCAGAAAGTCAGTAGCCAGAGTAAGTGTTACAAATGAAAAACCACACAGTTACATTAAAAAAAAACTGGAAAAATGAAGCTAACAGATGAGAACCCAATAATTTGTAACATTAACATAAAGATCTGTCTTCTATTTTTTTGATTTTCTGGGTGAATTTTAAAAAAACTTAAATATTATTGATAATAATTGCCCACCCAGTAAGAAGCGAGGAATATAGAGAACGATTAATATTTTCAATTAAAATCACCAAAACAAGGCTTTTTAAATAATTTTAAATGGGCAAATTTCAACAAGACCCTATTTCCCGTTTAACTGCAAAATATCGGAAAATCAATTGTTTTCTATTATTGTTGTCAGGAAAAAAACAAAAGAAGCGCAGTTTCAACGTTCCACCAAGAATACAGTGTCACATTCTTTTGAATCAACAAAGTGCAATTTTTGGGAGCGAACCGAAAATATTTTCTGACAAAAAGTATTTTCAAAGAGACAACTTAACTTCAACCTAATTTAAGCGGATTCAAAAAGCCAGTAATCTAAAAAATTTGAGTTGTTCAATTTTTTTTTTTTTAATTGTTACTTCTTCCGTTCTAATAAAAAAATTTTAATTTTCTAAGTTTATAAACATAAATTGGGTCAATACCTAATATACCAACAAACTTCGTTTAAATCGGTTTAGTCGTTTAAATGTGGTTGAAGTAAATTTTTGTAACAAACAGACATGAAATTTTTTATGGTCATTTTTGGATTCCTTGATATTGAAAACGAAAATATTTATGTTGGCGGTTCGAAACAATGTACAGACAAAATTCTAATTTTATTTATATAGAAGATAGATTATTAAAAAAATATTAAGCAATTTTGCCAAATCAATTTCAAATTAAAATTGAAATACTCTCATCTTCGATGCTTTTTTGTCAAGTCTCCAACATGTATTTTTTCTACACTTAAACATTTTTTAAAAATAGGTTCAGAAACTTAAAACTTTCTTTTATTTCTGCCTAAATGTTTAAAACTTCCATAGATTAAAATATCTGCATCTTTTTGGATTATAAAATTTTTTAAACTTGTTCTTCGGTGTTAGTAGGTTAAAATTGCTTAGCAGTGTATAAGCCTTGGTATAATAATATTTTAACAAAGTTTTACAGACAATTTGTGCACGAAACTCTTGGTATGCAAGTCCAGCTCACATTTGACTGGCTTTTTATGCGGTTACTTTTTAATCACTTATTATACAGCCTAAATAATTAAATCTTTCTTTAATTTATTCTTTCAGATATGCTTTTTTGGAAACCTCTAATGTGCCTCCAAAGGAAATAAAATCAAGAAGTCTTGGTGGCCTTTTGCACAGTCCTCAATTAGGAAGTACAGGAGTTTCTGGAACGTGCTTAATGTTCAAATATGCAATGAATGGTTTAAGCTCCGCTGGTCTCAGAATCCTTCTTCACATGGGAGTAGATCAATTCTCAATAAAAAAGGAAAGGACTGAGGAAATTCCTCTTGAAAATGTTACAACAGCATTTACCAGTAAACCTGTCGATTCTGGCGATGAACGAGTTCTCTGGCATGCACAATATTATATTCTTGGAGTCTGGCAGCAAGCTCAAATACTTTATACTTATCCTGAATTGCATTCGGTACTAAACATAAGTAATTTTACACTTGTATCTATGTATAAGCTGATTAAATTTTTCAGCTGGTGTTCTAGACAATTTTTCAATTAGGATGATTCTAATTATCTTTCCTTCTTTTCGAATATGTAAAAAATATATAGGTTTATCAACTACAAAAATTAGCTGTCCCATTAGCCCCCCTCCCGCCAATGCAATTTTTCAACTACATCTTTGTTAATTTATTTACTTATAGTTTTTGTTGATCTTAATTTTTACTCTCAATTAATGAATCATTGAGATTTATTATTTTCTTTTTTAGACATTAAAAGCTGACAGAAGGAGGGCATAGTCATTCGGGAAAATGACCGGATACTATTAGGTGGCTTCCACAAATGATGTAACTCTTTTTCTGAGAATTTTTAACCCCCTCCCTTTCTGTGTCAAATTATTTACATGGTTAAAATAAAAAATTTACATAGCGGGGTGTCTACTAACCGGGAAAACCGGGAAAACCGAGAAATAACCGTGAATTTAAATTGACCGGGAAAAACCGGGAATTAACCGGGAATTTTCCGTCAAACCGGAAATTTTCTTTCTGGGCTAATAAATTTAACTAATATATCAATTTGTTTTATAAATAAAGATAATAACTTTATGCATTTTGAACCAATCTGATTATGCGTTTAAATTTTGTGTAATTATGCGACAATCATGCAATTAAAAAATAAAAAATATACATTAAAAATTAAAATAAAATATATTCTCATGAAATATAGATGTTTGTCTACTATTTTTTTTCTTAACGCTAAAAATACCGCAGAAACAATGAAAGACATTAAACATGAAAAAGTTAAATTATTATGAAAAAATGTAGATAGAGCTTCAGTTTTTTTTTATTAGACCGTACATTGTATAATGTATATACATTATATAATTTATATATACTTATGGGCAATACTATAGTGTGCTTTCAATTATCAATTGAACCGTCCGCGATCAAAAGGGCATATGAACGAGTGCCCAGGTCCCCTGTCGCAGCCGTAGACTCGCTGTACGAGAGGCCAACGAAAGTCAAGCGTAAGCCCTTTTGATCGCGGTGGGTTCAATTATTTTCATCATATTTCCATTATTTTCTTCGATATTCA